>VZTA01018762.1:339235-481955 GCA_013398855.1 Mohoua ochrocephala | reverse complement strand
AAGGGAGTAGCCATCAGGACCACAANCACAACCTCTGTGGCCGGGGTCTTTTGTCTCTCTTAAGTATCCAACCATTAGTATCCCCTGGCAACACGTATGGGGAAAATTCCTTAAAAGAAAAGGGAAAAAAACGGAGAGCTCCTAAAAACCCTAATAATATTTTCTTTCAGATAGTCAACTACATCCAATGTCTTTGGGAGCAAATTTGGCAGCCTGTTTGTATAGCCCAGCTCGGTTCCTGAATTGCCAGCGGCTGTCCAGGTGCTTAGGAGGGGTTCTGCAGCTGTCAGAGCAGGTCAGGACCATGTGAGCAGGGCAACCACACGCAGTTCTGAAGGGACAGAGGCAGTAAAGGCCATGGCTCTGGTCGTAATGGTGGAGTAAGGCTGGGAGGCACAATGAGACATCCAGGCAGTGGACAGTGAGTGTCTTTGTGCAATTGCCTTGTACCTCCAAAGAACTTCTCTTCCCTAACTGCTGACGCTTTCGCATGCTCTCAGTCCCCAATCCGTGCATCTGCCCTTGCTGGCCTTTTGTTCTTGTTCTGTTTTTCAGCTCATCACTCTTTGTGTTCTGTCTCTTGATCTTGCCATGTAAAACACTGTCTGTAGGTAATAAAGTCAGTGAAATTTCTACTCAGAATAACAAGTCAGACTAACCAGTGGAGCCTGAGCAAGGCAGAGGCGGCTATAACTATGACCTCTTATGGAAGTGTGGAAAGGTGGTCTCACTGTACAGCAGCGCAAGGGCAGACCCTGGCTGGACATGCTGGTCCCTATGCTCGGCTTGGCTTGCAGGAGCCCCAGTGTTGTTGGTGGCACACCTCCCTCTGTAAGGATCGGCAGGGTGACAGCATTAGCTTGGTGTCAGCTGCTGTGTAAGCCAGACTGTGCTGCAGGATGCTCCCAGGTATCCCTGGGCACAGGCCGAGCTTAGCAGCTTCAGCCTTCCACCTTTCAGAATCAAACTAATCTTGTCCTATATGCTCCAGGCAGACTATTTCCAGTGCCTTTGGACCCATGTGACTTTTTAGGCTGAAGACCTTAGACTATTTTCTGTCATTATTTTCTAGTAAGTTTTTTCACAGTTACAGCATTATGCTAAGGTAATTAAAGGAAATACCGATTTCATTCTGATACAGAAGCTTTGAAAATTTATTAACCATTAACATTCATGTACAATCAAAACATAATGTTTTTCCTGTTAGTCAGATGTTCAGAGTTGTTAATATGGCTTTCCAGAAAGAGTTGCCAGTAGCATAAATGGACCATTAACTAAATACATTAATACAGTTTGTTTCAGTGTAATTAGAGACCTGTAAGGTACATTTTAGCAAGTTGAAAGTGTTAATATAGGTGCACGTATTTGCAGCCCTCATTGAAAACATTCATGACAATGCTCCATTTAACAACTTATTCAGGCCCAGATTTCATCAAAAGGCAGGAGAGAGCTCTGAGGCACTTCCAGGTGTTCTGCTTAGTCAGGTCTGGAAACCGTGGTTTGAATGAATACTGGTCTCCAGAATGGCAGTGGCACAGGGCACAGATAAAATTCCTCTAGAGGCCTAGGTGCAGGAGTTGCCTGAAACATGCCGTATGGCTGAGTTCAGGGTCAAACTTCAAAAACAGATTGTCAGAATATGGCGTCTGGAGACCCCAGTGCTCAATTTCCCAGAGCTGTTCTCAGTGCAGAGGGCAGCACACGCATCGCGTCACCCTTCTGCTCTCAGAGCCCTTCCATTCACAGTCAGTGCCTCACTGGAGGCTGTGGAGTGTCATCTTACACTCTTTCAGATGTTTACCAAGAGGGAATTTCCAGTCTCAGTGTGGACTGATTGCCTTCTTTTCTATTGGCTGTAGACTTACAGTGAGATGTTCATATTTTAAATATGGTGAGATGACATCAATAGTAATAATTATTGCATGCATCAAAGCTTTGGAGATTAGCCACAGATCATGCACCTAAATGGCAAATAGTTATAATAGCTCTGTACATGAAACATCAAAGTCTGAGGAAATGTTGCTCTGTTATAAAAAATACATCAGAATGATCATTTCACTCCAAGCAAAGTGCAGAGCTGTAAACGTGCATGGAACAAATGCAACACATTTCATACTCATTTGAGTGTTTCAAGTATGGGAAAAATTGATTCCACAGCTCCAATTACCAATCCACATCAAGTGAAGACTGTATTGAAGGTATGAGATTTTGCACAATATTAGGCTTAAGTTGACTCCTCCTTTTGAAAATGTATTTGTAATTAGGGCCTAGAAGAGCAAGAAGCAATATTTGGGGTTTTAATTTTTTATATGCTCCCTGGCAGAGAGAGAAGTGGCTGAGATTGCATAAAATTCTTAAACCCATGATGTTTCAAGTATCCTTTTGCTGAATCGAAATGGCTCTCTTGTAGATTAAAGGAACTGCACTGTATTTTTCTTTGTTAGGAGAAAAGTATTCCAAGCAGAGTGGAGCGTGGGCTCTCTCTGCTGGGCCTAGGGACAGCTGCTGAAATAAAAAAATGCAGAACAGTCACTAGAACAGCAGAACCTCTGAACTCAGCAACTGAAATTCCCAATTACAGGCGTGCTGCTGTTTCTCCTGCCTCATCACAGCTGTTTTGCTTGATCACTCCCCCAGCCCCAGTGGGATGAACAGTGTGAGGATGCGGTGCCACATGTGCTCCCACAGCCAAATCAAAGGCCCAGCCAAGCCTGTGCCTCAGCCATGAGTCTGGAGGAAATCAGAGACCCTCATTAAAGTTTCAGAAAAATCTAACCGGTATGAGGACAGCATTCAAAAATGTATTTGGGGGGAAAACAAATATTGTTTTAACTCTGTTAATAATTTATGTGTTGCCAGCAGAGATCCTCCTAGCATTAAGGGAATTGAAAATTAAAGGCACAAAGACACTACTTTAAGAAAACATGTTGATAAATAATTAATATGGCATAGACCTACTGGAATCTGAAGAGTGTAGGTTTTAGCTTGTCTTGTCAAACCTATGCTTTCTAATACCACAGTTTCTCCCAGAATGAGAGCATGGTCATTTTTGGTTTATATCAACAAAACCTCGAGTTGTTTTTACCCTCAGCTGGAATAATTCACTAGCTTCTGTCAGTATCTTGTGCCAAGCCCTTGGGATCCTAAGCAGAATATACCCACACATCATGGCTTTCTTAAATCAAGATGGACAAAAGATTGCTGATTATTTAGAAAGCAGAACAGACTATGCCTTTTTCGGGGAAGCTACTGTTTGTCAAGGTCAAACTGGATCAGAATAAGAAACACTGGTGGAAGAAGAAACTCTGGCAATACCTGTTTAGCAACATAATTTATAAATGGCTGGGAGAGGTGCCTTGGGATATGTAATCCCCAGGAACAGCTACTGCTTGAGTTTGTGTTTCTCGAGAGAGATGCATTTTCAATGGTGAGGCAAATCTTGGGGACCACTCTGAAAAATCCGTGGCCGGCACTTCCCCATAGCATTCTACCTGATGGGGATCTTAAGGACAAGAAATAGTGCAGCTCAGCATTCCACAGCATACAAGCTCATCATTATGACCAAAGAAAGGATGGACACAGAATGTGCTAAGGGAAGTAAAGATGGAATTTCTGCATTTGTCTCCAAAGCAGCTCTAGACTGCTGTGAGCAGAGCCTGCCAAGCAGCATTCTGTGACATCGCTGAAGGGTTCAGCTGGTGCACACTTCTTGACAGGGAGAGACACTGTCATTTCAAAGCAGTATACTGAGCACCATGTTAACTAACAGAGCTGCTGCCATCTCTGAAGGGCTGTGTCTTGCTGAAAGGCCTTTGGGCTCTTTAAACTCCCAATTTATTTCACTCCACTGCTATCTTTTAGGAGTGCTGCTGTCCTATCTTTTAGGATTGGTATAATAAAGCAACTAGTAAGTCGGGCATAATTTCTGGCAGGCTTTCGAATTTCAGAAGCTGCACAAGAGCATCCATAGAACTAGAGTTATCCTTTAATTCCTTTAAATAAAGCAAAAGGGAATGCTGCTTCTTCATTGGAAGATCTTTAGTTCAGTACTTTAGTGCAAAAGATTTGTTGATACTGATGGAATTCCTAAACACCCTTTATTTACTACAGCAAAGTTAATAATTAAGGAGAAGAGAGCATATCCACGGATGCTGTTGTGAAAATAATTCCTGCTTAGTTCCAAGGAAACCTCCCATGTAAATTGGTGATTGAGAACGTAACGGTTACTGACTAGAAGTATAAAGGGGTGTTTTTTCCGTTCTGAATAAAGTAAATGCAGTGGTGAGGCACTGGCGAGTGCAGACAATGCAGACTGCAGCTGAACGTGTTCTGTCTTGGGTGGGTGCCCCTTTTGCTGTCCCTGGTGCACCGATGGCACCCATGGCACCTGCCCCACAGCCAGCAGGAGCTCGCCTTCCTGCTCGCTGCCGTGGCTGCCGGCAGCACTTTGTTGAAACTGGAGTGTAAAGCTCATGGACTGGCAGTCCTGGGAAGGCTGGGCCTGACATGCCAGAGGAAGAGCTGTGGAAAATTGCCTCTTGCCCACAGTGATTCCCTCAAAGGAGAATCCTTTGGTGTCAGTATGGTTCCTTCCTCTGACTGCGGCTGGTGGCAGTGGGCAGGGGGCTGTGAGTGCTGTGCAGGAGCTGCTCCTGGGCAGCCCCAAGAGCCCCTCATTGTGAGTGCCATGAAGGCCAGAGCTGGTATCCTGCAGGGAATGACCCCCTGCAAGGCTGCATCTTCCCTCAGTTGCTCTTCGTGTCCCGCTGCTGCTGCTGCTGCAGCCACTGCTCCTTCTTCAACATGTCCTTGCTCGTGGCTCTCTGTCCCTCTGCTGCCACAGATGCCCTGCTCTGCCCTGCCTTCCTCCCACTGTCCCTGCCCTGCCCACTGCCTGCTCCAACTACCGCTATTGCCTCTGCTGTGTCTTGCTCTCCTGCTGTAGGGACACCATCTCCCAGTCCTGCTGCTGACTGGTGGGATAGGCATGCCTGCCAGACAGCCCTATTGTTAAAGATGCTGACTCTGGGAGCTACATCCCCATTAGGCAAAGCTGAGAATCTGCCTGATTTAACAAGGCAAGGAAACAAGCCAGTCAGAGTTATCTTGATCTGAAGCGTATTCTAGAAGTGATTAGCTGCCTAAACTTACTCTGTAATTATCTGTGCTGAGTGGTTTCTGCACATCATTGCCCATTTTTCTGAGTGTTTTTATCTAAGTTGATAATGGAAAATGAATAAAGCCTTAGTTCCACTCTGATTTTGACACTTGTGTCAGAAAATATCTGAAGATGAATATTTTTGTGTTCACAATAGTTAGATTAATATTTAATTTGTTGGCATCCAGCAAGCTGATTAGTTTTCCTCTAACATGACTCCACTTTGTAATTACAGGAACCAGCTCCTCCTGGGGAGGAGGGTGCCTGGGGTAAGAGGCTCAGAGACCATCCTGACATCACTGCAACCATGATTTCACCAGGATAATGCACTGCAAGGTTATTGTCACCTGAAATCTCTGCTCCTGGAAAGAGGTACAAGGGACACGCTCTGTATCTTCTGAGGACAGAGAAGATCTGCCCTTGATGGTGTTTAAACTGAAGTGGAAACAAGGTGCAGCTCTGTCAGGTCTTGGCGAATGAGTGACCCTTGCCTGCTGCTGCAGGCCAAGCCTTCTTTGATGACATAGCCTGCCTGCTGGCAGTAGGGGACATGCCACAGCACTGCTGCAGGTGTAGGGGACATGTCACAGCACTGCAGAGGGGCGGGCAGAGCTAACTGAGACACGGGGACTCCCCTTGCTGGGGATCCTCTCTTGAGCTTGGGGAGTGCTGCTGTTGGGTACTGGCAGTGACAAGCCATGGAAGGACCCTCAGCACCACCATGGAAGCAATCTGAGAGAAAGCTCCTGGAGGCATGGGCTGACTTGGGGCCTCTCTTTGGCCACAGCCATTAGCAAGCAGATGCTTGTGGAAAGCCTGTAGCAGACAAGGTGAGGAGTACTTGAAATCATGATCGGAGTCCTTCTGGAGCAGTGTCTGTGTTCGGCCACTGCTCTGAACTAGCAGGTGGGGTTGTGCTCCAGGAGTGTCTCTGAAGCCTGTTGAAATCCTGAGTACATCTGGGCTCCACAGCATTCCAGATAAAGAGTTACATGTGATCCTGGGGTCACACTGCCCTTCCTCTGTCAGCCTGATAGCAAATAATTTCCCTGGCACCTTGTGATTCCTGTGCTGTGAAAATGGGCTAGTGAATATTTGGTGTGCACTGGTGATCCTTCCAGCTGGGGACAGTCCTGCCTTCCCGACTGCATTTCTAGGCGAGTTGTCCACTTCCATTTGGCTGGATCCTCTGGGGGTGGGCAGGGGAATCAGCCTGCTCTTGGGGACACAGAGGCAACAGGCAAATTCGCATCCTTTGTTTCTAGGATCACCCAATGCTTTCTTCACAAATGGGGCTATCACCTGTGATTAAGTCCTTCAAGTGATTGAACCTTCCCTATTTCCTCAGAGAGCAACTATGGCTCAGGATCAAATGCAGCCTTTAGAATTAACCCGTCTGTAATGGCCAGTAAGTCTGGATTCTCCCGACCAGCCATGCATAGCAACATCTCAGTGCCTTATTCATCTTGCACTGTCAGTTTTACCCAGCTCCTAAGCACTCAGGAACAGCAGCACTGTCAGGGTGTTGTTATTCATTCGTTTTCACCCACTTGAAGTATATGTTGTTGTCATAATCCGGCACTTTGCACTGGGAACAAACTCCCCATGTGGACAGGGATTAGGGCCATTTTTCAAATGCTGCTGACTGTTAATTTGTACACTGTATGAAGGGAAAAGGTCTTGTTAGAACTCCATTGTGAACATTACTTCACCAGAGCGTGGGCATTTGTCTCTGACAGCCGGGGGACAAATGAGTGTTGGTGACAGGGCCGCAGAGTGTAACCTCTGTGGTAGTACGTGCTCAGCGCTGCATGCACAGCTCTCATTAGCGCACCCAAAGCTGATCTGGTGAACATCATCCAAATCCACTTGTTCAGCATCTGTCTAATAGCTGCTGGCTGCTCAGCCTCCCTCCCACATTTCAGTCCTCCAGAACTGTGCCAAAACCCGATCAGTGGGAAGTTCAGGTGGTTTTTTTTTATCTGCAGTACACTCCTGGCTGGGTAAGAAAAGAGATGGCAGATACCGAAGAGTTCACAGTTCAGCCATCAGCTCCCACAAGCTGACTGTCCTGTTTGCTTCCAGACTATAGCAGCAAGTGGAACGGCTACTACTGCTGGGCCGTCCTGAGCTGTGATGGGTCTTTGGTCTTCCTTCACAAAAGGCAGGAAAATAAAAAAGGAAAATTAGTCTCTCAGGGGCAAACAAATCAAACCAGCAACCTCTGCTACATCTCATGGCCTGCTGAAACACAGGTCTGGACTAGAACATTTGCTGCAACCATTTAGTGACCCATGTCCCAGATTCATCTTATGAACTGGAAAAAGCAATTTGTCTGCCCACATGTCCTGAAGTACTGATATTTGTTAAATCCACTGCTTTGAAAGCCCTAGATTTTAACTACTGGATATGCAGAGAGAGAAGCAAATAAAGCTGGCTGTGATATGTGTGTTTCATCTGGGTAATATCCTGGTAAGGCCGGATTTATTACCTTTATGTCTTAAGGCCAGGCAAACCTCATGGGGTCAGTCATAAAGTAGAATGAGGCAGGAGAAGAGTTTGAGAAAGGAGATCCAGAAATTCTCTTTGCCTGTGGAAGTCTCTTAGTTCTTCCCTTCCAGAGTTTCTACTTCAGGCCATGCTGGCAGGTCCACTATCTGTCTGGCACTTCAGCTGCCCCTCTGCTTTGGTGCCAGGCTGCTGCCCACTGCCCTTGGCACTGCAGGGAGCCCTGCTGCCTTGACTCTGTGGTGCCAGTGTGGTGCCTGTGTGGTGCCTGTGGTGCCCATGGCTGCCGAGGGTGACCATAGCACTCGCCCTTGAGCTCTGTTCTCCTTTTTAGAATATGACCTTCTTTACCTGAAAATTGATTACAGTAAGAAAGCACAGGCTGCTACCAAGTTATCAATGACAGGAGCTATGCAAGTGTCACCAGTGAACCGGGGTTGATAATAAAAGAAGACAAACACAAGGTACACAGAGGGTATTTAAAACTACAATACCTAGGGCTATTTCTAAATTAGAAAAAAAAAATTCACACTGAAATTGCAAAATTATGCATTTCATTGTGTTAATTCTGCCCAACTGGCAGTGCCTAAAGAACTGTGACATTATCTGCTAGCTTCAGGGAGTCTGGTGGGGTGAGCAGGGCAGTAGAGCTTTGGTATTCCTGCTCAGGGTGGCAGGGTCTTTGGGAAGGTGGGTAGGGAGAGGGCCCCGCACCTCGGTGTCTGCCTGCCCGCTGGCCTTGGTGCCCTGTGCTGGCCTCGGTGCCCTGTGCTGGCCTCAGTGCTGCTGCGTGGGGCAGACACAGGAGTGCCCAGCACAACGTGCAGGTCAGCAGCTGCTGCCGCCGTGGCTGCCATCCTGTCACGTTAGTCCTTCATGTTTGAAGTAGGGGAAGAAACTGGAGCACATGAGGATCAAAATCTTTTTGCAATCCAGTGCCTTTTGTGGGGAACTTGGAGTGAAATCACAGAAATCTTCCAGAAGATTGGTTCATTTTTAATGGTCTAGGACTATAATTCGTCTGTTTAATTCAACCTGAGTGACATAATAGCTTTCATTCGGACTTATTACCAGCAGAGCAGTCAGTCAGCTGGAAGCAGACCTAGGGCAGGGCATTCTGTCATTATTTTAAATTTTCTCTATCTGACAAATTTGAAGGTCTTGAAGAGACTGAAGCCATTGTAAAGGATAGAGCATAAGAGAATAGGTCACACAGTATGTTAAAGAATGAAAATTGATTCATTCTTTCCTCTGTTGAATAAGCAGCTGTACTTTGGTCCCTGTGATCCATGAAATAAGCTGTCAGAGAAACAGGAAATGTGCCACATTTGAACTTCACTCGTTGATTCTCTTCTGATCCAAGGTGTAATATTAAAATGCAGTATGGTTGGTGAAGAATCTGCAGCAGTGACAGCAGCTAGGCCCAGCTTGCTTACCAGTTGTCTGGGCTATTTGTAATTAAATTAAACAGTCCTTTACAATGCTGGGACTCATTTACTTAGGTCATGTGGTCAGAGCCAGCTAAGAGGAGGAATTTCACAAAAACAACATTTGTTAGTTTTAAATAAAACCGGAGGCTCCAGAAGAGGCTCATGGTTCTATAATTTTATTCCCTTAAATCTGAACAAATAATTTGCAGGCAATTCAGAAAATCTTACAGTAATCAGTGTAAGAATGGGTAGCAGAGAATTCTAGAATTTGGGATTATTAGCTGGAGCACGTCAGGCCAATTAATTCCTGCAACTTAGATAGACCTAGCTGTGAAATTAAATGGAGGACATTATTCCCTAAAAACTACACCTGGTTTCATTTCTCGTAACAGAACACACCTTCCTTTACACACCTATTCCCAAGTAAAAAAATTAACCTTGTTATGCTGTCCTCCAGTAGCGTCCAGAGCACTGCCTGCAACTATGATTTGCTATGTTAAGTCTGTTTTATCCATGCTGAAGTGTCTTTTGCTTCTTTGGTGAGTTCTTAAAAGTTTTATTAACTAAAACATCATTTTTGCTGCCTTTGCTTTATTTGCCTTAAAATTGTGATTCATAAAGATGGATTTTTGTAATTAAGGTAGAAATGAGAAATAACCCCCTATATATAATTTAAAAATGTTGAAATTACAGACACTATCTAACTTCTGTTTTAAATCACAGGAACAAACTGTTCCCCATTAGCAGCCCTAATTAAATCCATTTTTCTGTGAGTCTTTGGCAAATTCCATTTTAGTAAAGCTGTATTAAACTCTCTTTTATTTCCTCTTGCTTTGCAGAATTCTCTGTTTGAGATGAATAATGGGTCGAATATGGTATGTGATGGCTCCGTAGATTCCAAAGATATAACATGAACAAATACATGGTTCTGGAGAGCTGCTATAAGAACACTGCTGAGGATTTAGAAGCGTTCCAACTATCAGACAGGCAGGAGCAGGACCGTCCTGGCCTGGGAGGTTTATATGTGATGCACGAATGGGCAAACATTTGTGTAGCAAAGAGGCTGTGCAAAGGTGAAGGAGGCTTGGAGAAGGGGAGGAGAGGGAGCATGCTAAAGCAAGCAGCATGCCGTTCACCCCTGACACAGCACATTGGGGTGCTGCACTCCTGAGGTCTGGGATACCACCGGCTGTGTCCTGCTGGTGTTGTCCTGGGCCGTGGGTGAGGAATAAGCAGTTGCAGAGGAATGGAGAGAACTTCCAGAGGTTATCCAGCTCTGCTTTTCCTCAGTGCATGCCATCACATGGAGATGTGTTTTCTGCAAGGCTTTGCATGTGGCCTGTAGCATCTGTCTGGGTTGTTGTGTTGAACCTCTCTTGACCTGTTTCCGCACACAGATCAGAATCTGGCCTGGGTCACTGGTCATGAGCACAGGCAGTTTTGCTAGGGTGATGCTCCCTGGTGACTTGGCTGAGCAAGCAGTGCACACACCAGAGAACCCACTTGAAACAGCCACTCATTTTGCAGTCCCTGTGCTTGAAGATTAACGTACTCCCCAAAACCTGCCTCAGTCCCAGAGCAACGGGCTCTGTCCTGTCCTCCAGCATCTCCATCACTCATTTACTGCAACGATTGGCTTCAGCCTTCGATTTCCTCTGTGGAGCATACTGGAAAGAGAGAGGCTGAGTTGTGAACATTAATAACAATGAATAATAACAGCACGAGTTCCACAAGCTTTAACAATCAAATGAATCAACAATCAGGAGGATTTCATTAATAAATACTTGCTGGAGTTAGATGACAAGGGAGCTAGTGCCAAAGGCGCGTGTTTCAGTTAAAGGCGCTTGTCCGGTGTGATCACTTCTTAGCCCCTTTGCTTACCTGATGGGTTCCATGTCCTTCTCCATGACCTCCTGCAGAGGGGGCAGGGGCCAGGAGGAGCAGAGGAATAGGTGGAGTGGACTACATCGTCCTGCAGGTATCTGTGTTGGGGTTACATGGCAAGGTTTTGGCAGTGGAGGGACTGTGAGGGTGGCTTCTGTGAGAAGATGCCAGAAACTGCCCCCATGTTGGACAGAGATAATTCTGCCATTATACTTACAGGTAGGAGTAGATTCTTCATGACTCAGGGTAAAAATATTCCCCTTCCAAAGCCACCAAGGTAAAAGCTGGGGAAGACCTCTTAGGTTACAGTATATTTCCCTCAGGACCAAGTGAGAGTTGCAGGGTAAGGCCATCTGGCTCGACTTGTGCAGCTTTCTCTTCAGATGAGCTGAACCTTTTATGCAGAGCAAATTCCTGTGTCAAGAGGAGCATCCTTGGTCATTATGCTTTTGCTACAGCAACAGCAAAAGGAAATGCAGGCTTTCATCAGTCTGGTTTGAAGTCCAGTCTAGAGCAATTGTAATTTAGCTAGGGAGGATTTGAGGGCCAACTACCAATGTGTTCATTCATTTCAGGAAAAGAGAAGGACAGCTTCTGTAATTATGATTAAAGGAACTATTAATGTCTCATTTAGGTGTTCCTGTTACCATAAAAGCAGTACCTTTCTCTCTTTGGAATTTGCAGCACATATGTCATCGTCTTTGTTGTCTGGGCTCCTTGAAGTCAATTTTGTGAACCTCCATGTTTTTAATAATAAATTTTTTTTTGCTAGAAGCCTTGCCCCAAGGCACGTGATGGTTATGGAAAGGACAGTTGGTTTCAAGAGAAATCACAGAGTTCAAGGGTAAAACAGAACTCACTACAGTCACAAGGAGTAAAACTGGGAGTTGTGATGAGAATCTGTGCGAGAATTAGGCTGCCTGTCAGGAAAAGATGCTTCTCTTATAAAGGCATGAGGTTTTACCTCAAAGACAGGGACTGTGAAGCTCATTCCAGCCTGTTGTCTCATTGTTTCCCGCTACTTTTATGTATTCAAGTGCCTCTGCTCTGCCCTCTGAACCTGCACCACGCTGCCATGCCTGGCATGTAGGAGTTTTCATCAGGCTGCACAGCACAGGCTAATTGCACAGCACACTGCAGATGCTTGTGCTGAGCAGGCTTTAGCACGGCTGGTTTGGCCAGGGCAAGCATGTTACACGGCTGGGCTACCCCTAGGTGAGTGTGGAGAATATATCATAGTGACAGACCTAAGCCCTTTGCATGCTTGTGTCCATGACAAATTGTGAGCACGTCTGGCACCTGCACAGCCTGGCACTTGCTGGTTCAGATGAACTTTCACAGTACAGGAGGAGTGCAGATTGGCACTTGCTTTCTGACAAGATATTTTCTCTTATTGCTTGTTGCCTTTCATCTTGAATCAGTGGTTTGGTATGCCTGTTGCCAAATTCCACTGAATACTCCACTTGGCATCAGAAATGTCTTTATAAAGAGGACAGGGTGCTTGGCAGCCTCAGAGCTCTCCATCTTATTTCTCTGTAGCTGTTGGGTCTCTTTGCCTTTCCAGGTTTCAGAGACTATAGAGAGGTGCTGTAGAAAACCTTGTCCCATGCGATGGTTTGTCTTTGTAGAAGTGCTGTTCCTGAGGAGCAAAGAACACCCAGTGGTCTCATTTTTGTCCTTGATTGTGCATGGGTGTCCTTATCTCTTGAGGACTGCTGGGACCCCTTCGAATTGCTCCTTTAAGTCAAGTCCACCTGACAGTTGATATCCAAGCAACTTAAACAAGATGAAAGTGCTTCTTCTGTGGTAAAGCTCTGGCCACTGCCATTTGAGTGCCATGGTGGCATGAGGACTCAGCATGTGCAAGGGTGTTGCAGCGACTGAACCAACAGCTGTGGTGACCAGGGGGCCAGTAGACCCCGGTGCGGGGTTGGCCCGCTGGTGGACCAGCTCCCAGGTTTAAAGATCCCCCCTCAACTCTGTGAGAATGGCTTCTCTCATCGGATCTTGTCGACCCCTATGAGGATGTAACCCAGCCCCCTGCTCCCCTCTCCTTCTCCTCATTGGTCGTTGATTGGATAACCCCGGCCCCTTGGGACCCCTTTACAAGCTAGCCCCGAAGGGAAGCTCGCTCTTTTCGTACCTGGATACCCTCCAATAAAGCATCATTCGGAAACCCATACGGGAGCCGCCTCTCTCCTCTGGCTGCGCCTGGGCAAATTAATGCTGCGTGAGAGCGGCTGCGCGTTTCCACCGTGCGGGTGTGAGAGGGTAAGCTAGCGAGTGTGCAAGAGGCACCGCAGAGGTTTCCTTTGCTGAAGGACACCTCTTGAACAAGCGGCTGCCCCTCCACCCAGCCACCCACGCGGCGCATTACAAGTGCCTACAGCACCGTCAGCTTGGGTTTTGTTGTTTTAACTCTGCAGTTGCTCTGAGCTCACGGGCTGGACAGCTAGGTGCACTTACCCAGGTGGAGCTATGATCAGAAAATCCGTGAACGCTCCTGGTGTGTGCCCTACAGCAGCAGAAGTTCCAAGCTCTGGGTGGAGTCAATTTGCAGAGTGCTGACCAGCCACTGCCATTAGGCCTTCTTGGTCCACTTCCCTGGTGGGTCAGGCTGTGAGGTGCATGTCCAGGCTGGGTGTGACAGCAGTGCTTTGTGTGCTGCAGGTTGGATGGAGAGGATATCCCTGCTCTGTTCCTCCGTAATCTACCAGCTGTATACAGCTGCTTCTTCCTGTTTCAGGTGTGGGTAACTTGATCCCACACCAACAGTAATGCTGTAAAGGCTGACAGATTGCCAAAATTGTTATGTAAATGAAATAATAGTAACACTAGTAATAATTTATGAATTCAGCTAGAAATACAGCCTGTTCCATCTGTTCTGGAACTCGCGTTTGCTCTTCTGCTGTGATGAGCTGGTACAGGATTACCATTACCACTGGCCCTCTGGTGTGCTGTGATGGACAGTTCTAAGAGCTCTAAGGGCAGGTCATAGCCCCGCTGCTCTGGCACTGCACAGGCTGTGTTCCCAACACATCTGGGCACTTACTGCTCTGTTGTGTCGGTGGGTCTGTTATGTCTTGCTCCAGCAGCAGTCTGTTGGGTTTCACTCTTCACGTACAGTCTATTTTGTAATCTTCTCAAGGCCAACGTAAGGAGATCGTCACTCTTTTTCCAGGGCATATTTGGAGTCTTGACAGGTATAGTCCCCATGTGTTGGTAACGGAACAGGAAATCACCAGGGAAGGCCTAAGCTGTTCCTGGCTCACAAGAGTACAGTCATGGAGCAGCTCTGGAATGTATAGTTCCAGTTAAAAGTGACCAATGCAGAGACGAATTATTAAATCTACTTGCGTGGGGCTGCCGTAATGAAGCATCACATTCTTCACAAAATGAATTCCTAATAAAATACCCTAAGATTAAAAGCAGAGGAGATCCTAAAATGATGGGAACAGAGAGGAATGAGAGAACACACCAATCGTGTCTGTTTCTATTTAGAAATACAAAAAACAGATTAATGAATTAATGATTCAGTGTCAAAAGGGGGCCTAGAGGGAGCAGGTCTGTGTAAGTCATGGGACTCAGCACCATCAGGAGCTGGCAAGAAGATGGCGGCAGTGGGAGAGGGGCAGAATGGCGGTGGTTACAAAACCCCAGCACAGATGAGACAGGGAGAGGACGGATCAGGTTGTAGCTCATTCATTATGCATCCAGGCACATGCAGATGTAGTTCTGGCAGTAGATTTCCCTAGGATTGTTGCCAAGGGACATGTGCTTCCAGGCAGGGAGCTTAGGTTTGATTCCTAAGCCATGATTGAATGCATGGCCTTGGGAAAGTTATTTGACCTCTCTGTGGATCATTTTATCAAAAACCAAAAATGGGCACAAGGAAAACGATCCATTTAGATACCCACTAGAAATCTAAATTTGAGTAGAAAGGCAGTCAAGAGATTTTGAGAGGAAATGTAGAAAATATTTGAGAACTCAGCGTGTAAGTAATTTTGGAAAATTTTGAGGGCATTTTGAAAAATCCTATTGAAAATTACCCATATGGCATAGAACCACACCACTTGTTTGCTCCCAGCATTGATGTATCAGGTGTATAAAAGGACATTCTGAGTTAGCTGTGCACGTTGTCACCTGGGAACTAGTCCATCTTCCGTGTCGTCCATGTCATGGGGTGATAGAACCATCTCAAAGGTTGTACGTGGTGTAGGGTGATAATGCTTTGTTTTGCGTATGCACACACAGAGTGCTCTAATTGCTGTTCAATATTCTACATAAAGCTCCTTGAAATGTTTTCTGTGAGACAAAGTAACTTTTAAAAGCATGATTCACTGAGTCGGGATTCTTGCCTATGTGCAGCCAGTCACTTGTTTCACCTCCTCTTCCCATCTCCTGCTGGACTGGTGTAATCTGTGTAAACTGTTCTGTGCCCATGGCATCTTGCTTGTGCCTGAGCTCACAGCGCTGCTGTTCACACTGTCCTGTCTCTGTACTACAATACTTTCACACACGTACAATTAAAAGGCAAAATTTAAATTTACAGAAATTAATTGTGTTAGCAAAATGGTTTTAAAACACTCTAGAGAATGTTCTGTCAGCTTGACAAATGAAGGTAATGCTACAAAATGAATTTTGTTGACAAAATAATTTCAGGGTGTTGATAAAATGGGTTTTTGTGTTCAGAGTGAAAAATACTGGACTGACACTTACTGTTGTCCTTAAAAGTGTTTTTTCAGCTGTCGGTCAATTATTTCCTTTTTGGGTCAGCCAGTGATCATTCTTCACATGTGAAAAAACTTTCGTAAAAGATAGCAGAAAGCTCTGAAGGACAAAATAATTGAACTGTGATTTCTGGCTTTCAAACTGAAACTGGATTTGTCACTAGGATGAGCAAGGATTGGTCCCTGTGAAGTGTGAACAGGTGGGAAACTATGGTGGAGGTTTGACACACTGTGGAGGAAAGAGGGTGAGGTGGGAACTGGGCTTCTGGAAACAGCCGTTTGTTTGAATACCTATCGTTGGACCACTTGGATGCTTTGCAAGCTTTCCAATAGGTTTCCTGCCGATTTCAGGAGCCATTTGCACGCACTCAGAAGTCTCATTTTTTCCCTCCATTATGTTGTACTTCTTGAGCATGAGGGAAGGGACATGTAGCGTTCTCTCTGGGATGGTGGGGGTGGCTGATGGCAGGCCCTCAAGATGGACTGGGGCTGGCGTTGCCCACCTGCCCAGTGCAGGGTTCAAGGCCTGGGGCTCTGCCACCCCTGTGCCTCCCTGCTGCTGTGGGGCAGGGTCTGGGGGCTTGCAGAGCCCAGGAGATCGCCCAGCCCGGGGCTGGCAGCAGCAGGTGTCTGCCAAGAGTTGGGGGTGGGGGCCAGCAGCAGCAGGTCTCTGGTGGCTGGTGGGCCTGGGCATGGGGGGCCACTTCTGGGTGGCCTCACTCCGTCACGGTTGCTCCGTTCTGCTCCACCAGGGGCTTCCCGTGGGTCCTTACTCCCACTGAGGCACTGCTGGCCCCTCGACCTGCCAGGGTACACGGCTGACTCTTACCACTGCAGCCAGAAGGCATCTCTCCCATTTTTAGGACAAGGCAGCCCAGAGGCCATGAGCCCTGTGTAGAGCAGAAGCTCCTCATTCTCTGATGTCTGAAGTTCCATAGCGAGGCAGAGGCTGAAGAGCAGAGAGAGTCTCAGGGGAGGTGGCTGTCGCTGCGCTCAGGAGCTGCAGCTGTACCATCTGTGGATGCCGAGACTTTGCATCCATATTTCCTAGGGTGACGTGATGACATCAACAACAATGTGCCCCTGGAGCACAGGCAGCTGGCATGGCTTGCAGACTCATCAGCAGGGTCCTGGTTCAGTCTTAAAAATATGTACATAAAAAAAAAGTCTGTGTCCTTTCGACAGGTCCCAGAAACACTGGGCCCCTCATCATGTATCAGGTCAAGTCCAGAAAACCAGTGTCAAATCTGATAAGATTTTGTTTTTTAGTTACTGGACCAAAATCCAGCCTGGTGCAGCTCCAGGAAAAGTTATCCAGGTTATAGTCAGGATAGTTGGAGTCAGTATAATTTCAGTCACTACGTGCATGGAGCTGTTTCTCCTAGATGCTGTTTGGGGTCAGGGTCTCTTGGAATCTCTAGCCATTCTCCTGCTTCCCAGGAGGATGGAGTGCCAACTTTTTTTCTGAAACCCCTGGTTTCTCATTTGGATCTTGGGTTCAACAGACACATCCCCTTTTGTCCTGTATCACAGAAAAGGAAGGAACAACATCTTGTGTTCTGTATGAACTAGACTCTTCTGGGATTTTGAGGAAGCCTGAACTCAAGGAGATAATCTTGTGATGAGGTAATGATGCTTCATTGCCAGGTTGTATTATTTTTTCTTCCTTATCAATACTGGCATAACTAATTACATTAAAGCAGAAGTGACCTTGCTGGAACAGCTAATCTTCGTCATTTGAGTGTGCCACTCCCACAAGTCACTGGAATGACACTTAACATAACAGCTCTTTAATATGTGGAACATCTGTTCTTTGTTTTTGCAATCATCAGTGATCGTCCTCATTGTCTTCCCTTACTGATGTCTACATGAGCCATCCGGACCTGGCAGAACATTTAAACTTTTTCACTTCTGGCTAGATGGGGTTCTGAAACTGCTGACAAGATAAAAAGCAATCAAATCTATAACTCATCTGACATCCCAGTTAGAATTGATGTGTGAGAGAATTAACTAATGGTAGTTAGTGGCACTGGCTAATGAATTAACAAAACCACAGTTTCTCCTTTGGAATTAGAATAGCAGGGATGCTAATATCATCAATTATACCTTCAGTTTTGCTTTTAATAGGGACTGTCCCTTGCTTTACAAACAGTCCGATCAAAACCCCTCCAAGCTGCACACAGTGGAGTCTTTGAAAACATTCTGATAAATAGGAGGGCCCTCGGTGATCATCTTGTGAAGCTGGGCCATAAACAGAGCTTGCTGTCTGTGTGAGTAGGTGCTCATTGCAGCAGCACACGGTGTCTTTGGACACTGTTTTAGGAGATCTGGGGGCAGGGATGGGCTACCAGAGGCCCCAGAGGGCCGTGAGCTCTGGCTATGTCATACTGAAGGGCAGCACCAGCACTGTCAGCCTGGGCACTTCCGCAGCTTGTGCCAGGGACGTTGTCATGGGCAGAATGTGCCTCGAGTGACAGAAGAGCCATGTGTGGTTTAGGATGGCAGGGAAAGATGATATGGCTGTTCCCCATGAGAGCTGGAATGTCTGCATATAATTTGTTGATTTCAGTAGAGCTGTGCTTTCCTCTTCCATGCCTTCTGCTGTCGCAGGCAGACACCAGCCTGGCTTCTCCCTGCTGGGCATGGAGGACAGAGAGGATCAGGGCACACTTACTGGTCTGTCTTCATTTCACATCTGCCTTTTAGGCTGCTTGGTCCTGTGGTACAATCCCAACAATGCTAGAATAGAGCTTTAAACCCAGTCATTTTTATGGAAACGCACATAGTATAAAAGGTCTGCCTGTCTGTGCACGCCTACACTGTCTGTGGCTATTACCCAATAAAGTTGTCAGAGAGAGAAGCATCACAACAAGTCCTTGAACAACATCTCCTCAAGTTTAAACAGAGAAAAATCTCCTCACAATTAATTTCTCATAAAAATAACAAAAAGAGGATCAATACAAACTGACTGAATGAATCAGGGTTGCTTCCCTACAGACAAGGAGAGGAACAGGGTTTGTGGCCACAGGTGCCGGCTCTGGGAGGACAGCCACTGGCCGTGTACATCACTTCTGCAGACCTGGTGAGAACCCTCACCTGCTACTGACTGCCATGCTGACTGCATGCATTGCCTTTTCCCAGAAGTTGACTTTATTCTGAAGAAGAGCAAGAGCCCAGGATTTTTCTAAGGGCAGGCAGGCCAGGGATTGCCAGACATCCCTGTTCTCTGCTTCCTGCACAGTGAGAAGTGTTGGCACAGTGACAAACCTGGAACACTGAGCAGGGTTTGCTGTGCTACACTGGCATTCTCCTATCTGTAGTGGCTGTCAGCACCCTTCTCCACCCAGCAATTCTAGGCTTCCTCATTTTCACAGCAGTTCTTGGCCCCAAAAGGAGCTGTAGAAAATGCTTTAGTTTCTCTGTAGTGATTAGAAACACAGTGCTTCCTTCATGACATACTTCATTCATGTGCTTCTGAGGCTCCTGCACACTGAGCCTTTTGTATTTCTCTTCTCACAGTGTGAGTTCCACAATGCTCCATTTAATGGATGTTATTTGGGTTGAAAGGTAAGCAGCTTAAATGCTTTGCTTTCTAGCATCCCTGTCCTGTTAGAACTATCTCTCACTCACTCTCAATTGCACATTTTGTTACACGAACATGTTTAGATCAAGAGTTTTTCTCTCCTTCAAATATTTATAGTGATGACTTGTGATGTAATCAATAGGGTTTGCAGAATCTCACCCTGCTCCATCACGTCTTTATTCTTCAGAATGATGTTTGCTGCAGTGTTATAGCTAGGACTGACAAGATAAAGCTGAATTAAAACAAATTGCACATTATCTGCTTCCGTCCTGTTGCTGGGATTACAAAAGAGAACAAATGAAATTCTATCAAAGAGGAGCTCTTCTCCCTCCTCCCAAGCAGAGGAGTGGTGGCTGCTGAGGCAGACTGAGAGCAGTTCTGACAGAAGCTGTGCTGATACAGGGCTCCTTTTCCCTCATCCCAAGCAGATGACCACAGTGCTCTGTGCCAGGCTTCCAGATCCACATCCGCCTTGCGTCCATGCTGGATCCCGAGCACATCTTTACCAACTCCTCTTCAGGCTTGGCTCAGCCAGCTCCTGGGAGATCCCCAGCGTTCAGCCATCATCACACGGGATGAAGTAGCATAACCAGAGCTATCCTGCTCCTGCTGCACACCCCAAGAGGGGCACCCACAGCTGCCTGATTTCTTTGTATCCTTCTGAAAGAAGGAACATTTTCAGGGAGCTACATTTGTAAGAGTTTTTTCCTCTCTGTCCCAGCCAGCTGTGAGCCAGTTTTCATTGGCCCAAAGATTGCTGGTGTCCCATGCAGTCCCCACAGGAGGTGCTAACAGAATCCCTCTTTTGTCAGTCTGAATGCTGGCTGCCTGCTCCATCTGGCCTGTATCATAAAGTCCAAGTGTTTGGTGCTGCAGGCCTGCTGGGACCCTGTCTCTTGTCAGCACACGCTGGAAGGATTTTTAAAAAATCTTTGGGAAAGCAGGCAGCATGTGAGCAAAGTGCTGTTCAATATGGATGTGTGTACACTGAACTAAAAGAAAACAGGAGCTCTTCATGTAGTGAGGGATAAAATGAAGTCTTTTCAGGAAGCCACATGCTTGTGTGGTTGATGAGGAGTGAGAGCATCCTGCCGCAGAGCTGCCCAACCTGGGGGGTTCAGCACAAAATCTTTGGGCAGTGTGTAACATCCATAGGGTTCCTTTGTGCCGTGGAAGTATGTGACACTGTCTCAGTCACAGCGGGATGTTCTTTTGGGCACAGAAACTGCATTAAAGAATAACATGCTATCACTCCTCTGGATGGGTCTGCCACAAATTGCTGTTTCTTGCTCTTTGCTGGAAGGTGGCTTCACTTTTTTTGTTGTATGAGGTCAGTATATTTAAGTTCACGTGACAAGGAGCCTCTTGACTTCAGCAAGAAGGCATTGCAGGGAATTCTGGCTTAGGTGCCAAAGACCTTCCCACTCTTGTTGCTGCTCCTATGAAAGAGGAAAAAAAGGATTTCTCAAAAGTAAATCAGATTTGACCTGTAAATGGAGAGGATAGCTTGGTAGATGGCAAGGGAGGAAATAAAGGATCAGCACTGGCTATGATATAGGCAAAATACCACCTGATTTCTGTCTACTTTAACAGCAGCTCTTTGCAGGGACTCTGTTTCTGCACAGTTCTCTGCCTCAGTCTGTGAGTGCTGAACTGAGGACTCCTCCAAGTCTGTGTGAGCTGTGACTCCTCTACCCCCAAGGGATGGCGACTGCTCTGAGCTACTCGACACGCCCCTGGAAAGATGTTTAGCTTTAATGACATTTAGCTAGCCATTAGCAAAGAGTAATTTTTCAAACACTCTAGGAAATAAAATTCTACAGATTTTGAAGATACTAAAAGTCATGGATCATTATTACCTGGTATTAGGAATTATATTTCCCAATTCTTTGTAGGATAGTCAGGTACATACTGGTAGGTGGAAGGAACGTCAATCCTGTGTAGCCTTAGCACCTTGGTTCGGAATATCCTGGGCATAGTGGAGCCAGGAAAGACTCTTCCTCCTTCTTTCTAGAGATGATCTCTAAGCCCATAATTTCTGAAATGCTTTTTAACTGCAGAAGGGACAGTCTTCTGGGGCAAGTCCCTGAGCAGTGTCTTCCTGGGCACAGGACTGTGGTGAGGTCTGCCAGCACCCAGCCCTGGACAGTCTCAGGTCCAGCCTGGGACAGAGGACAGGCACATGCCCCTCTCCTGGCATCCTTCAGAAGCACAGAGAACCTCGGAAAGAGCAGGGGCAGCCAACCCCCTCATTGATGCACCTGCAGTACTATTTCATTCTAGTAAGGATGCTGAGAATAAATGTAGGGCTTGAAAGTATCAGTTGGAACCAAAATAGTAATGAATGCTGCATCATAAATGTAGCAGCAAAGCAGATGTGGTTCCTGTTAGACAACACAGCTGTATATCCCCTTTCACAGAGCTCTGAGGAGGCACTGCAGATTCCCTCCCCCATACAGCCAAAAGAGCCTGATCTGCTTTGAAAGTCTGCATTTTTTTCCAAAATATCAAGGGTCTGGTTCCTTTGGGCCCAACTGCAAATCCAGGAGCCTTTGTGTGTATTCCACAGGGCTCTGTCCCTGCAAACAGACTCCTTTGGTTTGCAAGTGAGTCAAGCCCGGGACTTGTTCTGTGTTCTCTCCCTTTATGTTTGTATCACTGTTCTATTACAGCAGGGTGCTGCAGAGAGGAGATGAAAAGAAGCTTGGAAGTCTGCTTCTATGAATGTGTGAATTTATTTTTAAACCTCTTGAATTATTTACTTTGTCTGCCTTTTTTTAATGACAGGTGAATATGTTTGTGACTTGTTCCCTTTCCCGAGGTGGCACTTGGATGAAGCAAATTAATTACTTGTAGAGTAAATGCAGCTGATGTTAATTTTCAAGTCAAGTTTCAGCTTTGCTGAAATTTCAGAAAGAAAGTAGTGTTTTATAAATTAAACGCTGCTTTGTGTGCTTTCTTTTTAAGGAAGGCTTGGTATTTGGAAAGGCAGCAGGAAGAGAAAACAAACATACTAAATGATGGAAACTTGTCTTTAAGGATATATTCCATCAGCTATCAGTACACAGCCATGAGAGATCCGTGTGGCAGCCCATCAGCTGTATGTTGAGTGTAACAGGCTCCAGCAGCACCCCAGCACCTTTGGCTTCAGTGGCAAATTGCTGGTCTCTGGCGGGAGCTGCTGCTTTGCACTGACAGGGTGATTACGCTGGTTGCTCCTCTCTATGACAGCACGTGCCCTGCGCTCTACCAGGAAAACCTCGTTGTTCTTCAGAGCGGTGTAGATTCTGATCCCATGAGAGCTGAACTGACAGGATCCTGGGCTGCCGGGCATTGCCAGCAGGACAGGTGAGCCCTGGTTCCCCTTTGCTGTTCCATCTGAGGCTTTAGTGAGCTTTTCAGGTCCTCCCTCCAGAAGGTTGGGCTGATCTTAGAATAACTTCTGTGGTGTGAGTTGTCTCAGGAGCACAGCACCTAGCTGGATTGGTGCAGTGGGCTGAGGCAGTGGCTCTGGGTCTGGCTGGACTGAGGGCAGGAGATGCCCTGCAGGTTCCCAGCAGACAGGCCAGGTGTGGGAACGGTGAGTGTGGCAGCTGCTCGCCAGCCCTCAGGCAGCTAACATGGAAAGGGTCATCATTAATTTAACTCTGCATCCATCAAGCCCCGTTTCTGTCCCTGGAATGACAACTCATACGTGATGCTTTGCAAGAAAGCAGTTCCAGCTAGCCTCCACTGCTGCTGACAGGCAGTGGTGCTCTGTGCATCTTAGCTGAGAGCTTATCTGTTTTAAACGTGTTCTTCGGATTTTTTTGGACTGTAGTATTTACTGTCTAAGTTCTTAGGTCCCAGGTTCCCAGCTGTTGTGTTTAAATTTGATGGAGATGAGCGTGGCAGCAGAGGGAGAAGCTCTGCTGGGGTGAAACTGTTGTGGCTGGGCACTGTCACTGAAACACTGAGCTGAGCTGGGTGCATTGCAGTGGAATCCGTGTATCATCTGTATCACTGTGTCCTCTTTGAACAAGCAGACTGTAGTGTGCCTTGAGTGAATTGATTTCTCTGGGCTGTGTTTTGAGAAGCAATGACCACTGGGTGCCCCATTATATTTTAGTTCATGTATATATGAAACAAACAGTGATCTCCTGTTTCCTGTCGCTTAAGGCCCATATCCGATAGCGGAATGTAAAATTAGTTAATGATTTGGAAGTAGAAAAGGTCAACTCTAAATAATAATAAAATGTTAAAATGCACAATAGAAATGTTACTCTAATTTTTAAGGATTCTACATAGTTTTGGCTCCTTCCCTGAAGGACTTAGTATAACTCAATGAGAAAATTGCATTCAAATCCTGTGGGCTGCTCTGCCACGACTGAACTGAAATTAGGGAAAATGTACAAAGTAGTTTTATAGAAGCTGTTTGGATGGATGGCTGCAGGAGGAGGCATTTGGTGTCTGGGCTCTGCTGTCTCTTGAACAGGCTAGAGATGGGACAGCAGCAGGGAGGACACAACTGCATGCTCTTGTGGCCACAGTGCTGCACTGACGGTCCTGGGGAACCTGAGTGCCCAGTGGCCTCTGCCTGCTGTCCATGCCCCAGGATGCTTGCTGAGAGTGACTGGGAGGGAGCAGCTCCTCAGGCAGCTTCTTGCTCGGAGGGTGGGTCTCATTTGTTGTTGGTTTGTTGATGGCAACTTTACCTGCCCAGCTCTGCTCAGCATCCAGGGCTGTGGTCTGAGGCCTCCTAGTGAGAGACTTTGCCATCTGACCCAGAACCACGGGCATTGCTTTTGTCTCCCTCCTTAGCCTTGCTTGAGGTGTTTGCTGAGCACCAGAACTTTGTGGAACTCCCATGAGCACATTTACAACCAAGTTGTGGCTTTGCCTGACCTACACGTTGTTCAGAATGTTCAGGCTCCTCCTGTACACTGGCGCAGTGCCCTTCCTCCCTCTCCTGGAGCACACAGCTGGAAAAGTCTTCCCTGAAACTAGAGGCAGTCCCAAGTCCTGTTTCTTTGGGAACAGAGGGATTAAAGTGAATAGGTAACTGTGTGTCTCTGCCCAGCCAGGGCCCTTGGGAGGGACTTCTGAGTGAGAAGGACCGCTGACACTCAGCTCTCAGCACAAGCAGCCCTTGCAGGGCGTGAGACAGAGCACAGGGCTCTGCTCAGCTGGCCTGGTGCTGCAGCATGAGCTCTTAGGGCTGTGAGCACCAAAGGACCAGGGTTGTTAGTGCTGACACTCCAGACATGACTAAGCCATTTTGATGAAAGAAATGGAACCTGACACTTTTGCTGTTTAATTGTTTCTTGTAAATTTCAAATAAAAAAGTAAATTGGCTTCTTTTAAAAGAACAGACTGTGGAAAAGCGTTGCTGAGCAGAAGCGAGTGGCCTCTGAAGCATGACAGGCAGCTTCGTGTTCACAGCCAGCTAACAAGTCTTCAAGGCGCAATGCAGAGGGGGCTGGACTGAAAAGCAAATGCTTCTGCAGCTCTAGCTTTGCCTTGAGGCGCTTGGGGATAGAAGTGTGCAGGAGGAAGGGGAAGAGGTTCTGAGGTCTGAGCATACCCCAGCCCTGAGCTGGGCTGCCCTGGCAGGAGCGTGTGCTGGGGCAGGACTGCGACAGCTGCGGCCACTGAGCTCCTGGATCCCGGGGCTTTTCTCAGCACTTTTGTTCAGGTGGAGGCTGCAGAGTCTGGCGGTTCTTCTCAGGCTCTTTGCACCTTTAGTTTTGCTCCTAAGGGCTGGCATGTTCTGAGCTATCTGGGGTATCAGCTGCACTTTGCCAGTGAAAGCGTGTTCTGGATTCTTTGGAGGACTTTATTTGCAAAGACCCTGGGATCCATTAGCAAATGGCCATAAGGAAAATGCCTTTCATCATTCAGGTTAAAGAACATCACAAAGCCTTGGAGACATCACTTCACTCGGGAATTAAATTGCAGGAGTCATCTGGTGTCAAATAAGTTTCATTTAATAGGTTACTCAAATAAAGTTTCTGTAGAAATCAATATCACTTTCTCCTGCAATTGACAGCTCAAGACACTCAAAATGGCATTTTTCACATAAGGCTTATTTAATTTTAGGAGGAAGAATCCCTCCTATATTTTCTACTTGGCCTACGCAACTCTACAAGGTTAACAGCCTGCCGTGTTGGAAACCTGCCCTGCACTTACCCAGGGGGACAGTGTGAGGTCACTGACACAGACTTGCCAGTCTCAGGTGCAGCAGGGATGCCGTTGT
This sequence comes from Mohoua ochrocephala, assembly GCA_013398855.1. Taxonomy (NCBI): domain Eukaryota; kingdom Metazoa; phylum Chordata; class Aves; order Passeriformes; family Acanthizidae; genus Mohoua; species Mohoua ochrocephala. The sequence continues at coordinate 456,427 of VZTA01018762.1, read as the reverse complement.
CAAAGGGCTGTATCAGAGGTGTGTTCACAGCTCACTGAAGCAAACGGGGACAAATAATTTTGTTTCTTCTTACAGGTGAGCTTGGCAGGACAAAATGCCTCATGATATATATCTTAGTAGAACTGGACTTTCTGTAGAGGTAGGAGTCTGTGGGCTGTGAAGACTGGAGATTTCAACAGGAATGCTTCTGGGTCCAGGGTAGGTGAATCCTGAAATTTCTGCCTCCCTTAAGAACATGGGACACCTTTGCTCTGTGTTTTTTATTTCAGTCTAATGGTATCCCATGAGGAAGGGAGGAGACTCTGGCACCTTTCTGCACCATGTCCCTGGAGAAGGAGCTCCTTTTCTCAGACTTTCTTTGGTTACATTGGCACTTGCCCTGCTGCTATACTGTCCTCTGAGGTGCTGGTTCTGCTCTCCACATCTGTTTATAGTGCTGGCAGAGCCCCTGTGATTGTACATCCAGCAAGGGCAGATTACTGCTAGGCTGCTCAAGTGCCATGAAGAGACAATTAGCTCTAGGAAAGGACAGGTTCACCTTCTATCTAACATCCTTAATGCTTGTAATTCCTACAAGCAGTGATATTGATTCCTGGTTCTATGCTGACTATAGCACAAACGGACAGCAACTGGTGGGAGGAATTTCCCAGCCCTGTGGTATTGGGTTCCCTGAAGATGTGCTGAGTGATTTGTATGTTCCCAGCAGCTGCAGCCCAGTAATGACAGAGGCTTGTGACCTGCATGCAATCAGGTACATTCTGGCTGCAGGTTCTGTGGCAGAAGCTGGGTGGGGAAGTGGCTTTATACCATCAGTGCTCTCCAGTGCTCTCCAGTCTTCTGTTGTAGCCCAGTGCCAGAGACGCTTGTGCTGTAAGAAGACTTCATGTTTCCCATCTTTTCATAGCCATAGATCTTTCAGCAGTATAAAGTTGATTTTTATTTGAACGTATTTGTGATATTAACTTAAGCCATGGGCCTGGGCTGCAGTTTGCCCATCTGATAAACAAAGATAAACATAACCAGTACTAACTGAGAAAGGAGATCTGGCAGTAAACAGAGTGTTATTGAAGAATGTTATTTTCAGAGATGCAGTTACTTGTCTCTGACAAATTGAAAAGGGAAACATCTGCAAGGCACAATGGGAAGAAAATACTTCAGGAGAGGTTTTATCAGGAGTCAGAGGTAATAGTCCTGTGGAGACAGTCTTCTGGTGCTCTGCAAAGTATTATAATGCTAGATGATTGCATACAGAGAGCCAAAGTAGGCATTTGTATGCATTGTGCAAAGGACGGTGTGTTATTTAATCATGCTTTCCTCTAAGAGTCTGTGTTGTCTAATGCTCTGTCAGTAAATATGAAGTGTTTCTTTCAAATGAGGAGGGAGTTCAGCCTTCAGTGCTTCTGGTAGGAGAGAAGATATAGTGACCGTCTCCCTGTGCCTTCCCCAGGCTGACACCAGCCCCTCTCACTCCGTGATTTTGTCTGGACATTTTAATAATGGAGCAAAGGCAAGCACAAGAAAGCTCCTACCAAATAGCCCAGTGCTCTTGCTCCCTGTGGCACACCTAGGAAACACCTCCTAGGGTAGCTGCCCTGAGCAGGCTGAGCTGATGGTGGGAGCAGGTGACTGCAAATGAAGTACTGTCTCCTGCTGTCAGGCATGTAGTGGACACATCTGTTATTGAAAGGAGTATTCATGCTTTGTAATGCAGATGTATCTCTCCTGGAGATGATCTGTAATGCATCAGAGAGGCACACACTGGGGGAGGTGTGGCAGAGGTACAGTACTCCTGCTGTTCCACACTTTTCCTTAACAAGGTGAGCTTCAGAGATTTACAGTCAAACAAAAGGTGAAGATGAACTTTTTGTAAATGGTAGCACTTAAAATTTCTGCTGCTTTGAAGCTTCGGGCTGAGCAGATGCTGCATGCACAGCCATTGCCCTCGTGAGATGTGGGTTTTAATTCACCTCCGTTTATGTCATCTGTTCCCCGTGTGCTTGTGTGACACTGTAAAACACGCTCAGTTCCCAAAGTGCCTGTGGACCAAATGAGCTTCTGTTGCAGCTCGTGCTGCTCATGTCTCGCCCATCCTGTCACAGGGTGTTGGGCAGCACCAGCTGTGGCCAGGCTGAGCCAGACATTCCAAATCAGTCCCACAAACCTGACATCTGACAAGACTCTTGGTTATCTATCCATGTTTTAACACCTCCTGCAGTGCATGGTATGGGAGTCAGCAGAGAAGTTAACAACAAATTTTCAGAGAAAAGGAGCCTTTCTGGGGGTTCAGCCTACCTTCCTGTGTGAGGGGAGCACTGACTGCAGCGATGCCTCTTTATGGAAACCCCCTTGCATGAGGAGCAGATGGCATGCTCTGAGGACGTCGGTGTGCTTGTGCTGGAGCTGGCCTTGGGGGTGACACAAGTAGGTCCTTAAGTCAAGTCACGCATGGCTCTGATACTTTGCTGAGTGCCAGCGAACTCCTTGGATGGAGGAGGAAAAACTTGGGGAGCAGACAGGAAGGCAAGCTCCCTGGTGGCCCTTGCAGAGGTCTTGTCATTTGAAGCCCAGAGCAGTGTGCTGCAGACATAAGTTGTCCAGCTCTAGGGCAAATATTAAGCCTGGGGATAGATGTGGTTGTGAGTACCCAAGGAGCTTCTCCTCTGGAACTGCATTAAGCATCTCCTGTGGGACTCCAGAGAGCCTGCAGAGGGGAGCTGGAGTGCCTCGTGGGCTCACTATAACTGATTTTTGGCATGATTTGTAATTACTGTAGGGCTCTTGAATCTGATTATTGCCCCAGGGGTGCGACTTGCACCTCTTGGGTTGAAAGACTGTTGCTCATGAGCACAAGGCTGCATCTATAGCACCAGGCTTCTTGGTTCTGAATAAGAGAAGAAAGCCATATGCTCTCACTTTTGTACTTGTGGTGAACAGAGAAATGATATTTTGTAGAATCACCTCTAATTCTCCAGCATCCATGACTCATTCAAGGGGCCAGTGAAAGGATAGCACGAGCTCCTATTCAAGAGAAATGCTGCAGAGTGTCTCAGGCTGGCTGGGCTAGAGCTCTGACCCTCATCTCTAGGACTGCAGTCCTCTACATTAGTTATGTTGCCCTGGACAAACCCAGTGAGATGTAGATGAACCTGAGATAAATGCAGTTTCTATAGTCCTTGGCACTTCCTTAGCAGAAGACAGTTAACCAATGTAGTTTATTAAATGTCTTACAGTTCTTGTTCAGTCATGTTTGTCCGTACGTGACCATCTATTTCCAATATGATTATACTGGAAGGAGGTGGCAGAGTTTGATGCAGCCAGTTCTTTCAGCTGCTCAAAGCCAGGTCTAGGGCTTGGTGCTTAACATGCTGCTGCGGTACAGACACATCCTTTAAGCATCAAGAAAGAGACGTGGATTGGCTTTTTTTTTCCTTCAAAAAATGACATTTTGAAGTAGGTTAAATCTACTACTTTTCCACATTTTCTCAGAGAGAGATTTTGTCTGGCTGGTGTACGTGCTTTCCATGAGAAATTATTTATGAGCTCCTCCATCCCTGGTCTAGTCTTCTTGATGTAACAATAGGAGATCTGGAGGAATGACCAAGGTTAGTTTTATGGTCTCACTTCAGATGTAGTGCCAAGTTATTCAGCGCTTCATTTTGTTAGTGCCTGAACCAAAAAGCAATTTATCTCAGCAACGTCCTTCAGATTATACCTATATACCATTTTACCAATAAGGCATGCACCTGGCTGCTCCAGTCCCAGAAGAAATCAATGTTTCATTTCAGAGATGCCAGTTCTTTGCTCTCCCTCCTTCTGCCATTCTTATGAAGACAAGCTTTTTTAGGGAACATGGGAAGAAATACAGAAGGATTGTGGAAAAACCTCCTCTACTTCAGCTATGCATCCTGTTCAATTATGAATCATAAAGAAACTCACCGAGGGCACAATTGTCAGGGCTTAAATGGTCAATATATGTGAATGAGATGGGGCACGCCCTTTGTTGGGGTCCATATGGATGGGTTGGGGCACGGCCTTTGTTGGGGTTCATATGGATGGGTTGGGGCATGGCCTTTGTTGAGGTCCATATGGATGGGTTGGGGCACGCCCTTTGTTGGAGTCCCCTCCAGATGATGGGCCCAGACTGCTGCAGTCCTGTAGGGATGTGTGCAGTGTGACCATGGCATTGCTGTCTTTACTGGGCAAATGCAAAGATGTAGCTCAGTTCCTTGCTCACAGCCAGTTATCTATCCTGGCACCGGTGTAATTATAATACATACTTTATTGCTTGTCAATATTTTAACCTTTCTGACACATTATCCCCTAGGGCAACTGAGCAGCCTTAATAATATAGCCGATAATTATCCTCCTGGTGAATAAAGTTATCACTAGGGTCCTGTATAAATCACGTGGAAAACATGACGGATTTCAGTGGCTGGCCATCACAAAAATGGGAAGAGGCACTGATTGTGACAGCTTAATGGAGAAGGTAATAAAACCGACAATAAAGTCATTTATAATATAGGCAATGATTTTCAGGCTTTTCTATTTGTTTTCATGCTAATAGAAGATAAATGTCATATTAGAAACAAGACCTGAAATTTCTATTAAAAATATTTGGGAAATGTCATTAAATATCAGCAATTCCCAGTGCAAGAAGTGGCAGCACGGGTCTTAATTACCTGTCTTAATTACCTGTATGAGGTCCTTAGAACCAAAGTGTCTTAGTGGTCAGCAACTACCGCTCACTGTTGTACAGAGTGAGATGTGTGGTGCCTCAGTGGGAGGAAGTCTCTTGGCCACTGGTGGAAAGCAGGACAGCAATCCTGCCAGGGATCCTGAGCCGGGTACATCATGGCTGTTTCATAAGGCTGCAGGTTTCCTAAGAAGTCCAAGCTGTCATTATAAGCAAAGAACAAGACTTCAGCACAGGTGTGAGAAAGCCCTGCAGCAGTACTGGAGTGGTGAGAAAGGGACGCTGCAGTACAGTGTGGACAAAGGTCTAAGATACACTCACTAGAAACACATAAAGGAGATGTTGGCACCTGTCAGTTACCTGTCAGTATTACTGGTTGGTCCTCTGGATCACATGCTGTGAAAGTGAATGTGTGCAGCCTTCAACATTTATACTCCACACTAACACAAGGTTTGGGAGAGTGAGTGAGCCATGGTGGGACTCTGGAGTGAGCAGGATTGTTCTGGGCAGTGGCTGCAGCCCCCCGGGTGAGACCAGGGTAACGATCACCTGAGAGCAGTTCTCTGTGCTGAGCGGGCGCTGGGGGCTGAACAGACGGAGGCTGGTGTGCTGCTTCCCAGCAAAGCGCGGGTGTTCATCCCGTGCACTGGCTGCTTGCAGAGACAGCACTGCCGTGGCTGGGGGAGCAGGAGCAGCTCTTCCCAGTGAGCAGCCTGGCCTGGGCTGGCCTGGCTCTGGAGGGTGTCCTCAGCAGTGATTAGTGTGATGATATCTCAGGGATGCAGGCTGGGGAAGGGGTGGGGAAGGGAGAGCGGTGGAAATTGTATCTGTGTCTGTGCTTAACATTCTCAGTTCATTCTCTTGCATTTCTTCTAAACAAGCACTTTGAGGTCTGAGCCCTGGTGCCTCTAATCTAGTGAGCGCCTTATTGATCAAGTCTTGCCATTTGGTCCCCTGAGCTGCCTTGTGTTGCACAAAAGGGATAAATTACTCCTTATACTTTAAAGAGTAAGGATGTTTTTAGTGCATGTGGACCCATATGATAAATACAGAGGCACAGCTGGGATGAGAATAGCAAAAAGCAGAGGGATAATTAACAGCTGGAACAGCACAAACCAGTTCCCAAGCCCTGGAGGAACACGATACATTCATCATGCTGCTCTCTGGGCTGATGCTACTGCTCTGGGGTGTGAGGTATTGAATTACAGTCTCTAGAAAATATTGTTTGGGGAATGTTGAGGAGAGCTGGTAAACAATGTGTTGGAAGGTGACAGATATGTTTGCAGCTTCATATAGGGCTATCACAATGAAAAGAGCCATGAGGGGTTTTCCCATCTCTGCCTGCCTGTCAGACCTGGCAGCAGGCAGGCTGCCAGGCTTCAGTGGGGGATGGCAGACCCAGCAGCCAGTGGACTTGCTTTCTTCTGATGCCTGTTTTCTTTAAAATATTATTTTGTTACTGTGTGAAACACTAAGAATGGCTGACGAATCTCAAGCTTAATGAAGCAGCATCTGTGACTCAGCTGCTGTAGAAAACAACTTATGGAGGGCTCTTAACACTGGATTTGGACTTAGTCTGGCCTGGACACCCCTTCTGGGCTCTCCTACCCTCAGTGTGGTTGTTACGGAGGATGGCACAGAGGCCAGAGCTGCTGCCCACACAATCAGGGCACAGCCAGTGTATCAGGAGCTGCACCTCAGTCACACAGAGGTGGGGAAGGTGAAGGCAGCTATAATCTGCTTTGTAAGATGCTTTCTTTTCTATCTCCTTTCTTCACAGGAAGTCACTCACAAGAGTTTGATCTAGGATGACACTTCATTTCTACAAACCTGTGACAAATGATGGCAGTGTCCCCCACGTCAAGCCACAGCGTGCTCAGGTGCTGCCTCCTCTGGAGTGTCCTGCGTTACCTCCTCAGTGGTCCCGAGTGCAGGGCATAGCTGTGAGCCAGCAGTAAAGCACACACCAAGGTAAGGAAGGGGGAATACTGTGTTCTCTCTCAGATGGCACATTCCTCTGGCAGCACAAACCAGGTGCTTGCTTACTTCATTGATTAAATGGGGGACTCCCACAGCTGCAGTAACAAGAGGTGTATGTGCACAGGGATAAACAGGGGATTAATGGTCAGATTTTGTTTGTGTAATGATGAAAGGGGAAGTTTTAACGTGGTCTACTACCTGTTAAAAAACCCTACAAGAATCAAAAAGAAAGAAAAGGACACACAGAGTCAATTACATGGGAAAGTCTGCAACAGCATTATGCTGCTTCTAGAGGGATTTTCCTGCACGTGGAATGAGTGCTCTCAGCAGTATTGGAGCACATGGATGTCTGGTAAGGATGCATCAGATGCTTGCTGCAGAATATGTGGCATTTAAGGTTATTCCATCCTTGCCTATGTGCCACCCCGAAGGGGTATGTGTGACAACAGGTATGGCAATAGAAATACTGCTCAAGAAATACTGACTGAATGGGAGGTCCTGAGCCAGACAGCTCCGAGTCACCTGCTCCATTAGCTGCTGTTCAGCTTCCAGCTCCTGGGTTTCTTATGGCATCAGAGTGAGAGAGTGTGTCCACCTGTCCAGGCTGGCTGTCTGCCAGAGGGGAGCTGTCATGGTAGAGAGCTGGGCACCCATGCACCCATGGTACCCCAGCAGTGGGCAGCCAGGGTTGTTTCAGGGGGCTGTAGTGGGGCAGCTTCTTCCCCTCCAGCACAAGCTGAGTAAGGCAGCAGCAGTTATGGGCTCTGCCCCTGCTTCAGAGAAGTACTGTGATTACAGAACAAACATAAAGTCACAGAATTACCATCAAAACCTAAAGTAAAGAATTTGGCTCATAAAAAATGTGTCACCTGAACAAAGAGAAGAGTTATGGTTTTCCATTCTCCCTCTTGGAGTCAAGGGGAGATTGTGCCACTGTAGAAGAAGCCTGAGGAGCTGACAGTGGCCAAGGCAGAGAATTTCACTGCCCCTGGAGAGGCCCTTTCAGAGTTATTAGTCATATGTTTGTATTTAATGCACTGATTAGGGCCAGGACTCGTAGGCAGCCACTAACAGTGCATGTGAATTGGCTTAAGCATTATTATGTACAACCATCGTCAGCTCTGCTCCCCAGGAAGATTGATACACTGAGTGAATCTTTTCAAGCTGCTTCTGAAAAGATTCACGACACTGCAGTGAAAGTGGCTTCCAATGGGAACCTCTGTATACTGATGTCAGCATATATTTTATTCCCCCTGACTACAAGGGCTGGTTAGGTTATGAGCCTCTCACCGAAATGGACTGCATACAATTGCCAGATAATTGGTTATTTTCCTTGTAGGCTGATGAAGTTATGATTCACCCCTGACTCCCCCAAGAGCAGCAGGCACAGCACCATGGCTTGCTTATCTCTCATCCAGGTGCTCAGCCTTGCTTTCCCTTCCACCTGGCATGTGCAGAGGAGATGCCCCAAGAGCAGAGGGCAGGAAGCAGCTGCTGAGTATAGATTTAACCCTGGGCTTGCTGCCTGAGCCAGCAGCGGGGCTGCAGGACTGCACAGGTTTGTAGGGTGCTGGTCGGGGCAGGCTGGGGATGGCGTGGCCAATTCAGCTGTGGAGTGATGCTGAAATCCAGGCTGCTGTGAGCATTGGTCCTTGGCAGGTGCTGCATCCCAGCTTCTGGCCTTTGTCCCTTGGACCATGGAGGTGTTCTCTGCTGTGGCATGTCACAGCTGTTGCTCATGCTGGTGCTGCTTGTTGCAGAGGATGTGGAACCCTTCAAATCTCATGCCAATTATATCTGGCTGCAATTGAAGGCTCAGGAGGCCTTGGGAAAGAGTGCGCCTCTTTGCCCCTTGCTTGCCTCCCTGTCTGATTTGATCTTACCAAGGGGCCGTGGTGGATGGTGAAAATCTCCCTGCTCCCAGCTGAGCAGTCACAGAGAAGCACTGGATGTCCGTCTTCCTCCTTTGGCCTTGTCCTCATTTGGATACTGACCCTCTCCCCAACACAGATCCTCTCTCCTCCACTGGATGTCCTTGGCGTGCAAAACGTGGCTTCTCTGTCCCGGTATTCTGGAGTGGGACTGAGAAGTGCTGCTGCTTGGAGCCATCCTGTTGCTTGCTCCTCATCTCCCTGCAGGTTTGTACAGCATCTTCATCCAATGTGAGAGGACAATGGGGGAGAAGTGGCATAGGATGGTGGGAATGCTGCTGCTGGAAAGGCTGTGCATGCCAGGCAGCAGAGGTTTCGGTGGTTGCTGCTGCTCTGCACTGATGTTTGGCTATGTCAGCATCAGTGTTGTTATCTGTTTACATTTGCTGGTTAAAATTTTCTCTTAGGTTGTTCCTGTAGGAAGAAAATCTGTTCACTTATCCTGTGCCCTGAGTGCTTTTTCCTGCTGTGGGATGGGCAATGCTGAGATGCTCTTGGAGGGTCTGTGGCACTGCTACCTGGTTCCTTGTCCCAGCTCCCCCTCGCCCCATTAGCTCCCTTCTGCAGAGTTCCCATGCCCCAGTTCCCCAGGAATGGATGTGAATGCAGCTGTTGGAGGAGTCGGGCTTCTGGGTGCCCATCTGCCTGGGTCGAATGCTGCTCTGGGAACAGCACTGATGTCTCCCGTGGGCCGAGCCAGGGTGTGAGTGAACACTTGCCGTTCTTCAGAATCAGGCTGGGGCGTGCAAGTTCAAGCACGGGTAAATGTTTCATGGACATTTTAGGGCTTTGGCTGGAATTTTTTAACCCCAGATGCATAGTCCTCTAATTAATTCAAATTTAAAAACTAGTTACTAATTAGTGTTATAATGCCAGTGCCAACTCTCTCAGAAGTCCAATTACCAGTGCCCACAGGCAGTGCTCACTGTATCAGTCAGAAGAAAAATGCTTTCAGGTACACAAAAACAGCTGAATGCCTGATGTTTGTCCCTGTGAGTAGCCGTATTTAAATCAGCTTTTCAGAAAGCTTTCTTCTATTACAGCAACTTGAGAGAATCCATCTTTAATAGATTATAATAAAAAAATGAAATATTATGTGTCTATTAAGCAGTCTGCTTGATCTATTTGTTAATGTAACTGTAAATAATTGCCAGATCTATGAGCAAGGTACTTGCCTTTCATGGGCATGAGCTTCTCTGTCAAGTACAAAGTAGGCAAAGGAAGTGCAGTCCCAGGAGATACATGGGAATGAAACCAACTTAAATTGTAGCACTGCTGCTGTAGCTTCTCTCCTGGTACCTGGCAGGTCATGGATGGGTTTGCCACAGCGGTCTCCGCCCAGGACTCCACCCCAAGGCTTGCGAGTCCTGCTCAGTAGGAGCACAGCAGGCTTGGGCAGCAATTGCAGTGTTTTGCTTCAGGGGAACATGGAAGAAACTAATGTTTTTAATGGTTTCCATTTTTCTGCCAATTAATTTGCAAGACACATAGATATGAAGCTGAATTAATCAAGATTGAACAGAAAGACATATTAAAAAAGCAACTCTGACAAGAGAAGGATTTCTTTCTTTGGTCCATGACAGCTTCAATGGTGAGCCAGACACTCCGGGCTGGACATACACCTCGTCCTATGGATGTGGGAGCATCTCACCTGCATCTGAGGTGACTTTCCATGATTTATATGATGGTTATGGTGCATGCTCCCTTCAGACTAAGGCCAGTATAGAGAGGGGCTGCTGCTCCACTGTCTGGACATGTGTCCAGGCCTGTCTTTGGCACAGCACGCTCAGGGTATGTGCCCAGGCTGGAGTCGGTGCTTCCAGCAGACCCTCGCTCCTCTCCCCTCACCACAAGTGTCAGAGCAACTCCTGCTCTCCATGGGGCCTCAAGGTTACCGTGGCCGTGCTGCATGTGGCTCTTCTCCATGTCACAATGAGATACTTCCAGAGTTCCTGGAGGACTGGTGTTGGAAGAGCCAGGCTGCCAGGACAGGGTGGCACAGTGTGGTGATGGAGCTGGCTGGCACCACCAGCTGTAACCTCTTGGGCAGGCTTTGGGAGAAAGGGGCATGCATGCTGCCAGGCTTCAGGTGAGAACAGGACTCTTACAAATATTTTCTTATTGAATAGAGATATAACACACTGGTTATGGACTAGATTGGATGCTTGGTCTAATAGCCTATAGAGGTCAAGCTTGTGGTGCTTAGGGGCCTGCTCCCCACCCCACAATTTTTTCCAGGCCAAATTATATTTTTTAATAATTGTGCATATGTGCCTGTGTGACAGTGCCATAAAGAAGCACAGTAAAGAAACAACTAGTTCCTAAGTTACTGTAACACGTCCAAGGAGAGGCTGGTTCATCTCGTTCACCTGTTCATCATCCCATTAATACTTCCTGCATATCTCCTGCACTGTGTTTGACAAAAGGTATCAAAAATGATCACAGCTTGCTTTGCTAGAGAGTTTATCATTTATCCATCAGACACACCAGTACATTGTCCCACAGCCTCCCTTCCCTGTGTCGTACAGAGCATCGCCTGACCTCTCCTGTCCTGTACCTCAACAGTGATGACAACTCAGTTGCCTGTATTTTGTGAGCTGGAGATACCTGTTGTCATGAACTTGGGGTTTTGGAAGTGCTTCCTGGTGAAGATCACTGGAACACAAGGATTTATTTGGATGGCCATAATTGAGAAGCTCATTTTATTCCAGTAAGAATCTTTCAACTGCAATCAATTCACATGCCATCCCAAATAGTGGAGGTCAGCAGAGCACGGCAAGTGCCTCCGCAAGCGCTGTTGACAATGTTAAAATGCAATAAACAGAGAGCCGTGGCTCTGCATGAGGGGGTGCACATTAATCCTTGTTTGGAGAGTGTTTGATTGGCAGATTCTGTTCTTTTACTATCTTTCTGATGGAAAATGCTTCATATTTCTTTAGTTTTGACTTGTCTACTTTTCTTGGCATGCTGTAGTGGCAGGACTGTCCAGAACTGCTAGCACCTTCTCAAGACATCTCCCCAAAATGTGTCAGGCACCTAAAAGCTGAGTGTGCTTGTGACTATCCCTGCTCAGGCCTCTTCCTTGTGCTGCCAGTGTGCAGTGCTCTGGAATATAAAACATGGAAATAATTAAGTAGATTAATTAGCTAATGTTTGCACAGGACCTGGAAAATATAAAGAACTATATAATTGCTAAGTACAGTAGATTAATTAGTTAATGTTTATGCAGTGCTTTGTAAATGTAAAGGCATCGCGTCAGTGCTTAGTGTTATAATTAATTAAGTTTTCACTCTGGGATGCCCTGCTCCAGTTCTGAGGTGGGACCGTGGCCTTCTGTCCACTGGCAGCTGTGTGCTGCTGTTGCTCTGGCCCTGCTCCCTCCCGGCCCTGTGTGCCCAGGCGTGAGGCTGTGTATGGAGGTGTGCAAAAGCCGTGCCTGGCATGAGTCTGATGCTCTGGGTAGTAAATGGCAGAGGGAACAATGTTACTTTGCTGAGCATGTGAGGAGCATTTCATACCCAGGCAGCGCCGAGCAAATTTGTGCTGCAAGGCCGTGATCTGACCCTGCATTGCTGCATCCTTCCTGAGGAGGAAGGATGAGGAGCTGTTCCAGTGCCTGTGTCAGTAGCTTTGTGGGAGGAGGCTCAAGAATGTGCTGTGTCCCTGGGAGATCCAAGTCCAACGGATGCTGGCAGCTGGGAGCTCAGGCAGTCAGGCAGGCTGCTGTAATGACTGCCTTTGACACGTTCTTCAATTGCCACAGAGCAGCGCCTCTGCCATCTGCTGTCACTTCACACTTGGAGATGGGCTTCCCAGTGCCTTCCTCCACTTCTGTTCTTCTCTCTTTTTGCGTTTTGGTCTTTGCAGAGAGAAGAAATGCATGAAGAACGGGAGACTGATAGGAAGGGAATGGGAAGGGAGTGCAGTCCTTCCCTGAATGGCAGCCAGGACCTCACAGCTGGCACTGGGGAACGGCTGTCTGCAGTCCATGCCCTGCCTTCACAGGGAGCTGTGCTGGCCTGGCCACAGGCTCAAAACTGACTGACAGGGTGCAGAGGAAAGAGCCAAGAGGAGCTCGCTTCATCTGCTGAGAAAGCAGGTCTTTCTTCAGCTGCTTGTGCAGGCGCTTGGAGGACTGTGACTGGTTGCAAGTTTGGGCAGCCGTCCTTGCCGCTTGCTGGGCTGTGCTCGTTCATGGACTCTGATCGCAGGACCATGAAGTTTTCCGTCATCAACTCCTTGGTGAAAACAGGCTTTGTGAAATAGCCAGGAGGTGAAAGCACAGAACTTGCCTATTAGCTATATCTTTGATTTATTCCAAAACTTTCTTCCTCAGGTTTTAGTGGATGGAGGTGTGGAAGAAGTCCTAAGCAAGGAGGGAAGCAGAATGCCAGGCATGGGAGGCCTGGAGCATGCAGGCAGTCCCAGTCCTGCCGCCCTGGGAATGCTCTGTAATGCCTGCATGCCAGGCAAGAGGGAGTGACTTCAAAGAACATCTTTATTAGGGTACACAGCTTAGCATCAAAGAAATGTCAGGGCTGCTCTACACTGAGTCTCTGCCTACGGCACTAAACTAGCCTGTCATTCAGCAGTCTGAGTACAAACCACAACCGCTGACAGAGTCCTGGAAATATTTATTTTTCCACATCTAATTGCCCTTTTTGCTTTGTAAACATAAAGGTTGAAGCTTAAACTCTGACAGCTCCAGTAGCCTTTTGCTTAACTCCTTAAAAAAAATGACATTCAGCATGTTAAATTTTGCTTTTACTACAGCCTGAAATCTCACAAAATCTGCACAACATTTTTTTAAAGATCATTGAAGCATTTCAGTACTCTCTTTGGGAAAAACCCTTCAGCTCACAAAAAGACAAAAGCTGGTGCCTGAAGAGCCAAGACCTTTCCCCACAGCAATTCAGGATAAAAATGCTTGACCAAAAGAGGCAGAGCAAGCAATCAGCATTCCACCTTTCCCTAGGAGCAGATTAAAGAATGCTTATCTGCTCTTGTTATTGTTCCAGAAAGAAATGAATGACCAAAGAAAGAGAAAAGCAAATGTTGAATAGCAAAATTGGATGTATCATAGCAGCCTGAAAACTTCCAGTTCAGTTTCTTCAGTGAAGTGGGTTCTCTGCCCTGGAGGAGGGTCTCCTGAAGTGGAGGGATGCACTGCCCCCCAGACTCTGCACTGCCTCCTCTGAGAGCATCGTGCCTGCAGGAGCCTCCTCCGGGTGAGGGCTTTGAGCTGCTCGTGCTGCAGTCCTTCACCATTAGAGATGCACGTCTTGAAACACTTCAGCCTCAGAGAAGTGATTTTGTAGCCACAGCTCTTGAAGAAAGACCCTCTGTTTTTCTGTGAGGTGCTGCCCATGCCCTCCATCGGACATGAAAACAGGGCTGTCGTATCGCCACCGCTGTCTCTGCGGAGACCCTCCTGGCCTGGGCTCTGCTTCCATCCACCCACAGGAGATGAGGGCCAGCCTGCCCTGCCCCCAGCCTCCGGAGCGGAGCCCTGTCCCTGCATGGCACAGACACTGTGCTCGTCCCCGTCCCTGAAGCCAGCCTGCCCTGCCCCCAGCCTCCGGAGCGGAGCCCTGTCCCTGCATGGCACAGACACTGTGCTCGTCCCCGTCCCTGAAGCCAGCCTGCCCTGCGCCCAGCTACCCCCGGTTTGTGGAGCTGTGTCTGTGAACACACACTGTGCTCGTCCCCGTCCCTGCAGCCAGCCTGGCCTGCGCCCAGCTACCCCCGGTTTGTGGAGCTGTGTCTGTGAACAAATGACAGGGTGGTCAGCATTGTCCTGAGTGTCAGATTCTCCTCTAATGGGCCATGGGGCTGAGCTGGGGCAAGAGGGACTTTTCCTTCCTGTCCTCCTCAGTACTCTTTCCCTTTTGCTGTGATCCACGAAGGTGTTCTGTGTTCCTGGAGTTAGGCATTCATCTTACTCAAATGCAACGTGCTTTCTGTTTCCGTAAGTACTGGCTGTATTGACTGTGTCTTGGCCAAGATCAGCACACAAGATTCATGTTTGCTGGTGAAAGGCTGTAGGTGTGATCCAACACCGTGTGTTTTATGGCACCTGTGTTGCTGCGCTACCCTGAGTGCTGAAGCTGTCTGAAACTAGGCTGTTTTGGAAACAATTAAAGTTTCTTACATACACAACAGAAATGCAGAAAAATCCTCGAAATACCTTTTAAAGCAAGTCCTTTGATTCAAACTGCAAGCCTGAAATGAAAAGTGGAAGAGATGTTTCAGGACAATCTATATCTGCTACAGATCCCAGATGTCATCAGTAAGGAAACAACAACGATGGGCAAATTCTACATTTCCTGTGCAGAGCTGAGCACAGGCAAGGCTGTGCTTTGTGCTGCTCAAGGAATAGCTGTCATGCCATTACAGAAAATAATGTCTCTGTTAAGTTTTTCACCTTTTTTATCTTTCAGTTTGGCCAAAATTAAATTTCATGTTATTTAAGTGTGGCTTTCAAACAGGTATTGAAAGTTGACAGTTTTGCAGCAGGCCAGGTCCAGAGAACGGAATGGAGCTGGGGAAGGGGCTGGAGCACAAGTGTGATGAGGAGCAGCTGAGGGAGCTGGGGGAGCTCAGCCTGGAGAAAAGGAGGCTCGGGGGGGACCTTCTTGCTCTCTACAATGCCCTGACAGGAGGGCAGAGCCAGGTAGCGGCTGGGCTCTTCTCCCAGGTGACAAGTGACAGGACAAGAGAAAATGGCCTCACGTTGTGCCAGGGGAGGCTTAGATGGGAATAGGAAAAATTTCTTTCCAGAGAGGGTTATTCAGTCCTGACACTGACTGCCCAGGGCAGTGGTGAGTCAACATCCCTGGAGGGATTAAATAGATGTGTGGATGTGGCTCTTGGGGACAAGGGTTAGTGATGGTCTTGGCAGTGCCAGGGGAATGGTTGGACCTGATGGTCTTAGAGGGCTTTTCCAACCTCAGTGATTCTGTGATTCTATGACCCCGAGTAGGATGTCACAGTAACTAGCAGTAGTGTGTTGTTCCTTGGCATTCATTATTTAGCCCAGTAAGGAAGTGACAAATTCATTATGGATTTAAGTCTTTTCACAGAGAACTGTCCTGGGGTCAGTTCCCCAGTATGTCTGGAGTATCTACATCCATAACAGCTGTGGATGATCAGATACTCCCGGGATAACAAGGTTCTGGAAGGAGATAAATGCAGCAAATGTGTTTGAATGGGAGATGTTGTCATGGCTTAACTCCAGCCGACAACTCAGTCCCACACAACTGTTTGGATGGGAAGGAGAAACAGAAAAAAGTATCTTTTTCTGTAGATTGAAATAAGAACAGTTCAGTAATTAAAATAAAAAAAAATATTGCTACTTCTGCCCTGGAGTTCAGTAGAGCAGACTTTGGCCTCTTCAGGGATCTACTGTCAGTGTCCTTTTCACAGAACATCTTCCACACTTTCCCAGAGATTAAGTTTCTCTATCCAGTGCATGCTTTAGTTCCTGCGCTTCAGGGTTCCCATGTAGTGCTTGGTTCCCATCTCTGCTGTAGGCTTTAGTTTTGTTCCTGCAGACATATTTGACTACTTCCTGGCCGCTGTTTCATAGCAGATGTAAATTTAACCAGAGGTGTATAGGTGCAAGTGGAGGAACCTTGTGTAGATGCTCCCTGGTTTTCACTGGACCACATCACTCTCCTCTTTCGTTAGCCTTGTTTTAGCTACCCACTCCTGTTGCGCTTCTCCCTCAGTCCATCAGACACTTCATTTCTCTCTTGCAGTGCTCAGCTGATAGGCATTTTTGCTCTTCACCAGACAGCGTGTGTTCTTGTCAGCTGCCAGCTAGCTGGCCATGATTAGATTGTAGTTGTGATAGTGATTTCCTGTCTTTCAGGCCTGAACAGATGGTGTGCTGCTCCCAGTCCAAGGTTTGACTTTCACAGTGCTTTGTGGCTTGGCCAAATGGCAGTTGTGGAATCTGCACACATGAAGCCTCTCAAGGAGACCCTTGCAAGGGAGAGGAGCAACTGCGTCCTCTAAGGACCCTGCAAAGTTATACCCACTTCAGAGGAGTGCTGGGACGCTTCTGTTTGTTGGATGCAGTCCTCCAAACACTTCTGTTCCTTGGCTTAGAAGTCTGTTGCTGATATACTCTCAGTATCGTATTTAGGCTTGATATTTTAGAGAACAACTAGTGTTTTATCCAGTAAGAGATGCTACTTTTGAATTTTATGTTACAGGATCAGTAAGGAGCAAAGGAATGGGGCCCCATA
Organism: Mohoua ochrocephala; assembly: GCA_013398855.1. NCBI lineage: Eukaryota > Metazoa > Chordata > Aves > Passeriformes > Acanthizidae > Mohoua > Mohoua ochrocephala. The sequence goes on along the minus strand of VZTA01018762.1, from coordinate 439,571 downwards.
TGATAGGCCTGATAGGATTTGCTCCCAGGATTTCCAGATCTCCTTCTTCTTGGGACAGTTTTCCATTCTAAAATAACAGGTTTTCCTATCTAGCTGCTGTACAGGGTAACCTGATGTGGCTGCTTCTGTAGCTGTTGTATTGGGGCTTGCATCAGGGACAGGAGCTCCCCATGCCTGAGGAGCCAAGGAAGTGGGAGGGTCTGGTGGTGATGGAGCTGTCAGGAAGGGGCTCCCCTGCACAGTTCAGCAGACTTGGCAGCATTCTGACTGCCGCGTGAAGATCCGTGAAATGAATGATCATCAAACATGAATGATCATGGCCACTGCCTGCCAAAAAATAACATTTCTCCTGCACCTCATCCTGTAACAAAACAGATCCTTCTCGTAAAATAATATGCTTTCATCTCTTCATTTATTGCACTGCATGGGAACAACGGGCAGCTTGCTCACATGTGCCAATTTATTAACTAAATCTCATTTACTAACTGGGAACGAATTCTTTTTACTTGTAGCTGCTGAATTCAAATGAGGTTGGGCTTCAGAGCTGCCCAGGTGCCAGGAAGCTTCCTTGGCCCATTTGTTCCAGTGTCAATGGCAGTTTTGCTCTGCCAGTAAAAAACTTCTCTTCTGATGGGCCCTGCTATACATGAGAGGGTTGCTGAGCCTCAGGCTAAGGAATGCTTACACAGGAGGAAGACTAGGGTCCGAGACCTATCTCTGGTGCTGAGCTGCAAGGGGTCTGTTCTAGTGCAGAGGAACACATCCCCAGCATTGGCAATCATTTCTTCCAAACTGTGTGCCCCGCCCAAGTGACAAAGAGAGAGGGGACAGCCTTGGAGCGGGCCACTTCCAAAGGGCGGCCATCAGCCACGGCCCGTGCCCTGTCCTGACACACGTCTCTGTAATGACACAGCAATGGAAAGAGCGATGTTCTGAGAGCTGGGGGGGTACAGCAAGGCTCACCCCTGTTACACACACTTCTGACAAGGGCCATCTCATCCACCGCCTGCCACAGCAGCGGGAGCTCCTGCCCTCGGGACAGGCCAAGGGCCAGCCAGGGCAGGCAGAGCCCAGGTGGAGACTGAGGGAGAAGGGGCATCTATTGGCAGCTTTCCATCCTTGCAGGGCTTGATGGGCTGCCCGGGCCGCTGGCTTTCCTGAGCTCTTCCTCTAGCTCTCCCATTGGTAATTTTCCCTGGGTACACCCTCTTGGCTCAGCATTTCCAGTTGCTCCCTGGGGAGCACCTTGGACACCCTCTGCACCCGTGGGTTCTGTGCCTACGTGCAGTTCCCAAACAGTGGGTAAAGTGACCTTCCTAAAATTGCCTGGCACTCGCTCCTCGGGACAGGGTCACTGTGCTGGCACTCACTCTCTGCCAGGAGACAGTCTCTGTGCAGAATATGGTGGTGCCTTTCAACAGAGGCTTTGGCAGGAGGCAAACAGTGAGGTTGAAATCTCCAGGAAGGGCCAGTCTGCGACGAATGTTTGTTTCTTCTTCATACCTGCCTCCAGGTTTAATGGCTTTTCCCAAGCAGGAAAAATAACAAAAAAGATAATTCTTTTAAAACTGTTTATCTGAGAGTCCAGATTGTCAAGCTTTATGCTGCTAGATAAATCAAACTAACTAACTGAGAGTTAATTTGTCTGACCATAAAGTGAATTCAATAAGTGTAAAACAAAACTAATTGGTTTGCTTCCATACAAATTTAATCATACTATAAAATGTGATCAATGCAAATAAAAAGCATTGAGTAGGTTAATTATCAAGAATCTATAAAGAAAACCATGTGCTTGCTTTCAGGAATTGAAAACTGTGTGGGTTTCCATCTCTGTACTGATCATCCCATGATGTAGACCCAGTCCAAATGTGCTGGTGTCACATGCTGTGTGTGTCACAAGTAATTCGTGTCTCAGACTTCATAGTTTCTGTAATTATATGGGTTGAAGCTGTTGGTGGGGTGATACGTGACTCTCGGGGATGCTGTGCTTCAGCACCAACGAGGTGAAACACGCAGAGCTCAGTGCCTGTCAGTGACCCTCGTCTGTGCAGGGTCTGCCACGGCAAAAGGGCTCCTGGCACCTCCCACAGACCCAAACACGAGTCCTGTCCCGCAGCTGATGCCAGGCTTGGGCTGCATGCAGAGCACCAGGACCTCTGCTGCTTGGGCTCTGCTGCACCCCTGGCCCCTTCCCTTCCCACCAGGGAGCGGTGGCATGCCTGGGACCCTGTGTCCTTCCTCATGAGAGCCCCCTTCTCAGGGCTTTTCAAAGTTACCTTGAATCCCAAACAGACACCTGCTGCTGATTCCTGCAGAAAACCTGACTTCAAAGCCCCTCATCAGGGGGCTGAGGCACTGCTTGGGGCTCCCCAGCTCCCTCCGTACAGACCAGCTTCAGATGGGGAGGATAGGAGTGCTGTGCCAGTGCTTGGGCCCATCTGGGGCACCCTGTGCCCAGAGCCTCTTCAGCTGAGGACAACTGCCAAGGCAGCCATCTGGTGAAGCGAGAGGAGGCTGCCAGGAACAAGCTACTGCTCTGCCACAGCATCCTGACAGCGGTTCAAGTCAAACAGGATTCAGTCAGCAAACTGAAACCTTTTAAATGAACCCATTGCAAGGCCTGCTGTGAGAGGCTGACATGAACTGTGGTTATAGTGATGACTGGAGTGTGGCTGGGGTTGCTGCTTACGCAAGACCTGTTGCCTCTCTCCCATCTGCAGCTTGCCAGGAGCTGACAGCTTTTCTAAACAGCATTGCCTCAGTTTCCCCATGTGGATGTCCAGCTTGGTCGAGATATGGAGGAAGGTACCTGCAGCTTGGAAGAGCAGAGAGACAGGGAGGGCGGGAGGGAGGGAGAGCAGGAGGGAAAGGAAAGGAGCAGCCTGAGACTTCTGGGAAACTAAAGGATTATATTCCAACACACCAAGTTCCTCCTGCGGAGATTGTCAGACCTGGGGTGGGAGAGAGAAATGCCAAAGCTAGAGGGGAGGAAGAGGAGCTATTAATAACCCTTTTTCCAGCCCAGGATTCCTCACCAGTAGTGCTGGGACTTTAGTGGTTTGCTCAGATGGCAGACGTGGTAGCCACTGCCCACAGCTTCCTCATTGCAGCTCCCAAGCCAGGAGTGCTGGAGGGCCCTGCGGGCGCACAGAACCCCAGGGGTGCTGGGACCCTTGCGGTGGGCGTGCCCCTGCTGCCCTGCGTGGTGCTGGGGACAACCCTGCCCAGGGAGGACTGGTGACCTGGGACGCCCCCTCTTGCCTTGCAGGCAGGGGCTGTGGGCAGGATCCTCAGAGGAAGCACTCAGCTTTCAGTGAGATTTGTGTTGACTACTGAAGCACTCCTGTGGAGGCCTCTGAGATCACAGGAGGGCAGGGGTCAGTCCCCTGTCAGTCCCTGAGCCAGGCACAGTCCCTCTCCTGCTCAGGAAGGAGGAGCAGAGGAGCACTGCAGAGTCACAGTGGGTGCCCTGACATGAGGTGGCAGTTGTGCTGGTTTGTCTTCTACTGGCCCACCATCAGCTGCTGCCCCTGAGTTTCCAGGAGAAGCCCAACTGGGAGCCTCTTGCTGTGCCAGGCACCCTGGAGAGCTTGCCTCCCCTCTCTTCTTTCTCCCTTCTCCCCAGATTTTGAGGTTAAGTTCTAGTATCTCACAAAACATGGTCATGTCGTAATTTCAGCCTGCAGAAGGCCTTTTCCATGCAAGGGCCAGGATCCATACAAATTGCCCTGTTCCATATTTTCAACTACAATAAGGAAACTTCAGATGCTGACAGTTTACTTGATAAATACCTAATATAGCTTAAATAATTATTTAATACAGACAAATAGAAAAGAGAGCATCCATACGCAGTGTTGTAATAAATAATACTTGCAACTTGCCGGGCAGCAGCAGCAGCAGCAGCATGAACAAAGGGCTCTACCATGGCTAGAGAAGGAGGGTCCAGCTGAGGAGTCACCACAGGAAGGCCCTGCTGGGAGCTCATGGTGTTGAGGGAGAGGCTAAGGAGGGATGAGAACCCTCCGCAAGCCCAATTAATCCAGGGCTGTTGAACCTGATGGAGAAGAATGAGCTCTTTGGTCTGCTGCTTGTGCCACGTATGGCTGGTGCTTCCAGGAGCTGGCAGGCTCTGTGGGCAGCATTGCCCGGCAGGGGTGGTGAGAAGCAGGAGAGGAGTGGGTAGCCCCGCGCAGGCTCCCTGGGCGGCACCTCTGCTCTCTCCAGCTGCAGCCACGTCCCAGAGGTTCTGCGCCACCTGCCCATGCTGTCTGTGCCCCCGGAGCAGGGTGCAGAGGTTCTCAGTGTGCTGGCAGAGCCGGCATCCTCGTCCCACTGCTTGTGCCCCCGAGCAGAGTGTGGAGGTTCTCGGTGTGCTGCCAGAGCCTGGACTCAGGCGCAGCCTCGTCCCGCAGGCTGGCACAGGGTCGGGCAGTGGCTGCAGCCTGGAAGGAAAGCGTAAAAGAGTATAGGGAGGCAAAAGGCTCCCCGTGAGTGGAACAGGCTCCCAACAAGTGCACTGCTCTGCCCGGAGCAAAGCCTGTTCCCTTTTGGAGAGCTGCTCCTCCACCACATTCCCCGGCTGATGTTGTGGGCTTCGTGAGTATAGCTCTTAGTCTTTCTTTGAGCTCCACGGTCAGTGATTGCTTATGGGTTTTTGCTTCGCTTTATAAGCTCAGTGGTATTTGGGAAAGCATCCGGATCCCCTCCATGAGCTCTGACAGATTACAAGTGCTGCACTTGACTGAGTTCCCAGTGTTCCACCGTGTCAGCCACACAGCAGCAGGGCTGCGGAGATGTGCCTTGGCATAGAAGAGGATAAAAACCACGGCAGGGATGGAAGATAAGTGGCAATAAAAAGTACAACGTGGAGCGTCTGCCCTTTAAAATATATTAGGCAGTTTATAAATAAGCTCTGTGTTTTTAGGATGAATGAGAATTGCCCCTGAAGAATCTGACCTTGAAGAGAAGAAATGCTGCCAGCAGCTTTCAAAATGTTCTGAGAATGATCAGACAGGACAATTGTTCTTGCTTATTATTTCAGCAGTAGGTGGTGCGTTTGGGCTGGTGCGGTTTGGGAAGCAACTTGAGCTCCAGCCTCCTCTTCCTCTCAGGTAACCTCAGTGTGCAGTCAGAGGCAGAGAACTTGAGGGTAAAATTACCAAGTGTCTGGTGAGATTTCCAGGGATGCGTCACTTCTGGCAGTTGGGACAGTCTTGGCTGGGTGACTTGTGTGCTGGTTCTGACAGCCAAGCTCTGAGGGTGTGAAGCTGAACCAGACAGAAGTGCGCAGCCCGGTTCTCGCCACCTCGCTTGGCTGCCGTGTGCTGCAGAGCTCCTGCCTGGTGAGCTGAGCTGTGCGGGTCTGCCGTGCCAGCAAAGTTCTTGCCTGCACCCTCCTCCTGGTACAGCATCTTTCAGGATGTGGGGGCCTGAGCTGTGCTGCACCTCTTCTTCAAGAGTGGTTGGACGTGTATTTCCCACTTCTCATGGCAGTGCAGCAGCCTCTTTGAGGTGGGGAGGACTTTCTGCTGATGCTGGAGCTGTTCCCCTTTGTGTTGGGTTCTTTTAGCTTTTTGGTGGGGTGAAGCAAAGAGCTTGTGAGCAGGAGACTCTGTGGGGAGTGGGGAGAGGTGGGTTTTGGGTTTTGCTCTGGTAAATGCTGAGGAGTCGGATGCTTTCTCTGGACAGCCAGAGGTTCTGGCCCAATCAGCTGCTGCTGATTCAGGATTCTTCTGTTTTCAGGCAGCCTGGGTTGAGATCCAGGTCTTGTCTTCTGCTGCAATAGCTCAGTCTTGAATGAATGCCGTCCTACCAGCCTCTGTTTCCTGGACAATATGGAAAACAGTGGCCCTGCAGATTCTTTTAGGTGTACTGAACGAGTGGAGCTATGAGGTGAACCACAGGCTTCCTATTTTAAATCTGTTCTTAGAGAAAACAGAGATGATTCCCTGTGTGGAGGAATAACCAGCAAATGGATCCCTGCACGTGCTGACGCGGGGAGCCAGAAGCCCCACGTGCTCTGGGCTCTGGACGAGAAAATGTAAACAAACTCCAGCTTTATGTCTGACCAAGGAGACATAAACCAAGCACGTATTGTAGCCTTTTAAATATTTTGACATTTTACAATCCATCAAGGCCTTTAATTGTATTTTGAGTGAGTTGTTCTATATGTAAATACCAGTTAATGTTGAAATTGTTTATAGCCAAATTGTCTGTTTATGCAAATTGTGTTCCAAGATCACAGAGCTTCTATTGTACAATAAACATGTCTGTTTTATTTAATGTTGGAAATGTTTCCTTTGGCTGCTGTAGCTCTTCAGCGCTGCTAGTGTGGGGGCGAGTGCCAGCCTCCCTGTGGGGCAGAGAGATGTGATGGCTGCTCCAAGAGCTCCTGCTGTGGATCTGGCTCCCCGAAGCTGGTCTCCTGGGACGGTGTTCGGACTGTGTTTCAGCCTTCATGGTCCATGGGCTGTGGTATCCTCCGCAAACCTTGCGGAGCCCAGTGGCTCCCTCTACTCGGTCCAGGCTGGGGTGCAGAGAGAGCCCCCACAGGTGCAGATGCTGCTATGTGAGGGGAGGGATCCCCCGCGCTCTCTGGCATTCCTCAGTCTGGCTTGTGTTAATTCGAGGTTTTGGTGCAGAAGATGGCCAGCATGAAAACCCAAACTGCTCCTGCTGGGTGCGAAGTGCAGAGAAATCAGCATGCTGCTCCCGCCTGTGCTGTGCCCAGGCAGTAATCGAGATCACCACCCCGAGATAAATCTCTTCCTGCCATCGGACAGAAGAGAGAAGCAGTTACTGTGGGCTTTGCCTCTAGGTTTATTATCATGGGGAAACACATGCAAATTACTGGCTCACCCCGATACAAATCAGTCGTGCCGGAGCGTTTGCAGGCTGCGATTCAGACACACGATGTCTCTGATCCGCAGGCAAGGAGCGCGTTCAGTCGTGCCTTTGCAGTCGCGTGCAGAGGCTCCCACTGAGTGCAGCCACCTCTGAGCTGGCCTCTGTGCCCAGGCCATGCTCCTTTCCTCCTGGATTTTTCAGTATAATAGCACTGTTGATCTGGCCTTTGCGTTTGCTTAATGTCAGCATTCCTCGGGGAATGTTGCAGAGCACTAGCAGCTGCACAGCCTGAAGGTGGGCTCCCATATTATTTCTTCATTAATATTTGTTGTTCATAAATATATATTCACTCCTATTTATCACAAGAACACCGATTACGAACCATAAATTCTAACTGTGGGGAATATTTCAGTCCAGTTTTATTAAAAAGTGATTTTTTAAAATGTTGCTGAGGCTTTTAGCCAGTTATGTGCTACTAAATATTTAAATCTGTATCTCTTGCGGCATGCTGAATTACAGCAAGGGGATATTTAATGTTCCCATTTCTCCAGCATAAATCTGTGAAAGATTGACTGGAAGAAAAATACAGTCATGAACAGCCCACGTACTTGCTGAATGCTCTCTCATGCCATGCACCCACTCACACATCCCTGCCGCTGGCAGCAATCCAGCCTGGAGGCGAGCGATTGCCCCCACAGTCATTCTGGGATCACCCTGCCGCACTGAGCTTGGCCGGGGACTGCCGGGGCGGGGGACGTGGCAGAACCCTCTCAGTCGCTGGCCATCCTGGTCTGGCACACGGCGGCTGCTGTCAGCGCCAGGAGCTATGAGCGCCGGGAGGCCTGTTACCCGCCAATTACACTGTGGGTTTATTGTTCGATCGTGTGCCTGGTTTACGATATGAAAAGCTTTCGACAGTTAAATGGTACTAATATTAACCTCTCCCTCATGGGCTCTAACAGTCACCACCATTAAAAGTGTGATTAACAAATTAATTCATCTGGAAGGGATTGGCATGTGGTGTTAAACAATGGTATAATGATTTTTTTAATGAAGGCTGAACCCCTGGCTGCACGGAGAGAGGAAGCCCCGTTGCTCTTGCATGATGGCTATGGCAGCAGCTAAATGCGGTGGGAGGACTGAGCCCTGGTATGGTGCTGGTTGCAGGTTCCCAGGGTGAGGAGGAGGCAGATCAGGACAGCGCTGAGGCTGGTGAGGCAGACAGGCTGCCTGGGCCTGCCTAAGGCTGTGGGGTTTCTCATGGTCCTCACTGAGCTCTCCCCTGCTGCAGGGGCACAAGCTGGTTGCTGCTCAGCTTTGTAGCTCTATATAGTGCTTGTAACAGTCAGAAAGGCTTGGAAAAATGGATCTCGAGGAAGCTGCAGGGCAGTGATGGTGTATCTGCTCTTGTCTGGGGCAGACACCTGGATGCCCCGAGCACATCTCCTGTGGGCAGGTGGATGGCAAGCACTGCGACCACCGATGTGGGGCCAGCCTGGTGTGAGGCACTCCTGGCATTCCTCTAGCCTGCTGGTGCTAACCACTCAGCACACTATACATGGCAATTCTATTCTGACAGATGTGGAAAAGCTTTAAAGTACATACACCTGCTGGCGGGCGACTCTAAAAAGCTGTTATTTGCTTCTGAAAAGCAATCCAAGATTGCCCTTAAACAGCCTATACGGGAATAAGCAGGGGCTGGGGCTGGTGGTTCCCTCCCAATATTCCTTTCTCCTGCTGCTCCTCTCCCCTCTTCTTTTGCTCTCATTTCCTGACCTGTTCATGGTCTGTGGTGAGGCTCAGAAGCTGAATCACCATGAGGAGCAACCCCCACTCCTGCCCCTGCCAACTGTGTCCCAGGCCTGTCCCCAGCTCTGGGTCTACAGTGTCCCAGGTATTGCCAGCATGGGGAGGATGATGCTGTGTGTGGCTGTGGAAAACACACACTGCCAAACCAAGCTTCCCGATTGAGGAAAAGAATCAGACAACTCCTCTTCTTCACCCCTGGAAACAGACCTGGGGTCTGTCAAGCTGGGGGTGGCAGACTCTCTGCACAGGGGCTGTGCTGGCCAGGGAGGCAGGGCTGGTTCTGGGGCCAAGGGTGCTGGAGAACACACTGGGTGCCGGGACAGCACACACACTGTGTGCCGGGACAGCACACACAGGCGGGCCACGGCAGCGCTTCCCGGCTGCTTCCCATCTCCCATCCTGGCAGAGTGAGCGAGAGAGGGCACAGCCTCTGCAGTGGGGCTGCTGTGCTCCAAGAGCTGATGCTGTTGGAGACAACAGAGGGCCGGAGGCTCCTCCACCCTTGAAGGAGTCACTGTTTGAGTGCTGGCAGAGCCATGTGCTGCGCTTCAATGCAGGCACCGAGAATATTCATATTGTGATTTATTCCGTTCTGTTTCTCCATTGATTTTAATTAAGTTCACTCTCTCCTGCCAAGCCTGGGGAACACAAGCAAAAATTGAAAATCCTGAAAGTCAGCTTGCTTTGCACTCGAGTCTTCCCAGCCTTCCAGAGAACAGAGGGAAGGGGGCCTGCACCACCACACGGGCATTTCCTGTGCTTTGCTGGTCCCTAAATAATAAACATAAAATTAAAATCCTGTTAGGAGAATCACAAAAGCTATTATAGCTCAGCAGCTGATATTGACTGTGATCAAATCTTTTATGTGATTCACAGCATTCTGGGCTGCTCACTGCACACCTTGATCATGTTAGCTCTGGCTTGATGTGGTTTTTTCTCCTACACTTAAACAAAGGAAAAAAAATGACAAAAAAATTACAATATAATCCTGCTGTATCAGTTTGTATCATACTTTTGCCATGAGCAGCAGTGTCTGGTGCTGCTGTGTGGCCTCTAAAGATAGGGTCCTCCTGGGAACAGGTGCTCTGGCAGTGGATGTGCCGTCCCTGTCCTACACAGCGCTGGGGCTGCTGGCCTGGAAAACCCCATGGGGCCCCTGGCCAGTGTGTCATTGCCTACCTCGTGTCCATCGTTTAGGGCGCACCAGTGATGATGCTGCTGTCCAGGGGAGTGGCAAGGATGCTCCGTAGTGCCCCTGCATGGAGTCATGGGCGATGTTGTACTTCTGCAACCTACAACTTTTAAATAATCTTTGCATATCTCTTGAATATTACAGGCAAGCAAAAGTAGTCCCCAAAAGTAACAATCCTTAAATCAGAAACTGGTTTGAAGAACCCAAGTTATAGAGTTCTCTATCTTCATGATATTTCTCAAAAGTTAGACTCATTCTTCATATCAGATAGGGTGATAAAAGGATAAGGGTACCTCTTATTCAACTCTAATTTTAATTAATATGGTCATCAAATTGGGCACGAAGGACAAGGAAACCTCAGCAAAAATTTTGAAGGGATATAAACCTGGACAATTTACTGTTTGCCAGCCTGTGCTCTCCTCTATTCATCGGCAGTCATGGTGACTTGGTTTCTGATAGATGTCAGGAAATACCTGCAGTAATCTCTTTAGAAAGTTTAATGACCTTGGGTCATTCACTTTTTGAAATATTTTAACTACTAGGGAATAAAAATGGCAAGATTGTTACAATAACACTCCAGGTCACATCCATCTCCCTCTGGCTAAAGGTCTGGATTCCCTGGAAGCAGCCCTCCTCCAGCAGGAGGCGAGCCCAGCTGGTTGAACCTCTGTGCACCTTGCCCACGTGGTAACCGGTGAAATGCCAGGGGATGTTGTGTGCCATGGATCTGGCCACTGGCTGGTGGGCGTCAACTGCCCTGAGGGGACAGAAACTCACCACACTCCATGTTCTCACCACTGAACCCACTGGCTATTTCAAGAGAGCAAGAATTTAATTCTTCTTAAGGACGGGGTTAAATACACAAGGAAAGAAGCCCACGGAAACAGGTCAGGAATGGAGCCATGGGCAGGATGACAGGTGACAGGGTACATGGCAAGGGGCTGTCCTTCCCTGCCTGTGTGTCACCCATGGTCAGAGCCAGCCCCACGGGCTGGGACACTCGGGTTCAGCACTGCAGGAATTAGGCAAAACTGCTCGAGAAAAGCTGCCTGGGACAGCTGCCGTGACAGAGCTAGGGAACACCAGAGGAAGAACACTCAGAAGAGCTGTGGGGCACTGCAGACAGCCCTGGCAGTCCTCAGAACAATGAGGTGGCCCCAGGCTCCCTGGGACAGCAGATGCAGGCGAAGAGGAGGGGCTGGGTGACAGCCAGATCGCTGCCATGTGTGAGCTTGGCACTGGCAAGAGTGAAGTGTGGGCTGGAGACTGCTTCCATTTCCTCCTTGATGTGACTTCCCCGAGTGCCTGCCATGTGGCTTGGCACAGAGAGCAGGGACGAGGCACAAGAATGAGGGGCATCATCAGGCCTGTCTGGCAGCACTGGTGGGCACAGTCTGAGCTGGCTCAAGGCAGAGGAGGGGGGCACACTGAGACAGTGCTGGTAGTACCACCCAGGAGTTTTGGTGGGAACTCTAGGATTAGTGTACTCTGGTGACAACAGGGCAGGCGGCACACTCCCCACTTAGGTGAGAGCGTCCTGTGTCGCTCCGCCTTATTAGATAAAACATCGACTTTGGCATAAATGTCAGCTGGTTCTGAGCTGGTGTTACACAAACAAGCTTCTGAGTGACAGAAAGTCTCCATTAAGCACATTTCTGGAGTCCTCTGGCTGGCTCTTGCACAATGTCCACAATAAGTATTGCAATTTGGGGCCCAGCCTTTGGATTAACTGATGAAAATCAATTAATTAATCCTTTCCTAATTGCAGCCTTATATCACGCATCAGTTACATTATTCTAAAAGGGTATAATGACATAGCCTCAAGTAAGTCACTCCTGGTGGGAGGGATGGAGGCGATCTGGCTCCTCCCAGCTGCAGATTCTGCCCTCAGAGCCCTGTCCCTCATCGCCCCGAACCAATGCCACTCCCCAGCTGGTCCCCAGTCTAGGTGTCAGGACTTGCTGGTGCTGCTCCAGAGGCGGGGGCTTGGTCTGCATCCCCCAGGCCACGGGATCCTGCATCAGGAAGCACTGATTTGGGCCGCTTCCATTCCCTCTCCCAGTGGTGTCTGGCGTGTTCTCAGGGCGGCGGTGCCACAAGTGTCCCAGCCCCTGCACGGGGCCAGGAGGGTCAGGCTGGAGGTCTGTGCAGAGCTGTGTTGCAATGAGGCAAGGAAGGTTCAGAGCCTCCTTGCTCCTTCAGTGCAGTGCCAGGAGCCTGTTTGCTTTGCAGCAGCTCCTTTGCTGACAGCTAAGCTCTACCGGTCTCAGAGGTGGCTGCTGAGGGGCCAGTCAGAGCCCCTCTAACCAAGGGGGCTAATGGGAACTTTTTAGAGCTGCCAGGAAAGGAAACATATGCCAAGGTTTGCTGTATTTGATCCTTTCCTCTCTGTGGCGATGGTCTGCTGGAGGAATGATCCTCATGCTGCGTTTCATGTTTGCGTCGGCCGTAAGACAGCACTTCCAAACCAGGGCAAAGCCCAGCCAGTCTGGCTCACACCAGCGTGCTGTGGTCCTGTTGGTGCCATTGTCTGGTGCTGAGGTCTCTGGTACTGCTGTCACGGCTGAAGTGGCCTGAGAAGCAGGGCATCTCTGGACCACGACAGTCCAACCAAACTGGCTGCTCTGCGTGGTGCTTGACACCTTGCTGGCCACGGGCCCAGCGACGGCACCCACCACACCAGGGCACAGTGGCCACATCAGTGCCTGCAGCACTGAGCTTAGCCTGCCACCACGGCAAATTGTTATTTATGCTTTCAGATCCTGCTAACTCACAGATAATTAATGTCAGGAAGCTGCCATGGTGCCGTGGTTAATAGCTCAGCAAAAGGAGACACACTGGTCAATTAGCAGCTATTTGATCTGACAGTAACAGCAAAGGGCAGATCTGGCTGCCAGTCCCTCTGCCCCCCTCCCTCCCTCTCCTCCCACTTTTGTCAGGGCTCCAGGTGGACATGGAGACCACCGAAGGATGGAAAGGACCCACAGACACAGCCTTTGCCCTGTGCTTGCTGCAGCTTCATCGAGGCTGGCGTGGGCACCAAGTGCCTGGCTGGATGCAGAGGTATGCGCTGGCATCCTAGCCATTGCCTCGCCATCCAGACATGGGGACGGGGTGGAACAGCAGAGAATCCACTGCAGTGGCAGACCCCCTTTACTGGGAGATAAGCTGTTTTCCTCTGGAGAAGCCCACGTTATGAATTTTGCAATATTGTTAAAGTATTAAATTAGAAAGAGACCTCAGAGCAACAGAGAAGTAATATCTGCATATGTGAGGCCTCCAACTCCAGGCACAGCAATATTAGAGGATTTGTGAAGTTTAACACTATTCTTTCATCTCTGGCTGAGGCCATAAAATGAGACACCATGATTCACCTGAAAATAAAAACATATAGAGGATGAGGATCTGTTCTATCCCCTCTGAGCAGACTGTCAGTGACCCAACCTGCTGTTTGCTGCCACAGCTGTGACACTTCCCCCAGCACAGCATCCATCAGCTCTGCGTGCAGTGGGGCTGGGGAGATGCCCATTTGTTTTCAGCACCTGTGCTGCTATTGTCAGCTCTCAGGGTGGTATGCGACCCAGCTCCCTGTGCTGGGCCAGCTGTGAGCAGAACAGACCTCTGAGACCTCCCAGGGGCTTCTCCCTCTGTAGGCCACACTGTCCTTGGCAATGCTGGGCGCTTCCAGGGCTGTGCTACTTTCCTCTGCCACTCTCTGAGGGACGTTGGTGTCAGGAGCTGGGATTAGTTTTGCTTTCCTATAGCAAGAGACTCTGATTACGCTCAATCTCTTTCAGAAAATTGATGCTTTAATACTCAGTCTTGTCCAATGAGGGCTATTCCTAGAATAACATTTAATTAAGTGCTCTGTCTCTCTGTCTGTGATGCACCACTGATCTGCACAGGTGCACTTACCTTCATTAGCTCTTTTGAAACCAGCTGCAACTGAAATTAGAATAAACTGTAAAATTTATAGGCTATTCCGTTCATTTTTAATTAGCACCATAAGTGTGTGATGAGAGGCCTCAGGCCAGGGGAAGGAGCCATTGTGTTGTTTACTAGTACCTGTCTTGCTCTGAAGCCTGGTCCAGCATCATTCCCCCTAGATGGAGCTCTGCAAAAACATTTGGAAGACAGGAAACGGAACTCTCCAGTTACCCTGCAGTCCCCGTGGACTGGTCATTAGGAAAATCTTGGGTTTGATCTTTGTGCTGGGGTGGGCAGGAGCCAATCCCATGGTCTGCAGGCAGGAGTGGGATGGGGCACCCTCGGTGGGGTGAGAGCAGGTGAGTGCTCCGGAGTGGCCACCCCATGGGCGATGGCTGAGCAGCTTCAGCAAAGAGAGTCTGGCGCTGGCAGTGGCCGTGCTGGGCTGTGCTCGGCCAGCAGAGCAACCCTGTGGCCAGTGTTGCTCCCTCTGCTCTGGCCCTGGGGGATTCCGGGCCACTCCTCAGTTCCAGGACTGTTTCCCTGAAACCTCCAGTGCCGCTTTCTCCCTCCTCTGGGCCTGCAGAAGGAGCAGGAGGATCAGCATTTGCCTTGTACAGGGTGAGCTCCTTGGCACCAGAGCCCCCCTTGTTATTCCTGTGAGTGCCCCCTGGCACACCAGGCTCTGGCATCGGATGGCTTTGCTCCTGGGACAATGGGATGATGGCATCAGAAGAACACTTGTTTGCTGGGAGTGGTGCCTGAGCAGTTTCGACTGTGCTCTGATCATCCCTCCTGCCCTCAGCCCACAGCTCTGCCAGCCCCTCACCTTCTCCAGGGCTCTGTGAAGGCTCAGTCTGTACTTGTGGCTAATGGATGGTTGAGCATGAGATGGAATTTGAACTCGGGTACAAAATCTGGCATTTTGCAGGTCCCAGACCAGAGAAGATGACTCTGCTTATCCAACCTGACCTATCGCCAAAGACATGCCAGAGCAGGAGGGGTGAGAGGAAGCAGCTGTCCAGAAGGATCTGCAGCAAAAGAACTAGAAGGGAAAGTTAAAACATCCAAGGCACACCGGATATTTGAAAGCCCAGCAGGTGCAAGAGGCAGTCAATTGAGCAAAGTGGTGGGGATGTCCGTCCTGATGATCCTTCTGTTATCAGCCAGAAAATCTTAGACTGTAAAGTAGAAAACATTTGTAAATGACTGAAAAAAGTCTGCCTGTGTCATTGCATGAAAGGGAGAAGAGGAGAAATCAAACCCACAGTGACAGCACAGTTGATAAGCCTGTGGAGGAAAGAAGGAAAGGAGCCAGAGGGGTGGGAGCACAGGTGGGGGCCCAGGACTGAGGCAACGGAGAGCATGTGTGATGTCACCATGGTCACTGCTGGCTCTGCAGACAGTGAGACGCTGCCAAAGGCCTGGACAGTGTTGCAGACAATTTGGCGTTAATGCATCCAGACAGGGAAGGCTGAGGACAGGGCTGGAAGAAGGAATGATGCTGTGGAAAGGAGTGGTGTGCCCGAGATTCTTCCCAGGGCTCCCCAGTACTGGTTTCCCCTGGAAATGAGGAGCGGTAAGAGAAGAGACCACAACAGGGAAGGTACTCTGGGATGCAGGAGAAGAAGAAGCTCAGTTCTTCTTACACCAGCTTGGAGGTAGATTAAACAAGTTGCGCTTTTCTCTTTTGTTGCCTCTTGGGACATTTTGGGTAACCACTCTGGAGACAAATCATTTGAATCTCCATCTGGCAGAGCTATATGAAGCTTCCTCGGCATCACTTATACCACACAAGGACTGGTGCAACCAACTTCTGTTTTCATGAGTATTTCACCGAGACTGGTGGAGATTTTCCTCCTGAAGTACTGAATACTTGAGTCCCAGGAAGCTGCCAGTGTCTGATCCGGAATGCTTGGAATAGGAGGGAAGCTGCCTTCCCGGTGTGGTACAAGTGGTATAGCACATGTTGCTGTGCTACCTCATGCCCCAAGATGCTGGCCAGTCTTTCCACCTTATCCATGGCCTTTGGTTTCACAAGCACTACATTAATTCACAAAGTTCATATACATAAAAAAGACATACTGCCATAAAATCAGCTAGCTGAGTATTCAGTGATGAAAATGAAATGCTGCTGTGCTTCAGAAGTGCTGGTTCTGGATCATTTCTCTATTAAATATTTGGTGAAGTCTGACTGAAGCCCTGGTGTCCTCACTGCTCAGCCCTTTCCACACCCTGGATGTCATCCTGTTCCTGCACTTAAGAAGGCAAAGCATCCCATGCAAGCAGGTTCTCATTGTCCACTGGGATCTGAGCTGCAAGTCTGCAGGGCAGAGCTCCCCTCAGCACCCTTGTGTCCTTGGGGTCCATCCTGTGACGATGCTACTCATAGAGAGCATGCATCTCCTGCACCTGGGCTCGGGGACTCGGAGTGTTTATGAATCCAAGGAATACGTGGTGAATTCTGCTGCCTTGACAGATAGTCAGGAAGATGGTTGGATCAGCTGCTGACCCTGGGGAAGTGGCAGGGCTCGGTACAGTGCTCAGAGACTCCCCAGAGGGCTGGAGTTAATGCATTTGACTTGTACAGCAGGAGCAAAATGTTTCGCTGTCTCAGAGCATCGCTGGGGGAGCGAGGGCCAGGGAGCTGTGTCTACCCTGTTTAACAGGCAGGAGCAGGAACGTGACTATCACTCCAGACAGCTGCTCCTGCTGCTGCTGTGCCTTGCAGCACTCGACTGGTCCCTTTCCTGCCGCCCTTGCCGTGAGCTCCCTGCGCTGCAGGTCAGCCTGGTCTCCCTGGCTTGGGTGCTCTGCTCTGAACCGGGCGTGTGGCAAGCTTATCCCTGACAGTTCCCATTGCAGCTCAGCAGAGGCTCTTCTTCAGCCTGAGCTGACAGCAGGGATTGTGCACAGTCCAGACACCCATAACCCCCTCCCAGCACTCCCTCGTGGAATTTTGATGGGCACATAACACAGTTCAGGGCTTATTACTCTCCTAGAAAGAAGGAAGCTTTGAAAGATCCCCCCAAACCAAATTCCAACTGCAGAACAGTTAGCTCTTGTCAGCGTTAGTGCTCCTGAACAGCCACTGGCAAGGACAGACGGGACAGGGTTTGCGACTTCAGGTCTTGGCCTTTTTGGGGCACCTTGGCTGCTGCGCCAGGAGGAGGAGGAATATTATAGCTGAGCCTGGAACATTTTGCAGCGGCATTTCTCTTAGCAGGTTTATGATCTTTTCTGCCTCAGCTGGGAAGCCAGCAGGACTGAATAAATCTCCAGGCCAACAAAAGCTCAGGATGTTTTCACAATTGACAGGATTTTATTAATTTACAAGTACATTATTGCATTTCTTCCTTCCTAACAGCAGCTTCCACTTAGACGGGAAGTGCTTTAGTGTGTTTGGGTCGCAAAGCCAGTAAAACTCTGCAAGGGGTCACCTGCCAAATATTTGTGCCATTAATGCCGGTAACCTTCAAATATGAAAAGGTGAATTTGGTGCTTTCATTTGTCAAGTATTGCAGTTCTTTGCAGAAGGAAGAGACTGCCAGTCACCCCCATGCCATGGGAGGCCCTGGCTCTGGGACCAGAGCTGATTGTGTCACCTGGCTGGTAGGGCATCAGGCTGTTGCACAGCCTGCAAGTTCCATCAGCACTTGGTGCAAACACAGGCTCTTCCTCCATCACATTTTCTTTAAGTTCTCGGTATTTCTGGCATAAATACATACTGGCACCTCCTTTGAAGGGACCCAGTTGTCATCAGAACCTGAAAAAGCTGATCTATTACTATGATCCTTCTCAC
Source organism: Mohoua ochrocephala (assembly GCA_013398855.1). Taxonomy (NCBI): domain Eukaryota; kingdom Metazoa; phylum Chordata; class Aves; order Passeriformes; family Acanthizidae; genus Mohoua; species Mohoua ochrocephala. Next base: position 421,995 of record VZTA01018762.1, on the reverse strand, counting down.
TGCTTCTGGAGTGAAATACCTCTATTTTTATCTATGTTTTGGGACCTGCCAACCCCTCCCATAAGAACAGTTAAATGAGCTGCAGAGACCAAAGCAGCAGGGCAGGGGTGTTTTGGGCTGGCAGATGGTGTGGGGGATGCTGGCAGGATTGCAGCTGTGGCCTGGGCAGGCATACTTCTGCCTCAAGGAGGGGAGAAAGGCCGGGATCTGAGCCGTACCTCAGTGGCGGACAGCACGTAAAGCAGTGCCTGCAGGAACCTGGGGTGACAGTGGCTCCATCTGACTCAGCAGAAGCTTCACCACCCACATTTTCATACCCACCTTGGCAGATTGCTGTGCCCTGTCCAGGCAGTGGTCCAAGCATGCCCTTCGCTGGCAGCTTTATGCAACCCCTCAAATGAGCTGCTTTCTACTGCCCGCTGAGTCAAGGTGGGCATCAAATTGAGCTTGTGCCTGTGTTACCATTGGGGGCCCCTCTGCAGTGACAGGTGTCTCTTCTCTGCAGCCCAAATGCCCCTTGGCCGTGGGTTCTGTGCCAGCTGCGGGAAAACATGGGGCAGCAGGTGCAGCTCGACAACCCTCTCTGCAGAACTGAGGGGCCAAGTGCACTTTTTCAGCTGTTTTCTGTCCCTTAAGAGCTGCAGTCCCAGTTGGATCTTTTCTGTCTTTGTGAGATGGACCGTGAAGGAGGAAGACACGTGGGCACAAGCTGACACCTGTCCTGTAGAACCTCTTCTCCTTGGGGACAGGCTGACGAGGCAGATCCCACCCTGGGAATGCTGTGGGAAGCTGGGATGTGGGATCTGGTCTAGCAGTGCAGTGTGGCCATGAGGCTTCCCACAGCCCATTCCTCCCTCTCAAGTCTCCCCAAGCCACTGGGCTTGTGTGGCAGGCAGGGCCCCTCCCCAACAGGTAACAACAATTGGGAAATATCCTCAAGTGATTAAAAAATTTAAACAGGTTAATTATTTCCAAAAAGAGAAAAGAAGAATTAAAAAGGCTTCTGTGGGTACATTTAAAATACGATCAATAATTTATCAGAGAATTTTTGTTCAACAATGAGAAATTAGGAGGCTTGAAACTCTCCAAAATGTTATCTGCTGGGGAAAATGTTTAAATTATTTCTTTTCCTTTCTGTGACTGGTGCTAGAGGAGCAGCACCATCAGCCAGCCCCAGGCCTGTACACATTTCCCTGTAGCTCAGGAGCAGGGCCAGGGGCTGGCAGAGGTGTGGACCCTGATGCAGATGTGGGAGCTGCTGGGCAGGGTCCACCTGAGAGTCGACTCTACAGGCCCCACATGTCCTGTGAGAGCTCCAGAGACCAGTGACCTCCACCCGTCTGTGTGTCACTGAGGACCTCCTGTCCCAGTGCCCTGGCCTGGGGCTGGTTTGAGGTGCCGGACTGGGCCAGAATGTCAGGGGGGAGGGAGCCGTTCCCAGGGTGGTGGGTGGCTTTGGGCAGGCTGAGTCCCAACACAAGGAGCCCAGCCCTGGGATGTAACTAACCCCTAGGGAACACGGCAAAGTTGGAAATGAAAGAGTAACAGCTGGAGTTCATTGTCCACCCCCTGAAAAACTCTGTCCCCCACCCACACAGGAAGGGGTGTATGAGCTGCTCTGAAGAATCCTTCATTGTCTGTGGAAATGCGCCTGGTTTTACAGAAAAAAAAAAAATACAGTGAATTGAAAATAAATGGCGTTATTAGCAGAAAGGGAGTCCCTAATTAACCAGATATAGTCCATTACTGTAGCCTTCAATTCATTAAATTGCATAATTACATAAAAACACTGTTGATGTGCTATTCAGTATATCTGGTATTGTCTTCCTAATAATTAGCTCCATAATTGTCACTTTGACAGGGTAATTAAAAATATTTAAAGATGTTGTGTCAGCCTGTTCTCCTTTGCTGAGCTCAGTTGGATGTCTCTGGAAGATGATTTTCTACCCGACTCAACCATGGTTTTGTATTTGATTTATGCCAATGTGTTACAGGAATGACCAGGCTCATGGATTACTTTGATGTTCCTGTTAGGCTGATTTTTAAGAGTAGGAGAAAAATAATTTCAGATGTCATTTTCATTTACTTTTAGGAAATCTGTGATCCCATCCCCTGGTTCATGCTACTGGTGATGTGACTTTCAGTTTTATGGGTAGAGTGTTGTGAAATCTGACATTTGTAGCCCTAAATCTCAGTTCTGTTTGCTGTGTAAAACCTTTCATCCAACATCCATTTTTGATGAAGGGATGGAAAAGCGCAGGAAATAGGGCCATAGCTTTGACATGCGTGGCTGGGTGTGGAATAGGCAGCTTTGCCAGTGCAGGTGGCTGGGAGCCAGGCAGTGCCCGGCTGTGACAAGGCTTCAGCCTTGCTGGGCTAGGACACAGGTGTGACACGATGGTGGTGAAATGCCTCAGAGAAGCACAGGACTGGTGGGTCTGTGTGCCACTAGAGGAGAGCAGGTGACATGATGCCCTGGGCACGGTGGTGGGAGCAGGGCAGGAGCCCGCAACTGAGAAACTAGCTGTGGAGGCAGCCCAGGAACGGTGCAGGTGAGCCTGCTGCTGGGAACGTGCTGTAATGGAGGCGATTTCTGGAGTCTTTCATGGCAGGCACTCTGGGTTCTGTGTTTAAGGGCAGTGATTGCTACTTTGGATGGTCAAAACCCTGACTGGTTTTCCTTTTCAGCAAAATAAACCCTAATATTCATTGCTGAGAAGTGATAAATTAATCTATCCTCACACCCAGGAGCTTTGCCAGCTGGATTTTGGCTGAATGAGAGTCTGTTTGTGAAAGCTTTTAAGGATTTTTGAAAATAACATGTTTTGAATCCTTAAATGAATGAAGTGATCTGGTCTTCTGGAATAAACAGTAATCACACAGAAGTGAAGTTTGAACTTCTGTCTTGGCAAAAAAAATCCGGACACTTCTCTTTCTTATTTTTACATTTGTATTTGTATTTATTTTTGCTATTGGACTGTCTCTTATGCCACATATTCTCTGCCCCAGCAGGCTCTGTGGAGACCATACCCATACCCCAGTACCTCCAGCCCTTGGCCGAGGGAGTCCCCTCACAGCTGTGCATGTGTCTCCATGTCCAGATGGTCCCATTCCACCACCCTCCAGCCGTAGTTTGGATTCAGTGTTCATAATTGCTTCACTAACAGAGAAACTTTACAATCTGTTGCAGGCCATTATATGCAAACCCATGCCCAAATAATTGACCCCCTGCCATCCAAATTGCAGAGGTGCTTGAGCGATTTGTAATCTTACAGAAAAGGTTTGTATTCAAAGTATTCCAGACCGATATGAAAATATAATTGACAGTGAGATAACAAGGTGTAATTTTGTAGTGGCCCTGTCAGTAGGTGATCGCACACCCATCCCTGTGCTCTGGATGTTCTGCAGCTGGCAGTGGGGTCCCTGACACGCTCTCTGGAGGTGAACTGATGCCATTTACTCCTCTGATCTTCCTCAATTGCCAGCCCCATCTCGGCCCTCAGCCATTCGCCACGAAGCTGGCAGAGTATCTAATGCTGGGGCTCGAGAAGGGAGCCCGCGGCTTCCCCGGCCCCGGGAGCCACGCAGCCCCAGCGCTGCAGGGCCCAGCATGCCCGGCAGTGCTTGTGGGTGCTGGGGAAGAGCACTGGTGACACTCTCTCCACCAAGGCCATGGCAGCTGGTCCATGTGGGAGCGATGCCAGCGTGAGAGGCGCCGGCAGTGCTGCTGTGCTGATGCCCAGTTTCAGAACGCCTTGTTTATAATGAGCAATGCATGTGGAATGAATCCTTAGGACAGGAAGGCAGGGAATGCGACATAAAACCTTACAAAGGTTTCTAGAGAACCAGCAAGGTCTCCTGTAGGATGATAGATCTCTCTTTAAGTCATAGGAGGAAAGGCTCCTACAAAGAGTAATAAATTCATAAATTTCTCTAGTCACCAGGGTTATTTCCAACAAAAGAATTTATTGCCTGGCATACATTTCCCTGCTCACAATAATGAGATCTGGGCTCCAACACGTGACATTTATGACTGGCATTATTAAAAAAAAGAAAAGACATACAGTCTTCGAGGAAAATATGTGGAACAAATCTGCAGTTCACATGTACAGTATATTCATACTCCAAACACTGCAGGCTGAGCTGGGTTTCAGCCAGGGAACCAGCCATGCTTTCGTGGATGCTTTCCTGGGAAAATGCGCTGCAGTGGGACTGCTGACCCTGGACGGTCTCCAGTCTGCTGCAACCCCAGCCACCACCTGAGGTTTTGAAGGTGTCCTGGGCTCAGCCATGCCAGCGGCCAATGTGCGGGCTGTACATGGGGATGCTCAGTCCCCTGTGTCAGATGCCTGTCTTGGGGCTCAGACACAGGGCTCGCATCCTTCCTTCAGAGTGATGCAGCCACTGGAGACCAGTAGCAGAGCCAACAGTTGTCCCCCTTGCTCCAGCTGTTCTGGTCACTGCTGTTCTGGTCACTGCAGCCTGGCACTGCCCCAAGGTGTGGACTCCCAGAGCCTCTGCAGAAGGATAGGGCAGGCTGGCAGCTCAGTGTGGACAGGCACAGGACATCCCTGGCATCTTCCAGGCCAGCAGAATGGCTGACCTGCCAGGTAAGGCTTTAAATCTCTGACTTTCTGAGGCCGTGGCCCAGTGCATGTCTGGCACCGCAGGAGAAGCCCATCTGTGCTCTGAGCTCTAGAGCTCCCCATGCATCTCCCTGACATCACAGGAAAGGACACTTGGAACTGCTCTTTGCCTCATGGGGTAGTTTGGATGTTACCGCCCAAATTTAAAGCGCTCGTTAATTACTGTGCTGAAAGCCAGGCTCTCTTTATCATAAGTGAGGCAGCACCATCTCCCCCTTTCTGCACTCCTCTGTCCTGGCAGGGTGGAATCCACGGGTGGGGTCCTGCCTCCTGCTGCTCCTCTCCTCCCTGCACCAGCAGCATTCAGGGCTGAGCATGGCTCCAAGCCCATACTGCTTGTGCTTCCAGAGCTTGAGTTGCTCCTTGCTTGTGCCAATGCCCTTCAGTCCTCCTGCCCGGCATTTGCTTCCTGCTGGAAAACACCTCTGTGCCTGCCTCAGGGGGCAGAGGGACGGGCACCCACCCTGCTGCGCTGAGGGGCTGCCCCACAGCCCTCGGGACCACGCCAGCTCCTGTGCCCCTCAGGGCTGCAGCAAGGCTTGGCCTGCTGGTGCTGTTGTGTTTTCTCAGCTCCATCTCATCTGGGACTCGAGCGCAGCTCATTTCCCCATGGGACTTGGTGCTTGCCACCAGGATACACATATCCCATCACCTGTGCAGGAGCATGGTACCCGTGCTACTTCTCCTGTGCTCAGCAAACCCAGTGCTAGCATGGCTTGGGAGCGTGGGGTGTAACTGCAGCCTGGCATGAAGCTGAAATCCCCCTCCTGCCCTTATGGTGCCTGTTCCTGAGGTTTCCCAGTTTTGCAGGAAAGGCAGTGGCAAAGGATGGGCACGCCTGTCTGCAGGATGGTCATTGACGTTAGATTTGTAGGAAGAAAGCAAAGGCATTACTGCGCAGCAGGGCTGGTCATGCAGCTCCAACCTGGGGTAGTGTTTACTAATAAAACAGATGAAAACAGTATCTGCAGCAGCAGTGAGCACAGCGGCAGCGGCAGCTGCAGGGCCTGGCCGGATTATGCAGATATGTCTGCTGGAGGAGGAACTCAGCCTACCTTTGTGTCTCGTAATGAAACTTTACACTTGCTCAGTGCATTTTAATTAACTCTCTGTGCCCCTCCTGCCTGTAGGAGGCATCCAAACGCTCTGCGTGGTGCTGGCAAGCTCGCGGCTTTCTGCAGCCTCTGTAGCGAATGCTTCCAGAACTGCCAGGGAAAACCGGCATCCTCAGCCTCTTGCTGCCACACGCCCTGTGCCGGGAAGGCACCTGCCCAGGGGGGGCCTCCTCAGCAAACTGCCCGGAGAGCATCCCAGTCTGACCGATGGCTGCAGGGAACGTGCCCTCTGGGAGCTGGGTGCCGGCCAGGCATGGGAAAGGCTGTGCAGGGAAAACCCGGGTTTATGGGAGAAGATCAAAGTGTGACTCCACTCTGATCAGATGGAAGATGCAACTGTCTGATTTGGGGCTGGGGGCGATGAACAGAGGCTGGCAAAGGATGCAGTTACCCTGAGGTGTGACATGGGCTACCCCCTCTCAGCTTCCACTGAATGTGGAGGATGTGACCCTCCCTGATCCAGTGTGTGCATGCAGAGAAGCCAGTCCCATGGGACACTCCAGAAACTGTCTGCAAATGTGATTGTCAAATGTGCTCGCTGTGTTAATCCCTTATGTACCTCGGTTATGCGGACCTCAGTAATGTCAGGGAAAAACCTAGGAATTATGCTGCAAAGTTGTTTGCAGGATAAATGCATCTAATAGGATAGGATTTATGAAATGCGGTGATGGAATTTGGTGTGATGACACCTCTCCAAGAGCACTTTGACTAGTGGAGGTAATACCTCCCCGGGGAGCACTGCATGCCCTACTTGCGCTCCAAAGGGATATGTTCTGGGAGTTAATCCTCTGATGGGAAGGCTGTCAATTATTGATACTTCATGTATAGCTTTCCTACAGAGCTAGAAGTCTTCTGGAAGCCTTTAGATTAGCAGAATGATTGAATAATTGATATTACACGATTTATATGATTTTGAAAAATTCACAGTGCAGGTTGTCTGGGGAGGAGCCCAATTAAGGTGCAATTCAGCCAACCCACCTCCCTCCTTGTTCTCCACCCCCTCAATCTGGGAAGCAGCAGGTACAGAGGGAACACACGGCATTTGCATTGCAGAAAGAGTGAACAGAGTGACAACACTTCATTTGCATTTTTACTGAGCAGAATAGAGGTAGGGAGAGAAATAAGGCAAACATCCCAGACAGGCCAGACCACAGCATGAGGTGTCCCTACACATGGGGTAGGTGTCTCAGAGCCCACTTGCAGACCACCAAGGAGATGCCATCCTGCTGCAGGTGGTGGGATGCTGTGCAGGTGGTGGGATGCTGCACTCTGGACCAAGCTGTGTGCGTGCAGCGAGGTGAGGATGGGATCCCCCCTGAACTGCACTGATACTGGACAAGAGTGGACCCTGAGGGCTGTGTCTCTGCACCCGCTCTGGAAAGAGGTCTGTGGCACCGGTGCTGAACGTGGCAACACTCTGCATGCTGAGGGAGCCCAGAGGTCAGCTGATTGCCACCGAGCCACAGTGCACATCACTGTTCTGCCTTTTCCTACTTCTGAGCCTGGAATTTATTGCTTGATCCTTTAATTCAGCTCAGCAAACAAGCTAAATCTGGTTTCTTCTTCATTATTCCTCATGGCATGCATGGTCTTCCTGTGAGCACCGGTGCTGAAGGCGGTACTGCTTGGGGTGGGGGACACTCAGACAGCACCTGCCTGTCAGCACCGCTCCGAGGCAGGGACTGAGGCACAAGGGCTCTGTAAAGCTGTCAGGGCTCTTCCAGTTGTTGCCAAAAGCCACATGTGCCAGAGGAAATGTGCTTTGCAGGACCATGCTGGATCCCCCTGAAAGAGCCCAGCAAAAGCCTTGTGGGTGGGCAGTGTGGTCCCTTCCAGTGGATTCCTGTTCCCAAGGTGTTGGGGCAGACCCAGGCAGTGCTGACAGGAATGCTTCCTGCGTGGTCAGAGAGGCCGGAGCTGCCTGGTGTCCGCAGAGTCCTTCTGCCAGTGCCTGGGCAGGTGCTGCCAGGACAGGACAGATGGGATGCTCCAGAGTGACCCACAGAGCATCCTGGGACACAGCCCAGGAGGCATCGGCCTTCCCAGCCCCCGGAGCTCCCCTAGCCCCAGGCACAGCTGTGGCGCCTTTGAAGAGGGGAGCCCGGAGCATGTTACTATAGTTACTGCAGGCTCAGGGTAACAAGCAGAGAGATATTTAAAAATTGATTGTTCTAGCAACAACTCATCCATGTTTGGCAACATCAGGCACATGATGTCAGCTCGCTGCACTGGGCTGCAGCCTCTGATAACCCTGTCTGGGAATTGCTGATGTACAAAGAGTGCCTGCTCCTTGGAGACCTGCACAGTGGTCTGTCAGTGGCTGTGAGCAGGGGGAGGCTGGAGGCGGTGGTGGGGCTGGACTGGTGGGAGAGCTGCGCCGCGGCGCTGAGCCTGGTGCAGGCATGGTGACTGCTGCCAGTGTGTGTGTGAGGAAAAGGCTTTTTATCCTCACTTAATACACCACCAGTACTGACTGTGAACGGATACTCCGGCATCTCTTACGGCTTTACGAGGCAGCTGCCTCCTGCAGATGTGGCCTCGTGTCCACCTGCTCACAGAGCCAGCAGCGCTCTCTGCCCACCTGGCTGCCCCATGTCCCTGTGGCCAAAGAGCCAGCAGTGCCCTGTACCTGCCTGGCTGTGGCCCTTCCCGGACACTGCATTGATGTGCCAGGGCTCTGCTGACTGGGGCTAGCCCAGGCCAGGAGCAGCTGTCGAGGCTCAGGAGACGAACATGTGCTGCACGGCCCCGTGGGGACAGCACCTCAGCACGGCCTGGCCAGGGCCCAGCAGGGCCCTCCGCTGAAGTGTCCCTGTGGAGGGGATGCTCCAGCAGTCAGCAATAGTTTAGCAGTGCTGTGGATGCTGAAGAGCACTTCAGAGCTCTTTCTGGGGCAGGGAAAGACTGGCTGAAAGAACAACCGATACTGCATTTGTTTTGTGTGTAGGAAATGGCTGCCACAGTGTCAGGAATTCAATGTATAGAGTGTTTTCATTCCATGTAAATTAGCCGCAGGGCTTGTCCCTCCCAGCGCTTCCTGCAGAGCTGGGGGCTGGTTCCCTCAGCACTGGGCACTGTTGCTAGGTGCAGGGAAAAGCTCCAGTATTTGGTGTGTCTTCTTTTCCAGATGCCAGCACCGACCGCTGACAATGTGGCTGACCTCCGGGCAGGTCACAACAGCTGGAGACAAACAGCTCTCACTGGGCAGATCTGATTTTCTTCACATTGTGGCAGCAGTGGCACCAAGTGTATGGGACATGCCTTTCTTACAGGAGCAGGGCACCAGTTGTTTATGAGGTCTTGTGGGCTTCAGGGTTTTTTTTCTCCTTTTCTTCCTTCCGTAAGAAGAGACAAGAGGAGTGCAGAGAGATGGGGTTGGTGCTGGTGCTTAGTGCATACTGAGAGGAGATGAATGCAGGAGGACTATGCTGCTGGAGCCAGGAGAAGCCACAGAAGCTCCCAGCAACAGAGGTGGACCAGCACCACTCCTCTCTGATGAGTGAGTCACACAGAGCCTGGAGAAGAGAAATGTTTCAGTCATTTGTTTTTTATGTGTGAGGGGGTTAATTGCACTGATGGTAAAGACGGGCATTGGCGTGACAATTTGATTAGAAAGGAACTTTGGTTCTCAAAGATATGTAGCCAGGGGCAGAGGTTCTCTCTGAAGCAGCAGTTTTTACCCCGAAGGCTGCATTGCCTGTTGTGAGCGGACTGGGGAGAGCTTTGGTATGATTTCATGCACCAGTTGGTCTATCTTCATCTGAGTTGCTGCCTGTGCTTATAAATCCCCGGCTCTGAGCAGGGGTGATAAGATCTCAAGTCATTCCTGTCTGTGCAGTAAGAAGTTTGAAAAGATACATTAACAAAGTTATTTAATTGCTGTGTGTCAATGCCAGGAGCTTGGCTAATACACAAGAAGATTTAGAATTGCTCCTTTATGAGAGTACATTTCAACTCTTTGTTGTGGCTGAGACTTGCTGGGGAAGTTAACTGAAAAGTTACATTGGAAAACCTCTAGCCAGAAAGCTGTTGGAAGGGATTGGGAGGCAAAGATGGTGGAAGGTCCATGTCAGCAGAAGTGCTCTTGGATCAGTGGTGCTGGGTGTCCTGGTGTGCAGGGTATGAGGTGGGGTGGTGGCTGATGTTTGCTGTGGAAAACAGAATGTGTGATGGAGGAGGAGGATCAGCTCCATATGAATCTGTCTCTGCCTAGGTTTCGTGAGTGGTGACTCCTATGATGTATTAAGCGTTTGAACCCCGAAAGCACAGTTGCTCCAGGGGATAAATCAACCCCATAGCAAAGTCAAGGGACAGGATGGTTCTTCTCTGACTGACTCTCCTGCTGTGCTAGAGCAGTAAATTGTGTTGGCCGCCTCTGGGTGCCATGGTCCTGGCCTCGCTCTGCAGAGCGGGAACACAGCTCAAGCCCCAGAGTGCTGATGGGGCACATTCCTTCTCCACATGAGCTGCTGACTTTTAGCGTGGGCCTGTCTAGAGACAGATCAGCAAGGATTGCTTTACATTGACAAAATATGGTGCCCTGTGTAAATGGCTTTTTTCCAGACTGAATAAGTCCTTTTGTCAGATTTTCCTGCTGTATAATCCCCCACTCTGTTCTTTGTTTGACCTGTATTATTCAAGCTCCAATTCAGTTCTACCTTTGTGTAAATCAGATGACCAGACGCTCTCCTGTGCTGATTCATGGCTGGCACCACGGCACCCTCTGACAGATGTAAAATGTTCCTCTGTGCAGAAGCCCGGCTCTCGCTGACCTTCCAAGCAGCACGTGTGGATCAGGATACAGACAGAGGTGTTGAGTCAGACCCCTACAGTGACTCCTGTGACATGCTGCCTTTTGCAGTGGCATTTAAGCAGCTTGTAGTATCAATTTTTATTCCCTGTACCCCCATGTACAACTTCTTATTGCTCTTTGCCTTTTCCTGGAGCTGGACAAGTGGATCCAGACAGCAGAGTTTTCATCTGGAAAGGACAGTTACTGGACCCCTGTGGTGGTGCCTTCACTCTGGCTGCACAGGTGTCTCCTCCCAACCTGGGCTGGTGGTTCCGGTTCCCTTCTGCTTCCCTGAAAAGGAGCTGTCACTGCCTGCACTGAGCATGACCCCCCAAATGCTGAAGATGCTTTGAACATGAATCAGCCATTTGAAATTCTTTTGGGGGCAGGAGGGACTCTGGGTACTATAGACTGAGGAGCTGGAGGGAGACCTGAGACACAGAGGGCACTGCCTATAGCAGCTTGTGTAGCCAGTTGTCCAGAGAATGTCATAGTGCCAGGACCTCCCGCCTTTGGAGACAGACAAGGACAGCACTCCAGATGGTGCAATTGGTCTATAACTTCTGCTATGCACTGAGAAAGACTCTTGGTGCCAAGTCCCCCAGCCTGGTGGGAGAAGGACCCTCTAACAGCGAGGTGGGTGGGAGCCCACTCTGCTGGGCAACGGGCTGGTTGCCGACCATGTGGAGCTTTGTCACTAGTGGGTGGACTGGTGGGCATCAGAGAGGTGTAGCCTGGCAGATGGGAGGAAAAAGGGCGTCCCATGTGCTGTGGGGGAAGGCTGCATTTCTGGCACCCATGGAGGGGTCTGAGTAGAGCCCAGGCTTCATGGGATGGAGACACCCCTGGGAGTGACATGGGGAGCAAACAGCAGAAATGGGGTCTGTGACCAGCCGATGGGCCACAGGTGCTTCTGTAGATGGGCTCCTTGCAAGGGCTTGAGTCTGATCCTTCAGAAATACTTTGTTTCCTCGAGCACTGGTCTCAGACAGCTCCCTTCTGCTTAGCTGGGAGCAGGGGGGTTTATTTCCGCATCGCTTCTGTGTGAAGTGATGTTTGGATGGTTTCAGTTTGTGTTGTCATTAGGACTTATATGGAAGAAAAAAACCCCTTGTGCCTGTAACTGGGAGGTGAAAGCTAACAGCTGGTCTCAGCTATTATTATACATGCCAGAAGCAGTAATGATTAAAGGGACTGCGCTGTGAGGTAAAGAGATGCCATCCTGGAACCAGATGACTGGGTGATACAATTAAGATAAAGAAATCACATATTGTTGGCAATAGGGAAGCAGGAGTGATGAAATGTGTGATTGGGAAGTGTGGGAACAAGATGAAATTAAAGAAAAATCACAATACAGAGCAGAAAATGAGCAGGACTTGGAACAAGAGATGCAGTTGTTGAGAAGATAAGAGCAGAAATAAATTGAGAGCAAACATGCTTGGAGTAGAAGTGAGGACATACAAAAAAATCTTTCCAAACTCTATTAAAAATAAGTTGCTGTGCTAAAATGAGAGCATTGCAGTCTAAAGGAAATGACAACATTAAACCGTTGGCTTCTACAGTCAGTGCTTGGGGAAGGAGAGAGGAAACCCCTCACAGGCTGAGCTGTGCAGTGGGAGACTTTCTGCAAAGACCCAAACCGTGCAGTTGTTGCACCTCTCAGGAAGGGAGCACGAGGGATTTGTCGGCAGGGATAATGCAGTGGTGCACCCTCCAGTAAGAGCTCAGCGGCTGAGAGCCTCTGCAGAAGGGCACGCAGAGGTGCGGGTGGGGTGATGGAGCAGTGGCACAGGGTGGCAGCGGGCTGTGCGTGGGTGGGGGCTCACAGCTGCAGCGCACATGCTCTCACATGAGGATGGGGTCCGGGAGGTTTGAGGAGGAGCTTTCAGCCGGGTGGGATGGGGTGCTCCTGACCTGTCCTGGAGGGGCTGGTGAAGCAGTGCCTGGGGTGTGTGGCTGTGGCCGCATGCTGTGTTACAGCCCTGAAAAAGCTGTGGAGGCCTGACCTGTCCCTGCAGCCAAATGCGTTCTTGCCTTTGGCTGAAACATGCAATGGTAAGTGGTGCAGCTATGCAGTTATGTGCCAGCAGGAAAGGGCTTGCAGTGTCATGGAGTGTCTAAGAGCAGACTGAAAACATTAGAGGGTGTGATGGCATGTGGGGTGGCTGGGAGGAAAGTGCCTGTCCCCTCCGGGAGAGCCGTTTGCCTGTGCAGCTCCTCCCTTCTGTGCTCCCAGACGCAGTGACCCCAAATTGGTGACAGCTCAGCAGGAGCAGCAGCATGACTGCAGACTGTGGGACTCTGCTTCACACAGAGCTGGGGGAGAGGGGTCGGAGCTGCCGCAGGGCCAGAGTCACGGCTGTGCTTAGAAGTAGATGTAAAACATCCACGGCACAACATTGCCCCAGCAAGGTGTATCTATATATGCACGCACAGTCTGGAGAAGCTGTTTACAAGAGGAAGAGAAAGGACAAGGCCTTGTGATGGCTCCTTCTAAATCCTGGGGAGGCTCCGGGACATGTGCGTGGTGGGGCTGAGGAAGCAGGTCGGCAGCACTGAGAGGTGTGAAAGGAATTCTGTCCTACACCGAGTACGAGACGCGTGTGCTGAGCTGTAGCTCTGGAGCCCATCAGAGCTTGTGGGAATATTGGCTTCTGCAGCAAGCGAAGGGAGCTGCTGCTGGAAACAGCTTCCAGGGCAACTGAGTACAAACACGTGCTTGCTTCCCTGAGCCAGACCTGCACTCCTCACAGCTCTCTGACTTGGAGGTTGTGGTACAGAGCATGACAATATGTTTGCATAGGTAAATCCCAAGTCTTGTTGGTGTAGGGGAGTTATTGGTTGCTGCTGTCCTCCTTTTCTGATGCTTCCAGTGACTCCTCATTTGTTTTGAGGAAGTTCTCTATTAATATACAGGGCCCTGTGCAGGGAGGAAATTTATCTAATTACTAAACTTTTGAGTTTGTTAAATCTCTGGGATGGATGACAAGTGAATGAAGTTCATTTAGAGTTCTCAGAAACTTGAACTGCAAAATGGTGCTGAGTGCCTGGCAGTACTGGGAGTGCTCCTGGAGCAGCTCCCCAGCACCTCTGCCCAGGTGCTATGGAGCAGGTCCCAGTGTGGCTCCGCATGGACTGCTTGTAGGGGCAGGGGGTGAGCCCTGGGCTGCTGCAGGGCTGAGGTTTGCCTTGGGCACTACTCACTGGGATGGTCTGTTTGGCTGACAAGATGGTGCTTTCTCCATAACATTAAAATCAGGTTTGGAAGGGAGTGTTTCCAGGCTGGCGGCAGGATTGTGCCCCTGCACCGTCCTGGTCCTGCCAGACTGGGCTCACTGCTCACCTTCCATGCTGCCACTTCAGTCACCAAGCCCTGCTCCTCTCCTCTTGCTGTCTGCACAGACACACTGTGGAATGAATCTTAAACCTCCAGTTGGTGATTCCAAGAAACATTTTTCCACATGCCATTTTCTCTTTGACCTCTGCGAAGAGTTATGGGGTAGAAGTGAAATTCAAATCAGGCAACTCCTATATCTGCTCACCCTACATTTTCTTCCTCTCCAAACTAAAAATGAGGAAATACAATGAGACTTGAACAGATGGCTTGAGTCAGGGTGAGGATTTTAAACTTTATTCAATAAAGTGTTGGAGCTAATCAGGAAAATATTTTTCATCTCTTTAATGCACGTGATCTGAGCTGCTCAGGGCCTCTGAGCTACAGATCTTCCTCAAGGCTTGCAGGTGTTTGCCATTGCTGTTGTGAGGGAGCGGTGCAACATCCTTGGCCCCGGTGGGAGCCGTGCTGGCACAGCAACGCTGTGGCGGCACTGGCTGAAGGACCTGGGCACCAGCCTGGCTCCAGGGCCTTTGGCTTCCAATCAGCAGAGCTGTGTAAGGATGGAAGTGTCCCAGGTACAATGGGGGCAATCTTTCTCTCTTTTAAAGAGCTCCATCAGCTCCAACAGTTCCTCTCAGTGAATGATGATGTTTTGTGTAGTGCACAGAAACCAAAACTGTAGGTCCATGTAACTGAACTTCAGATTCATCAACAAGAATTGTCTCTTGCATATCTGAATCTGAGCCTACAGCTTGGCTCTGGTCAGGAAGCTGTTTTTCCTGTGATGGGCTGGGCTGAGGGCAGGGCTGTTGGAATCCCACATCACTGTCCTGTGTGTTTTAACCCCCTGGAAGCTCACAGACAGGTGACTGTGCTGTTAATTGCACAACTGCAAACACACAGGGCTTATCTAATTAATTTTTCCTTAATTAGTTGTGGATTACCACATCTTCTGGCACTGATTTTTGGGAATCCCCCTTGTCTCCTAGGTGACCACAATGTAATTAGTACTCATTATCAGGCACTCTGAAGCTGTTTTTAAGGACAACAGTAAAGTCTGTCAAGCTGTGAAGAGTGGAAATCCATAGACTCCCATTCAAGGATGTTGCATTTCAATGGGAAACTCATAGCAGTGCTGAATGAGGAAATGTAAACAGAGCAAGCACTTCCACTGCTTTGAGGAATTTGTGGGGGGAAGAAGTTCTGAGTACAGCATGAGTCCAGCAAAGTCACGTGTCCCAAAAATGCTGTGGCACTACCAGTGAGGTACTGGTAGCAGGAATGATGCAGCCCTGCAGGGAGCTGCTCTCCTGGGCAGAGGTGTCGGGGTGCTGGAGTGGCTTGTCACCTTCTTCCTGCCTCCCTCCCACCACTCCCCTGCAGCATTTCCCTTTCTAGCCTTTCTGAGCCTTTCTGCAGATTTTGTGGCTGCTGTTCTCTGAAATCAGCGTTGAGTTTCCCCTCCCAGAATAATGGAATTTAATGGAATTGAATTCCTGCTGGGCTAATTTCTGGGCAATAAAAATAGCTGCATTGATAATGCATGTAGTCTGTGTCCACTGCCACTGTTGCAGGGGAAATATGACCTCATGGTGGTGAAAACAAAGAACATGGTGACAATTTTTTGGTCATCTTGGTGCTTCAGCTCTACAGAGGTCCTCAGGTGTTATGCACCTGCGCAGGTTCTGAGGTGCTGGGTGTTACAGCTGCTGCGTGTTCCGCAGAACCCCTTCTCTGAGGGGTCCCGGGCGGGGCCAGACCCCTGCTAGCCAGCTGTTCCCCACCCAGGGTGGTGAGGGCCATTCACCTCCCTGCGCATGTTGGCTCTCAGCATCCCCAGAGGTGGAGAGGTGGCTCCTGGCCCGGGCAACCGTAGGTTTTATTGGGCAGGACCCCAGGGAACAGAAAGCTCCCACATGCTGTCCCAAGAACCAAGAGAGCAAACTTCCGTTCGGCTGGGGATTATAAGGGAGTCCTGAGGGGGGGGCGGGGTAATACAAAACAGCCAATGGGGAGAGAGGGAGAAGGGGCGGGTAATACAAAACCAACCGATGGGAGCAGAGGGGCAGGCATGGGGGCTTTGGTTACACCTTGCAGGGTACATAAATATTCATAAGAGTGGATGGGAGAGGCTTCTTACAACAAACCTGGAGGGGGCTTTCTTGGACCAAACCATGGGCCCTTGGTCTTTCGGCCCCCACGCTACCAACTCATTGCAACACTCAGGAGTCTGGTTTCTTCTGGGGCAAAAGTGGTGGTGTGATTGCCCAGAGTGGGGGCATTACCCCAGGCTGGAGCCTCATCTGTGTAGGTGCGGGGCCTTCCCAGCACCATGTGGTCCCACCGCAGCCGGAGCGTGGCTGCGTTTCAGGGGTGCTGAACCCCAGAAGTGACTGGGTGGGGAGTTGCACGAGGAGGCTGATGAGTGCTGTTAACTGAGTGTCGCTGCATGGGGTGTCCTCCACTTCTCCCTCCCACCCTGGGATTTCCACAGCACTCGGCCGTGTGTCAGCCAGGTAGAGCTGCGCTCCCACAGGGAGCTGCTTCTGCTCTGCGCAGAAGGGACATGAAGCAAGCACATTATTGGAAAATTGTTTTGTTTAATATAGGAAATTGGGAGGTCTACTAAACCCTGGCTGGGGATGAGGGCAGAGCCTACATGCTTATAAACCTTGTAACTCTGGTCTGAGTCATGTAGATGAGAGTCTAAGCAGTCCCTGGGGCACAATTAGGATCGGGAAGTAGCCTGCACTGATACAGAAAGTCCACAGTCTGCACAGAAGGGAGAACCAAAAAGCAGGAATACATACTTATGTATTTATATATTCTGCTTTTGATATATGAAATATCTGGCAAGGCAACATTTTTGCAGGAAAGGATGTGGGTGTGACGATGCCAAAAAGCAAAGCGTTATTTTAGGATACATTTACATGAGTGTTGCTTGTATGGGCCCAGGTATAAACATTCCCCCTGCATGTAATATCAGAGAATAAAAATATTTTATCTCTTAAAAATAATGAAATATATACTTCTTCTAAGAAAAAATACAGAGAAGTTGGTGAAGTACTGGAAAATTTTGAGAGAGATGCTGAGATCCAAAATATGTGACTCATGAGGAAAGGCTGAAAGAATTGAGTGTTGTTGATCTGAAATGGGAAAATAAGAAGGGGGGAAGTGACAGTCTTCAAACAGAGGAAAGGTTATTGCACAAAGGACAGCATTCAGTTGTGTGTCCTTTATAGGCTTAAATTTCCATGATTTTGAAAACCTGTGGTACTGGTTTTTTGCAAACAAGGTTATAGATGAGGACAAACAGTAATCACTTTTTCTGAGTCTGCCATGGGAAATGCCCGCTCCTTCCAAAGGCATTTGTTACAACACGGGGAAACCCAAAAACAGGGTCACTGCGGCTGAGCTGGCTGTGGCTGCTCGGGGCTGGGGTCCAGAGCTGGACACCATGCCAGGGATGGCACATACCTGCATGGGGGCCTTGGTAGCCAAAGCTAGAATGAAGGTCTCCTGGAGAAGTTTTTGCTTCAGATGACTTTAAAGCTCTTTATGCAATATCCTCATGCTTTTTGTGGGTACAGGTATCATTATTTCATTATGCTTTCATGTGAAGTGTGAAAACTATCTTTACCAATCCTCTTAAATTAGTTAAATATAATATTCAGTGAGACAGGAGATAGCGAAATGTTAATTGAAACTGGAGAGGTGTTTATAGGGTGATAGAGTGTGGCCAGCTGTGACTGAAATTAATGTTCAGGGTCCTTGATAGTGATTCATATTCCAGAGTTTATTAAATATTTTCAACAGCAGTCAAAGCCACGTGGTGTAGCCTACTACACTTGTGAGAATCCTTGGTGCGGGTACATGGCACTGTCAGGGAGCAGATCATCCAGGATTGTTTTTAACTGGACTGGTTCCCCATGGGCTGTTGTGAGGGTGCCTGTGAGTGGCTCCGGGCCTGTCGCACCCTGTGTGCCTCCTTGGGCCAGACCACGTCCTTCACATCCCATCCCCTCCATGCGTGGGCTCTCCATGGGCTCTCTATGCACAATTGGAGGCAGAGCTCTTTCCCAGAAAAAGGGTCAGTGCTGCTGGGGATGCTGCACTGGACAGAGGACGCTCCCCAGACCAGTGCCCCAAAACCACCGTGTGGCCCCATCCCTGAACTTGCTCAGGAGCTGCTGAGCTGGGCAAGTCAAGTCATAAGAATGGGATCTGTGACTTGTTATCAGCTGCTCATTAGTAAAGAAGACCTGAGCCTTCACCTCTGCTTTCCCATGCAGTCACAGAACAAGGAGCTCTGTCCTTGGCTGCAGGGCACCTCATTGCTTGGGGGCATGTGAGTCTTCATGGGGAGCAGTGTCCTTCTTGACCCCGGGCAGGCCGGGGAGGTCTGCGTGTGGGCAGGCAGGTCCCCTCACCGAGGAAGATGCCCAACTCTTTCAGGGTAGTTGGTGACTGTACTTGGAAGTACGTCTTTTACCTTGCACTCACTCAGCTCTGTTGCTTCCGTCCATCTGGGACTGTCCTCCTGTTACCAAAAAGCCCTGTTAGCTTAGAGCCACCACCGCTCGTTCTCTGCTGCAGCCATTCGGAGTCATGTGCACTCCCTGGGAAGGGAGAGAAAATGCAACTTACAAGGGATAAGTGATGATGACATGCTACGAGTGACAGGCTCAGCACTTTTGCAAACCTTCTGCTTGCCAAAGGCACCAGAAAACATTTGAAACTATTGAATACTGCAGCCAATAAGAAGATGCAGTAATTTATTGATGTTTCTAGCTTGCCTTTATGCCTTTCATCTATCTTTGTGCCTGCCCTGGAAGGCTGAAATAATGAATGTTGTTGGGTTTTTAATGAAGTTAGGTAATCTGTTCACCTTTTGCTAGGAGGGCCTGAGCTCTTTTTATAGGGTTCTGACAGTAGCAGAGGTCACAAAGGGTTCATCCTTTGCTTTTCCTGGATGTGTCCGTCCTGTGGGAGGGAGCGGTGCTGGACATGGGTGGGCTGACCAGCCTTCCGATGCTCTTGCTGCAGGAGATGTTCATTCGCTGTGGTGCTCTCAGTTTCTGTTATGCATGCTGCAGAAATCCCTGCCTGTCCTAGAAAACCCAGCAGCTCCCAGATGCCCACCATCTGCAGGAATTGGACTTTTTGGCTCTGAAATATTGAAGATGTTCAGGCTCTGTGTGCCTTTTCTTCTTTATCACAAGGCTTTGGGCTCAGCTCTCATTGTCTTTGCAGTTAGGGCCGTGCAGTCTTGTGCTTCCAGCATATGCCATTTCACACAGCTTCTGAACCCGATAAAATGATTCTGCATAATCCTATTGGCAGCTTGTTAAGCCATCAGCACATCCCATCACTATGGAGAGAGCCAGCATCCACTGGAGGAGAGAGTGCTAAAGGAGAAATCAATTTCCCATATAGCACCATCCCTGATGATGCTGAGTGGACTCCTGCCTGATCGATTCCCAGTGCGAACTCGTCCCTGGCAGGAGCTGCCAGGGCATGGAAACTTGCTGCTATTTGTGCTGGTTTTCCTCCTTTGGAGCAGATGCTGCTGCGCCGCTTGCCGCGTGTGGGCCATCTGGTCTCTGTTAACACTCTGGTGTTTGCTTCCCAGGTTGTGGACTGTCCTGCTTGGGCTACGCCTGGTTCATTTTCTTAAAAACATTGAAATGAATTACCCTTGTCATGCCAGTAAATCAGGAGGTCCTCATTGGAAAGAGGGAGCATGAGCCTGGTGTGCCAGGGATTCCTGTCCTTCCAAATTTCCAGCTACAGGTTGAGTGTCTGCCTCCCTGGGCAATGTCCCTAACCCTGGATCTTTGACTGGCATTGTTTTTTCTTTGATGAAGCATTTATATTATCTGAATTTGAATTGTTTTGCTACTAATATTACGACAGTAAGCACAGACCAAAGGAGTCATCAGCGACCCTCAAATTCCAAAGCACTTGTCACTCACTAGAATGTTTGCAGATTAGCTAACAATAGTCCTCAGAAATCAGTAACTATTTTCAGTGTTTCTTGTGAACTTGCAAACACTAATGCCAGCTGTGGCCTAGTCCCAAGAGTGCCAGGAACAACAGGAATGTCTCCCCTGCTGTCCTAGACAGAGTGAATGGGGAGCCTCCTCTGAGTTTATTGTGAAGGCAACTGTCTGCAAGGAGCAGACAAGGCGGGCTACTGAAAATGTAACTTTTCAAATGTGTGCAAATGAGGTCTACTGTTTATTTCATAGCAGAGAATGGGAGACATTGAAACTACTTTCAGGAGAAGTCTTAGTCTGGATCTGAGTGCTGCCTCATGAATCGAGGTCAGCTGGTGTTAGCTGTGCAAATGTTCCAAGCCTCTTGAGCTTAGGAAGGAATTTAGAAGACTTTGAAGTGCTCTTGATCTTCAGAAGGACATCTGCAGCTAATGGTCTGTGCTAGCACGCCAAGAACTGCAAAGTTATACCACTGCTGTCTTGAGCCTGCTCAGTCCCACTAGGTTTCTGGGACCCTTTAATACAAGTTCAGAGACAAGCAAGTTGTAAAAAATGCACTCTCGTGCCAACAGCCGATAATCTAGTGCTGGTTAAGTCAGGTGTAAAATGTCATACTAGGTCTTTAACTATGGTGTTTGACTCCCTGGTAAAGTATGACACACAGTGTTACAAGGATTTCATTGAAAAGGTGAGTGGGAAGGAACTCCAAGCTCTTCGCTGTACGACTCAAGGTTTATTTTGTAATTGTATCTGAATAGAAAAATATCTGCTTACTAGATATGCAAAGTAGCAGAATAGTTGGCCAACTTGTTTTAATTCCAAATCTAATAAGCAGAAAAAAAAGCTTTGCTGTGAATTCAGGATTGATACTGGGTTTTAGGAAAAGCTTTTTCATCTGTCTCCCTTCTTTCATTATCTGATGGTGCCCAGAAGTTCTGTGCTAATGAATGGCTACAAAGTTCTCTGCAAGTCCTTCAGATGAAATACCCACAGGAGCACAGTGGAGGGTGCAGTCACCTCTCGAAGGATGCTGTGTGCTGCCAGCCAGGACCTGAAGGCTTTGCTGTGCTGGATTCAGCTCAGATACGGAGCTGTGATATCTGCTGGGGATGGGGGAAGGTTTTGCCTTCAGTCCTGGAAGCTGTGGGTCTAGCACCTAACGGAGCCACACCGATGTCCTGGACACAGTCTCTGGGACACAGATGCATCTACAGGGCACAAACACCATCACAGCATCAGTACAGGAGGAGAAGCCTCTGATCTGACACAATTCACCCTCCAAGTCCCTGTCTGCAGAATGCGTCTGCTGCTGAATCTGTCACTGGAGCTGATCCGTATCCCCCTGGCCTCCCTCCGTCCACGCAGCCGGCAGCTGCCTGTTCCTCAGGCGGGACTCAGCTGCAATCCTCTCTCGCTCTGAAGCTCAGAAGTGAAGCAGAAGGTATGAAAGCCAAGCTGGGGTCTGTCTCACTCTGGACCTTTTGCTGTGCCCTGGAGGTGGTGGAATCCATGCCCAGCTCTGTCTGAGGCGAGAGCAGGTGCCTCAGCAGGTCTCCTGAGCAGGCTGGGAGGTGTTTTTGTGTGGCAGCCCTGTCAAGGCTGTGGCAGTTGTGTTCTTGTCCCATTGGGTTGCTCTGGTGAGATGCCACAGCATGGTGGGACATGCTGGGTGCCAAGGACAGGGATATGCTGTGACAGAGATGTCTTCTCAATTCCCCCAAATTCCAGAGTGGTGCTTTATTAACTAACGAGAGCAATAAAAATGCACAGAGTCACTGTGCTGAGCATCACATGGTCCATGACAGAAAGACAAATTGGACAACTAATAGGTTATGTGAATGGCAAGTTTAGGTGACGAGCTGACAGTGTGACACAGCAGAGTTGGAGCAAACAGATTACTGGTGGTTCCTGAAAGGCCACATTGTCAGTGTCTCTGACAGTGGGACAGCAGCCGTTCCCCCCTGCTAAATGGGAATGACAGGGGGTTTCACTGCCTCAGGTGGTGATGACAGGCTCTCACCTGCTCCAATCACTCCTGGAAACGGCAAAGCTTCTTGGTAACATTTCCAAAGAGCTGCTTCTGGGTCAGAGCCGTGGCAGGTGTCCCTGTGCTGGGTAGGAGGGGGCTTCTGCTGCATCCCAGGCATGGGCTTGCCACCAGAACAGGCGGGCCAGCCCAGGCAGCTCTAGCTTTGCCACGATTCTCTGGGTCCAGGACGGGAGAAGTCGGTTGGGTGTCCTCACAGCAGAGGTCCCATGGCAGTGGCAGAGCCCATAGGTGGATCCTGCTCTGCGCCAGCAAGGCACCACGGCCTGTCTTTGACTCATCGCTGCTTGAGCGCCATGGGAATGCTCTTGCAGGGGACTAGCACCAGAGCTCAGAGAGCCAGGTCCTCCCAGAGCCAGAACGAACCTTTGAACCATCTTTGTTCCCCCACACAGAGCTCCCTGACTACCTCGGATATCATATGTGAGTGAGCACGATCTCTGTTCACAGCACCGTCAGAATGGAAGTGGAGTGTGCAGAGTGTGTGACCAAGAGTGATCTGGCTCGGTGGGAGAGCTCAGAGAAATCTCTAGACTCTTAATTTTTTTGTCAAATGGTCACTGGAGGGTTAACGTAATTTTGATTTTAATTACATTGCTGGAGGGCACACTTACGCAAGGGAAAAGACATAATTACCAAGACATTTTATTAAGATATTATTTAATTTTATTGATGTGTCACAAGCAAAGGCACAGGAATGTTCAAATCAATATATACTTACATCAATGTTTAATCTACTTTCAGCATTTTTGCCTGTTCTATTTATGCAGTTACTAGTTGATAAATTAAATTCCCGGAAATATGCGGAACATTAATGAATTTCCAGCAAATTCATGCCTTGTGTATTTGTTTCAGTGGGAAGCCAGAACACGAACAGGCTTTCATCTTCTTTCAGCAAAATGTTATGACCCCTCTGCCTTGCCACTTACCATTACCAGGTCACATGTCATCCTTTTTTTTCCTCGAGCACCTTTTCCAGAGCAGGATTCAGACCTCGCAGGTCAGGATCTCCTGCCTGGAGGGCAGACTCAGGTGAGGCAGGGTGTCAGCCCTGGAGCAGAGCAGGGTTATGCTGTGCAGTGCAGGTGCTCTGGGCCTTCTCCCAGCAGTGCTTTGCAGTAACAGCTCTGGGTTTTCTGTGGGGTACCTGGGGCTGCTCACTGCTAACGGCAGAGAGGCATTTATGGGATGCAAGTGTGCAACTGCATTTGTCACTCGTTCCAGGAGGCAAAATCTGCTTAGATCTGATAGGGAAACCCCAGCCAGTCTAGGGGGCTGTTGCACAGGACCAGCTCCTGAGCGTCCCATGGTGTTGTCCCCACAACAAGAGTAATAGCAGCAAGAAGCCAGGCAGCCTGGCAGTGACAGAGGAGCAGGATGGGGTTCAGAAGGAAAACAGAGCTCCTGGAGAGCTCATGGACCAGGCTCCAAGACGGAATCCTGTTTGCTGTGCTCTGATGCTGAGGCTGATGCAGCACAAGGTTACTTTCAGATACAGACAAAACCAAGTTCAAGATAGATTGCAGAGCAGTGAACCATATTTTCACCCACATTTGCAGCTAGGAGAAGAGTAAATGTAACCTGAATGGTCAGAGATACATAGTCAGAGAGAAATGGATGTCTTCATCCCCATGAGGTCTCTCATCTTTTTCTCTAGCTTTTTTTTTCCTTTTTCAGTTTGGGAAGTCTGCCTTGCCTTCTCCAGGCCTGAGGAGCAGGTTATGGATGGCCAGCCCAAAGATGGGCCTCGCCATGTGCTGGTTTTGCCTTTCCTCTCCTTGCACGGGCAATTGCCTTTTCATCTTTCCGCTCTTCAGGCTCCTGGTTTTCCCGGGGCGGCATTGCTCCTGTGCATGGCACCTTCCACAGTGCACCCTTTGCACATCTCCACTCACTGCCATTTGCATCCAGCTGCCTGTGGCTGAGAAATCTGTGATGGAATCTCTGATCCAGACAGCTGCTGAACTACCCTGACTTCAGGCAATTTGTCACTGGTGGAAGGATTGATGTTGGGAAGCACTTTTTGAGATGCCTTTTATCTTCCCACATTCACGGTGTTGCAGCACAGTTCCTCAGTTGTCTTCATCTATCAGCTGCCCCAAGTTCATATATTTTCTCCTGGTTCAGCTTCTTCCAAGTCATGCAGGTGCCACTTTCGGTGACTGGTTTTGCCTTCCCCCTGTACAGGTAGGTGGGTGTGTGCTCCTGGGGCTGATTTTCATTAATGCCTCCCAGATACTGCCTCAACTGGTCAGTTTTGCAGGAATTCTGGCATGCCCCTTCCCTGCTTCCCTGCAGAATTGAGCTATCTTTTTTCCTAGGCAGTAGCTGCCATGTGCACCAGAAGGTTAATTTGTTCCTCCTCCCTATAACTGCATTTATCACATGGAAGTGGTTGTTGTGGAAAATATTGATCAAACACTGGCTTTTCCCTGGCTGGACTGAAACAGAGCATTTCAACTACTCAATTGCTCAGGATTTCGTGTTGTGTGCAGCAGCTCTGGAGAGTGTTTGCATGAGTGTGTGTGTGCACATGAGTTTTGTGGTGGGGCAGTGCACAGTGGCTGCTGCTGTCTCTGTTCCACCCTCCAGCACTTCCAGCAGTGGCTTTTCTGGAGCTGGATGTGTGTGGCTGATGCCTTGCACAGTGCAGGTTTTCTCCTGCATGCAGCCCCAGTTGAAGGCTGGTGGCAGCAGTGGTGGACCCCTCTGTGTGGCCAGGAGAAGGGAGGGAGAGAGGCATGGCTGGGCAGACAGATGTGTGTGGAGAGGAAGGGTTGTCCCTGTCTGGGAGCAGGAAGGGTTGTCCCTGTCTGGGAGCAGGGAGCAGAGAGCTGGGGGCTCTATAACTTGGCAGTCCATACCCACAGAGAGTATGTGCTGCCACTCAGAGCTGGGCATTTACACAGATGTTTGGATGTGACCTGGTCAGTGGGAATGCTCTGCCTTAGTCTGCTTGAGAGCTAAACTCAGCCCTTGGCACCTGCCTGGTGCCTGTGGCAGCCCTGGGCCGCTGGAGACTCTCCCAGCTCCCTCACACTGCCCCAGCACCGCCACAAACGCCTGTCCCAGCCTGAGCTCCAGTGCTTGTCTCTCTGTTAAAGAACAATACAGTAGCAACAGCTCCTGGCAGCAGCTGCACAAATCTGGGTTGTTTTGACAGCACCTTATTTCAGCCCTGTGCTCTGGAAGTCTTGTGGGAATGTTTCCTGCAGCAGCTCATGGTGGCAGAGCTGTGGCACAGGAGAATGTACAGAGCCACCCTGTGAACGATCACGATGGGTTTAGTGCTAACACCTGTCCCTGCTCCCCACTGGGTGCTTTTCAGGCACTAATTTACCGAGGAAATAAGGGCTGGGGACCACAGCCCTTGGGCACCTTCAGCCGTGTGGCAGTGGTCCCAGCCCCATGCTGGCCATGGCGTGTCTGTGCGGTGGGCTGTATCCAGGGGGGGATGGCACTGGGCTCCTTGCCCCCACCCTGTCACAAGGAATCAAGAGCGTTCAACAAGGGCTGGGGCCGTGGCAGAAGTAACGAGAGGCATCCCAGAGCACAGCTGCTGGGCTCTCCATCTGTGTCCTGGTGTGCAGAGCAGCTGAGCAGACACCAGGAGAGTCAGGAGCAGGTTTTTTAGGAAGGCTGAGCCCAGTGTGGAGCTCTGGCCTGGCATAGTAGGGACAGACAAGGAACCGCTCTGGCTCTGAGAGTCGCAGGTGCAGGGAGCCCATGTGCTGTACAGTGGGTGCTGCTGGGGCCAAAGTGGGAGCACAAGGAGAGCAACTGCCTCGATCCTGGCAGTGCCCGGGACACTGCCAGCTGGTGCACGGCGTTCACCTCCGCCTG
Source organism: Mohoua ochrocephala (assembly GCA_013398855.1). Taxonomy (NCBI): domain Eukaryota; kingdom Metazoa; phylum Chordata; class Aves; order Passeriformes; family Acanthizidae; genus Mohoua; species Mohoua ochrocephala. Next base: position 396,216 of record VZTA01018762.1, on the reverse strand, counting down.
GAGCAGGGTCAGCCCTTTTGGCTGCTGTCTGCCCCTTAAAAACGAGCAGAGAAGCCACCAGAGGAGTCCTGCTAGGAAGAGAAAGCCACTTGGCTTCAGATGCCGCCTGTTAGCAGGCAGCGGAGAACGGGTGGTGCATCCATGTGCGGAAGCGAACGGCAGCTCCGGAGAGGCCATGCCGTGACCGCTGTGCTCGGGGCTCTCACACCAGCCGGGAGCTGACGCCGGCAGCCCCAGGCAACTCGAGCCTGCTCTTTTTCTGCAAAATCTGGCACACTGTCCAATACAGATTCACTAGAAGAGCTGTACTCTGCCAGTATATGAAAATTTAATTAGGCAGTAAATGCTTCCTGCTTCCAAGCCCTGAGGCTGAAGAAATCCAGAATGTCTTTGGGTTTCTTAATGGGACAATTGTCCCCTCCAATAGGCTGTAAATGGTGTTAGTGACATTGGGCAAAGCCTGCCTTCTGCATTACATTTGTGCACTTGCTGACCCGCCGGTGCATCCCTGCATCCCCCCCGAATGCTCCCGGGGGTGTGGGAGGGACCGACTGGGTGAGGCGGAGGGAGGCTGCTGAGCCTGACTCCTCTCATGGGTCACTGGGAGACTCTGCAGGTGATGCGGAGGAGCTCACAGCAGTACCAGGTCCAGGGGCTTTTATCCCAGCTCCTCTTTGGAGGGTCTGTGAAGGCTCAGAGTCAGGATGAGGGCAGCAAACCCCTTCTCCCCATAGTGGCACCCCTCCTTGCTGGCACTGTGCCACCCTGCCCTGAGCTCTTGCTGGGACACCCCTGGAGGAATGTTAATGTTTGCCATTACTTCACTCTCTGCACTGTGCAGAAGCTCACGAATTCATCAGACACAGATTTTCTGTCCTGGCCAATGTGTATTCCCTCCACACTAAATTAGATGCAGTCCCTTCCTCAGAAAGCTCAAACTCTAAAATAAATCATAATGCAAAAAGAAGGGGCTCCTGAGCTGTGGAGAACTGAGTTCTGACAGAGTCATGACCTCTGCCAGTGTCACAGGCTGGCTCTGCTGGAGTCAGGGCTGTGGCTGCTCTGTTCCACAGCTTGGACAGAAGGCTTCACCACTGAGCAACCTCTGAGAGCCCAGCTCTGCTGTTGAGCCTCCTCACCTGGAGAGCTGTTTGTACTTTCTGAGTATTGATTCTGAAAATTCAGCTTGTCCTTGTAATTTAAAGAAAGCAAGAGATTTTTAAGCACTGAGAAAGCTCCCAGTTCTTTAAAACCTGTTCAGCTTAAACAGTATGGAAAAATGAAGCATTTTTTGCACGTCTTGATGTCCCATTGGGTGAGGAAAAGGGGGAATTGTGCAACGCCTTTCCAGAGGAACACAAATGATGCATATATTGCAGGAAACTCATTAAAACACATTTCCAGTATCAAAGGACCGTTCCTAATCCATGGCGACCTGCTGCTTCAAACAGCAGCTCCAGCCTCCCAGCTGGTGTGTTCACTTCTGGGACAGCTGCTGCCCACTTCCATGTTTGCTCTCCTGCCCCTCCCTAGGGCAGCACGTCATCCACACCATTCACATCTCCATCTGGAATGCAGGAAATACCTCAGGAATGGCCATTGAGCAAAAGGCAAATCACGAGCAATGAGGAATCTGCTGCCGTGAGCTGCCCGGGCACCACGGACTGCACGTGTGTCATTGTTGTCACGGCACCTCTGTACAGCTGTCACCCCTCTGCATGGAACACGCATGCTGCTGCTGAGACCTGTCTGTCTGCCCACACCACTGGCACGAGTCTGAGATGGGAGCCAGCACATGCCAGATTGACAGCTGGAAAACTGGCAGTATTTTTTTCTTTCATTGTAATGCAGAAAATCTTTTCACCTTGGGGTCTACGGCAGCTCAGGAAGTTCTGCAGCGAGCGGACCTTGGAGGCAAATACTGCTCTTCACTCTGGCACAGGCAGGACTGGTGTGAAGCAGCCCTACTCTCTGGGCAATGGCATCTGCTCAGAAACCTTCGTCCTTCTTCAAATCTGGTGCCCATGAAAAGCATCTGGAAAAGCCTGTGATTGATCTCCTTGGCTCTGAGTAGTCCCAGGCTCTTGAGGCTGTGCAAGTTGCTGCTGGGATCTCACTCCTCCCATCTGTTCCCAAAACTTCAAAAAGAGCCTCTCTGAGCTTTTACTCTCAATGTTTGAGACACTTGTCACTTTATGAAATGTCTTCATTATTTTAAAATGAGGGGTTTGAGAGAAACTGTTGTTATTTATAGATTTCTGTCTGCTATCAAAGCACTTATCACTGTCATACCCCAGAGCTTCCAGTAAATGCCTGTTGATGGTCACTCTGGAGATGCAGCTGGACAGGGCGGGCCATCACCTGTGCCCCCCACCATGGGGCTGCAGCCCCCACCAGGATGAGTATGTATCACCCTTGGTTCGGAGCTGCTCACTGGGAGACAGTGACGCAGCCAGCAGTGCCTCCACAGAGGCGAATTCTCCCAGACATCCCTGTCACGGTGGTGGTGGTCACCTTTTGGGGCCGCTGCTGTGACATGACCCAGGACACCCAAGCAGAGCATTGCAGTGGGTGCAGTGCAGGTGCCACAGCTGGGGGTGCTGCTTACTGGGTGGGTGACTGCTGGTCATGCTGGTGGGGACCCGTGCGCCTGTATCTTCATCTGGTGGCCAGAGCTGAGTGCAGTCACCAGCAGGATGCCAGGGCCACTATGGGTGTAACCTGGAGCTGAGCTGGAGCTGGGGTGGGGGGGGATGTGGGAGGGTGTGTGTGCAAGGTGCTGTGCATGGGCAGTTGTTTTTCATTCAGGGAGAATCAATTCTCCTCATGAAACAGCCGGTTAGTCACTCACAGCTCTCTGAAATCCACTGCTGGGACGGTGGCTCAGAGGGTCTTCACAGCTGCTGGGCCTCTTTGGAGCAGGAGCTTTTGCCTGTATCTCACAACCACATCTCCCTGGGGAATCCATCTACCCATCTCAGCCCCGTAAGAAGTGTTAACATAGAGGGAGCAATAAACATCCACTGGCTATTATTTTCCATTTGCATGGTCAGCTCAAACAGACAGCAGCTCGCAGCAGGGTTTGATATGCTTATATTGATTTTCTTTATAGATTAGAGTGATTCAAGCAGTTATAAGGTTAATTTCGGATGATTAACTCCACCATATTGTAATATTTGATTTAGATTGGCTTTCAAACACTTTCCAGCTATTGATTTTCAATATCACACTTCTAGCACTGCAGCCAAATGTCATTTAAATAAAAGGTTGACAGAGTAGAAAATATCCACATCAGTCCTGAAAATTCTGCTACATGCAGCCTGGATCAGCCCTGGCCTTGCAGGGAGAGGAGTGGGATGCAGGGTAGCACACATGCCTCCAAACCAGCCCTTGGCCAAATTAGTGCTGGGCTGACGCAGCCCCTGGGTGAGGGTGGCTCTGGCCCAGCACGGTCTCGCCAGCCGTGGTCCCCCCCCTTCATTGCTGTGGGGCCTGTCCAGCATGAGCCACTGCTGCCCAGCACAGTCACTGCTGTGCCCCCATCACACGGGCCATGGGCACTGTGGTGTCACTGCTATTGGCAGGGTTGCTGCTGTTTTGTTTGTGACATTAAAATTCCTTGATAAAAATCAACCACGAAACTGTTGGATAATCAGGAGAAGTTTGACCTGCCAATTCCTCCTCGTGGCTTCAGATAATCCCCCCATCCCGGAGGAGGTGCAAGAGTTGTAAGATGGATAACAGGTGTTATTTACATCAGCTGAAAGCAGCTGGGGATTTGGAGACCGTAGGAAAATTACATGTGTGTGATTTCATAGGAAGCTTCCTCCTAAAATACGCAGATGGGATGCGAAATCTTTCCTTTTCAAGCGATCCTCTCTCTCAGAATGTGCCAGCCCAAGGGAAGGTCAGTGTTTATGATTCTGATAAAGGTACTGGAGATGTGGGATGTGAGCAGGAAGGACTTGTGTCCAGCACTCCCCTTTGGCAGAGCACATGCAGGGAGATGTTTGCTTTTTTAATGGCTCGTGTCTCCTTCTCTCTCTCACACTTTTATTTTCAGGGGCTATTTTCTTCCTCTCATTTTGGTGATGTGCTGAATACAGATGAGTCTTAGAATACACAGAGCTATTAGACTGACACACACTCATTTTGTAGGTTTGGAAAAAAAGTAAACCCTTGCTCAGGTTAGCTTGGCACAGTTAGAAAGTGATGTGAGCACCTGGCTGGGAACAGTCCTCTCACTGCCCAAAACCTCAGGGCCACTCGTGAGTGGCCTGTACATGGACGTGTCCACGCAGGAGTCGGTGTCCCCACCAGTCTGGTGGGTGCTGGAGTCCAGGGCTGTGCCCTGTGGCTGCTCTCGCCCCTGCCCCGGGAACCTTCTGGAACCTGCCTTGTCTGGAGCACCTGAGTCCCACAGTTTATGTTCAGGCCATTGCTCTCTGTGCCTGCACCTCCTGAGGTGAAGGGATATTGCTTCCCATAAATTTCAGGGATTCTTTACAGAGCGCCTGGCTGGCCACAGTGGTTCAGACAGAGCTGATCAAATACTTATTTGTCAGATGATTTGTCTGATTAATTTTGTAATTTCAGATGATTTGTTTCTAAGTCATCTGCAATAACTAATATTTATATTGCTTCCTGACCAGCAATGGTTTGCCCTTTCTGATGATAAATCCCCATACACCTGCAGCAGCTGATGCTGATGGTCTAAACTTGGGAACAGTAATCCAAGCAAGTAAGGAGTGCTCAGTAATCCCCTCGCAGGCTGCAGAACATGTGTATTATCTTCAGCTCTTTCCCACAATTCTTCCACATACACTTTTTGACAAAAGGAGACTGTACAGACCCCACAAAGGTCAAAGCTATTAAAAATCTTTTCAGTTAGCAGTGCTGCATATCTCCAAACACTCGCAGCTCTCCAGGGAAAGTCTGAACTTGCATTTTTCACCTCTAGCTCTTCTAGTCCTGTCCAGCACCCACTGAAAGAAACCTGTGTGGAAAATCACCTCCTGAAGCCCCTGGGTTTGTCAAACCAGGCAGATGAAGCAGCCGTTGGCTTGTCCCCGTTGAACCCAGAGAGATAAACGCATCTGTTCAAGTAATTCATGTGACTGGAAAAATACAAGATGTGAGATGCAAGGCATTTGAAAAGACAAAGGAGCATTTGTTCAATAGTTTTTCAGGTATCTGTTGAATCTGTATCGCTTAAGAAAAAACATGTGGCTTAAATAGACCTTGCAGTCTCTGCTCCAAGACCACGTGTCTTGGCAAGATTTTGTTGCTCACTGTCTTTACCTGCTTTCACCTCATTGCGAGACGCCTCAGAAGCTCCCTCCAGGAACTCCTGGATTTGAATGATGTAAATAGTTATGTCACCTGTGTTCCAGGCTGAGTTGTCTGCCTGCCATCCCACTTGTATGTTAAAGGAAAGCAGTTCCTCTACAGCCCAGGATAGCTCCCTGCTAATTGCCTTTGTCCTGCAGACATCCATTTAAATGATTTAAATCTGCTCCCTGTCCCTGCTCCTTGGCCCCAGCTGGGAGAGTCTGTAGGTTCTGCACAACCTACTGCGTATGGCCAATGATGTCACCCTCACACTGGCGAGGTTTCTGAGAGATGATGTGAAGATGACATTGCCTGCAGCCTCTCAGTCTGCACCAATTAAACAGAGAAATTAAAAAATGTCTGAGTCAATTAAAAAGAGAAATTAAACAATGTGATAAACAGGAGACAGTGGAGACAAAGCTGGCACATCTAAGGAAGGACACCCAGTACAGCAGCCACATGCACAGCAGCCTGCGTCAGTGCAGCGGTGCCTTGCCCGGGTCTCTGCAATCACCGCACTGGGGAGTGGGAACTGTCTCATGGGGGGCTGGCACCTGACACTACTCAGAGCCCACTCCCTAGGAGATATCTCCTCCTTGGTCAGGCCTCTCCTCTTGGCACCTTCTCTCCTGTGCCGGCCGCAGAGTCCAGCAATTCGCTTTCCTCTGGGCACTTGGGCAGATGCTTTCTGGCCTCAGGGGCTGGGTGCTTGGTGAAGAGTGCAGGGACTTCGAAGGACTCACAGAGCCGGCTCCGGATGGGCAGCATCCCTCGAACTCAGCCTAGTGCATCATCTCAGCCTGGAGCTCAGAGATGAGACAGACCCCAGCCCTGTAGTCAGAGCTGCTCTGTGTGGTACAAACATGGCATCCAGCTTAACATGTGCCGGGAACGAATTCTTAATTCCTCCGGGGAGCTGGTAGGTTTGGGTGAGCTACAGTGTTGCTCTCTGAAAGATAACAATTTGCAGGACTCCTCCCTGCTGCCCTCAGTGTGCTGGCAGAGGGGAGAGGCTGTCTACAGGCAGGACAAGTCCCTCCTGGAGGCTAGGAAGTTGCAGCTGGAATGTGTTTTCCTGATAACTTTACAGAAAATAATAAATCAACACCATAACTACAGCCATGCTTGGCTCAGTCAGCGTGGAGCTCACAGAGCTGGCAGGAGGGAATGGTGCTGCGGGTCAGCCCTTGACACCCTAGGAAATGTCACTGGCACACTGAGGCCTTGGGCATTGTCACCACAGTCACTTCCACAGCCCGCCTGCATGGCTCAGCCCCACAGTGCTGCGGCTCCCAGTGGGCAGGTGATGGGTCACAGGCAACCATCCCCTAGGGTCCTCAGCAGAGGATGTGCCAGCAGCTGGGCTCCTGCTCCCGGCTCTCCTGGGGCTCCTGGACCTGCTGGAAGGGCCTTTGGGTCCCAGAGCCACACAGTCGGTGGGACTCCCCAGCTCACTGCAGCGCAGCCCAAGGTGGGGATGGTGTAGAGTGTAACAGGCACAGAGAGATATCCTATACCCTTGGAGAGGAGAAGTCAATGGACAGTCCGTCACAGCTCCCCTCTGCCCAGACTGGAAGCAAGCCAGCTTTCATGGGGTTTTTCCTACAGTCAATTGAGTGACTTTTCTTTTCCAGAGCTGTTAAGCAACTAAGCCAGACTCTGTCTTTGCTGTATCTAATTGGCACTTTCAGCTCTAAGTAAGGTGATCTACAAATCATTTTGATCTCTGTTCAGTTCTTTGATCTCACTGTTGTTCTCAGGTGCATATAGTGACAGCACAATTAATTAATTGCAGGCTGATAATTGTGCAGCTGCAGCATGCTCTAGTTCATGCTTAGAGTTTTACTAGTTGAGTTGCCAGGGTTTGTCATCAATTCTGGCAAACAAGAGTGATCTGAAATAGCATTCGTTGACCTTTTCAACGTCGGTAAGTCCACAGGCAGAGTGCACATGCTGGGGAGGAGCCCCAGCCTCCTGCATGGGAGGCACTTAGCACCCGGAGCTGACAGGCGTGAGGTGCCCAGCTGCAGATTGGCAGCTCCTCAGGCTGTTGGATTATTTATTGGTGAATGCTGTGTGATGCTCACTACATCCAGCCTGCAGAGAGAGGAGAGAGTTGGAAAGCACTTTGGGGAATAATCCAGAGACCTTTGCTAGTATTAACTCTTCTGTATCTTTCAGTCTGGAAAGGAATTAATTAAACCTTGTGCTGCAGGGTTTTGATCCATCCCTGCTGCAGGACAAGATGAGTCCCAGCAACAGAGCAGGGTGTTCTGTACTGGATGCTCTGCTCTGAAATGTCTGGCAGGAAAGTAAAGCAGATGCATCAAATCAAATGTGATTTGTTTGTGCTGTTCCTTTGGCTTATGCTTTCCACACCAAGGAGGTGACATCACTGTGCTAACTCAGTGCCACAGGGCTGGTGGCCTGGCACTCTGGGCAGGGGTCAGTGCAGTACCTGTGGGTGAGGTGCGTTGCCTTGTGGGAAAAGGCAGGAGAAGCCATTTGCTAATGCTGATGACTGAAGGACCCGTGAGGGGAAGCCCCGGTCCTCCGGGCTGGGCACACGCCTTTTGGAGCCAGATTTGCTGCCATCCGTGCTCTGGCAGGGCTCGTTCAGCTTTTACAGGCTTGTGATCCACAGGCTGTCAAACCTCTGCCAGAAGAGCCAGTGGACAAAAGAGCCTCGTCTGTGTATTCTGCTCCTTTAGAACAAGGCAAATATTTCAGTATCTGTTGAAGAATATTTGCATTTTTATGGATAAATTCAAGAAAAAAGGCACCACACAATCCCAATTTGCATCCCTTATTTCCATAGAAACTACAGGAGCTTTGATTGCTTTCATGTGCTTTTGATGAAAATTGAGTGGGGTATCTTTATCCTGCCATAAGGTGGGAAGAAAAATTGGCATTCAAAATAATATCTAATGGTTCAAAGGATACTTTTGCAAAACAACTTTCTGTGATTTATTAAATAACTTGGTGTTTTTCAAATAATTGGAAAAAAACTTTCTACAAAACTTGTTGCAAGCGTTCACTAAACTGCTGCAGATTGACATCTGCGGTGTGGAATGAGGGCTGTGTCCCGGGATGTGGCTGTGGCTGGTGAAATCGAGGGCATTCAGCTCCTAATCGAAGTTCAGACCCTAGCAGGGAGCAATAAAGAACTTGGATATTGTAATTTATGCAAGCCATTTTAAACTTTAGGGGGAAAAAAATGTTAGTAAACAGCGTGACGGCAGGAGAGATTGGGGATCAGGACCAGCCCTGGCATGGGCTCCTGGCGCAGGGCTCTGTGGGCAGGATGTGGCCCCCTCTGCCTGCCCACCCGGGACCAAGGGCTGGCAGGAGCAGGGGCTCAGTCCGGTGACCGTGTCCTGCCAGGGAGCCCCTGGGCGTGCCTCAGTGCCGACGGTGCCCATCTCAGTAAGGCGAGCAGCTGCCTGGCAGCAGCTGTCTCCTGGAGCAGCGGGATGTGCTGTGCCTGCACCGCTCAGCCTGACACGAGGCCATTTATATTTGATGGTGTTTGGATGAATTATGCACATAGCCACTAAGAGAAATTTAATGATGGGTTTCGTCTTATTTTTTATAGATTTCAGCCTTTGAATTAAGCACCAGTTCCCTCTCAGTGCTACAGGCGATAAAAGGGAATATTCCAGTCCCTGTGTCCATCACAGCTGCTCTGCCAAGCAGACTTAACAAGTAAACAGTAATCACCCGCAATTATTGCCCATTACATGCTCTCTTCACCTGAGATCACACTACAAAGCCCGAGTGTGGCGTAGCAGGAGGAGTCGGGTGGCAAGGAGCTGTCAGGATGAAATAACAGCAGAGACCTGTCAAACGCTAGCTCCGTGAGAGACCTAAATCCTCTCTCGATGGCCCCTCCGTGCAGCGTAGAAGAGCTATTGCTGTGTAATTATAAATTGTCTGTAGGGCTTATCTCAGGTTCAGGGTTGACATTACAATAATAGGGTGGGTGAGCTTTATTTAAGGGATAATGTGTGGTGTACACACGGCAGTGAGGGAGTGTGGTGGGTGATTAACACCGGCACAGAGCCTGTATGGTCCCTGCTGCGTGGTCAGAGGAAAAGGACCTTGTGCAGCCATGGGCTCTGCTGGGAGGGCCGGGCAGTCGCACGCCAGTGAGCAGGGTCCATTAGGAGAGGTGAGAGGAAGGCCTTGCGTCGCCCAGCTCTGGAGGTACCAGTGCCATGTCTCCAGGAGTAGTCTGCCTGGACACTTTGTCACCAGCAGAGAGGGAAGGGCAGGTTTTTGGTGTTTTACCGACCTACTTGAGATGCGTACTTCAGGATGCATTGAATTATTCTCAGAATTGCCTTTTCTCTCCTTTTGCTATTAAAAAAAGCAGAAGGTGATGAGCTCAGATGTGGACCTGTAAGTCAGGAGGGATGGATCCTGTTGGAAATACCTCATTCCTTTTGCCCACTATTTTCGTAGTGTGCTTCTCTGGTTCTACTTTATTTTAAGGATGAATTTTCTAAGGATGGATCTCCTACAGTGTTTCCATGCAAGCAGATGTTAGAAAGGGAAGATGTAGAGAACAAGCCTTCCACATGTATGTTCAAGGTAGTGATTTGTTTTCTTGGGCCAGCTTTGCCCTGAAGGCAGGTGGTCCTGAGAAGTAATTGCCCCCTGCAGCCTTGCCCAGGTGCCTTCTCCTGTCTCTCTGCTCCCTCCTGCAGTGATGGGGCAGCAGTGGTGGGCATAGAGGGGTTGCTGAGAGCCTGGCCAGATGTGGGGGGGATTGGTGCAGCAGCTCAGCTGCTCGCGAACGCAGCAGCAGCGCAGTGGGGCTGTCTGGCTGCAGCCCTGTGTGCGGAGCAGCCCCGCAGAGCGGGTTGGCTTTGGAGTCAATACCTGAATCTGGCTTTTTGTATTGGGGTAAAAATAAAGAAAAAACCCCGTGTGGATCCACAGTCTCTCTCAAGTTCAAACATGCCTACAGTTTCCCTGGGAGCTCAGCACCTGAAGCAGCCCTGCTTGTTGTTACAGCTGACCGTGCTGGGAGGGCAGCTCCTCCCTGGGGCCGGTTTGGGCAGCAGCCCCTTCAATCTCCATATGAACTGTTGGGCTGCAGTAAATTACAGGGATCCATTGCTATTTATAGGGGAAAGGCAGCATCCCTGCTCTCAAGTGCCTTGGCCCTGAGGGTGCAGGCAGGTACCGCAGGGTGAGATTCCTCGGGAGGAGGGAGCCTGGGAACTGCTCCAGAAGCTGGGCTGGCGTAAGAAGGCACCGTGCCCATTTCTGCAAGCTCTGACTCCATCTCAGTTGGTGAGATTGGTGGAGCTGGTGCCACTCGGGGGAGTTAGCAGTGGTATTAACTGGAGGAAATACTATAGAGTAAGTATTAGCCTTGTATTATGTAGAATTTTAAAGCGCTTCATTAATTTACAATTCCACTTTTTATTAAATTAATTTGCATTTTAATGAAAAAAAATAAGTGGAGCCAGCTCTCTTCTTGAAGTGGCGATAACATGCCACCTGTACGTGAATGAGTGTGCCCGAGCAAGCTGAGGTGGCTTGGCACTAGCCAGCTCCCAGCCCCGTGAGGGACTGTCCCCGTGCAACGTCCCCTCCCTTCCCTGTGTCCTTGAGCAGCCTGCATGCTCAGGCCGGCTCCGTGTGTGGGAGCTGCAACTCAGGCTGAGGCTTCCACTGAGCGTGGGGGAAAAGGCTGCAGGAAAAGGCAGGAGCGGGATGCAATGATCCCATCTCACAACAGGAAATGCCTCTTGCCGTGGCCAACCTTGCCCTTCTTGGCGGGGCCATCGTGTGTCCCTGCTGCCAGGCTCTTTCTTCCCCAAGAAACAGGGGCTGTGACAGCGAAATGCACCAGGGCAGAAAAGCCCCAGCACCCTCCCCTCTCGGCATGCAGTTCAAATGGAAGGTTAAAAAAAGTAAAAATTCCCATTGCTGGGCAGCCTTTGGGATGTGCAGCTTGTGTTTCCTGCCGACGCCAGTGGCCCTGACAGATGCCCGCGATGCTCAGCGTCTGTTCCTGATCCGGGATTGCTGCTCTTCGGGAACATCAACCTCATGGCCCTCCTTTGGCGGACAGATATCAGTTCTGGAGTGAAGCAAGGCACGCTTGTATAAAGTAAATAGCAGAAATCATTCTGAAATCACTGGTGTCAAGGAGCTGTATTTGAAGTGGGACAGAGGTATGTTTCTCTGGAAGTTTGTTTTGTTGGGGTTTTTTGGGTTTTTTTTTGTTGGTTGATTTTTTGTTGTTGTTATTCAGTTTGTTGGAGTTGGTTTTTTTTTAGTTTGGGGTCTTTTTGTTACTCTTCTTTGTTTAGAAGTTTTTTATGTTTTGGGGGGTTTTATATTTCTTCTGGGGTTTTTGTTTGTTTGTTTCAGGTTTTATTTGAAGAGGATTCCAGGCGTGGTTACAGCTAGGCAAAGTAAAAAAAAAATTTAAAAATCTACTAGCCTCTTTGCCCTCTGGCTCTGGGATCAATAGGTATCATCTCTGGTGCCTCCACAGCCTCCTAAACTCTTTACTGGGAAACAAGCATTTCTCTTCAGGGCTTTATATTATTATTATTTAATAATTGTTTTTAAAATATTTTTTAATTATTATTACTGTCGTTATTAATAATATTACCATTTCAGTTGACTGCAAATGAGATTCTCTCCACCAAACCGTCTTTACTTCCAGCCTCTCTTACCATCAGCTTTGCTGTTGACTTTGTGGCAGCAATCCCACACAGTCCTTTGGCTTTTGAGACAGGTTAATCTAATAAGACTTTTAATTTTTTTTTTTCCCCCAATAGCATCACATGTCTGCTAAGGGAACTTTGGCTGTGATCCCTCACAGCTTAGTGTCTCAACGGTGCCGGTAGCTGTGAACCTCCAGAGTGGCTCTCCTGGCCTGTGCAGCCAGAGATGATGGGAGTTTCTGGGCTCCAGGAGCACAGCCCTGTGGTTCCTTGCCCCTTAGAAGAGGAGCACCAGGGCATTGTGTGAGTGTCGGCTTTTCTTAGAAAGGAAAATTAAGCAATAAACATCCACAGAAATAAGACATTTAAACATTCCAAGTAATTGATACCAGGAAAAAATATGATAGGGTGAAATCTATTCCTGCAATAAACTGTCCATTAGTTGGGCCATCAGCATAACCCTAATCTAAAGTTATGAGGATCCATTACAGATATAATCAAATACAATTTTCTATATTCCATGAATCAAAAGCACCATATGTATTAAGAGCCTAGTTTGTCTTTTTGTTCCTGCCTTCTCCTAGAACAGTGTATATCTGATTTCTTGTGTTATATTGCTCTGATGTCTGCTAAGGGCACCATGCCCTAGAAATTCACATTAAATAACTGAGAGCGAGTACTAGAAATGAAAAAAGTGAAATACTATCTAGACAGCTGGAAGTAAAAATATGAAAAGTGTTGCACTTACAGAAGGAAAAAAAGCCTATTTTTATGACTTGAATAGACAGCCTGGTATAAAGAGAAATTTCTCACCCAAGATCAGACATACGGCTGGGTTGCAGCAGGCAGCCTGGGATGCTGGAACCGCAGCGTGCTGGGCGCGGTACAGACACCGGCTCCAGAGAGCATCGGGATGTGGCTACAGGTGCCAGGAGTGCAAAGGCACGCATGTTCCAGACTTGCTGGGGGAAGGGTCACTTCAGCCCAGGACATGTTTTGGTTTCATAAGCACATTCGCATCGGGCTTTTAATGGAGACCTTGCAGACAGGGTGAGCCTGTGGCCAGATATGTCTGCAGCTGTGAAGGCCAGATATGTCTGCAGCTGTGAAGTCTCCCACTATGAGGGCTGTTCCTTTCATCCTCAGTGGCCTGACTTCCAATTTGTCCTTCTTTCCCTTTGTTTTGTTCATTTTTCCATTTCTCACCGTTGACCAGCATACCCCTCTCCAACAGCCCCTTCCCAGGTCCCTGCCTGCCTGTCCTTGCTCTGCTCAGCCGGGGATGCCCGAGCAGGTCTGCTCCTGTCCAGCTCACGGACATACCCTAGGTCTGACAGATGTCTCTGGGAACCAGTGGCCAGGAGACGCTTCAGCAGGAGAGCCTGAAGGGAGCTGCCATGGTTTGTAAGGGTTGATGCTTCCTGCCAAGAGTTCCCCCCATCTCTGAGCACAGTTTTCCAGAAAGGTGTGTGTGACCTGCCTGTGGCCCAGCACAGGGGCTCTAATGTGTCGGCCGGAGCCTGGAGCCATCTCCTATCCTTGCCACCTCATCAATTCTCCAGCTGTTCTCTAGTCCCATCTGGAAAAAAAATAAACCTCTTCTCTCTCCCCAGAGCAGCCTCCTGGTTTGTCTGTGTTCTTTTCCATAGGTGTCTGTCCATCAAAAGGGATGCTTTAATTTATTCATGACACATGACTTTCTTGTTGCTTTCCCTAGTATTACATGCGTACCTCCATGGCTGACCTGCACTGTTTGGCTTTGCAACTTCCTGCTGGGAAGACCCTCTTCCAGAAGAGCACTTGGACACTGTGGCACTGCTGGTGCTCTGGATCCGCCATGTACCTTGGCTCCCTCAGCTGGACAGGCTCCAGGGGTACTGGTTGGGGTCTCTTGGTTCTTGCCCTCTGTAATGTTTCACCTTGTGCCGTGGGTGGCTGTGAACTCCCAAGGACGAGTGTCCCTGCATGGTCTTGCCCTGCTCAGGGAGCCCGTCTGAGGCTGGGGAGAGGGTTTGCTGAGCGAAGCTGAAGCAGTGGTGGGTCTTTTGTGCCAGCATGGGGGTCAGCTGTCAGGGCATGTGGCAGGATTGCTACTAAGTTCTAGGGTGAGGAGCAAAAGATTGTAAAAGGATAATATTCTGTTGGTAATTTGGACAAAATTAGTTGCTGTGTAATCATCCTAAGTTAATCAGTGCATGTGAGATGAGAGTCCTGCCACAGGGGCTAGGAAGTGCGAGCCTGCTGAGAGCACTAAGTGGGAGAGGGGTAACAGCTGAGTGGGACAATGCCACAGCCAAGGTGAGAGGAATGAAACCTGATATTGGATCTCTTTGCTAAGAGCTGAGGATCAGCCAGCTAAGGAGGCAGTGAGTTTTGAGGGCAGAGGAAGATCTTGGGACATGGTTAGTGCTCATTAGCAGCCAGAGACGTGAGAGCTCTCAGCACCCTGGTGCTTTGGGCCGGCCAAGCCTTTGACTGTCCCTGGAAGGAGGGCTCGCACGCTGCTCCCGGTGGCACAGCTCCCAGCAGCAGTGACCGCTCCTCAGCCAGAACAGCCGCGCTTGAAGCTGCGAATGCTAAAGGCTTGAGAAATTAATTTTGCCTGTCAGAGATTCAAATGTACGTGTGTGAACTGTGGTTCAGAAAGGTATGAACCCACCTGGCTGCGCTCCAGCTCTGGGAGCGCCGCTCACCGCAGGGGAGGGGAGGCCAGCAAGTACCTGCCAGTGTAAGCTGGTATTGTCTTCCACATAAAACATGCCCTTAATTAATAGCTAGCATGAACCTAAGTCACTATCTCTGTTATCAATTTGTGGATGTGGTTGGATTGTCTGTCTCCCAGGACAGTAATATCCCTTCATCTTACTGCAAATTGCTCACAGCATCCTTCTATTACACAGGCTTAATGCTTGAAAAATAGAGATTTAATACTCTACCATATCAGACTAAGTGAGGTCAAAGCAATTCATATTCACGATCCCACAAAGCTCCCTGATGGTGTTCCTGTGAGGAATGTGATGTGGAGGATGCAAACCAGTGAGGTCCTGCCCAGGCTCGCAGCTGTCCCGCGCCAACGAGGGACCAGGACAGCCACCCATGGTGGCTCATTCTTTGGGAGGAGAGCGGGTGCACTGTGTGCCTGGGCGTGGTGGGTGGGGGCCTGAGGAGTCCCTGCCGGGCTGCACCAGCCTCTGGCCCCATGTTGCTGCCACCCATTCCTGCATTCCCTGTTTTGAGGGGTTTTGCTAGAGTAGAAGGGCAGCAGCCCGCGTGTTTTGTGTGTGTAATAGGATCAGAAACTGCTTTGGGGGTTCCCAGGGTACTGGAAGTTCCCTGATGTGTTTTTAATGAGCTGGCTGAGTGTAACTTGTGTGCGAGTTTCCTCCGAACTGCTGGTTGTCACCTTGGCTCTGGGCAGAAAGCCTGGGAGTAGCACATCCTGTGTTCACGTGTTTATTTTTGTCCTGAAAGGTATATATTTTGAGAAAAAGGGAAGGGGAGACCTGTGCATTTGCCAGTAAGACACTGAGTGGGGAGCACATTAGTGCTGCCATGATGGAGCAGGCTGCCTTCCGCACGGGCAGCACTGGGCAGCAGCACTGCCACTGAAAACACTGCTTCTCACAAGAAAGGATTGTTCCCAAGTCTGAGGAATTCAGAGAATGAAACTGCTGGACTAAAATTAGGTGGTGCAGCTCAGAGTGATGGCTATACAAACACGCTAATTACAGCAGGAGAGGTGGCTATGGAGCCGCTGTGGTTCCCTGCTGGGACCGCCTCTTGGTGACCAGCGGGCATGCAGCGGTGACTGGAACCTCCGCAGGGAATGGTTCGGGGAAGGGAACTGCCAGGCCCGCGGTCCTCTGAGGCACGGTGACACGCTGATGAGTGCTGACGGGTGGCTAATTGCTCAGGGCAGGCTGACATAATGGAGCAGTTCTGAGAGCACCTCAGCTGCGGAGGTCAGCAGTGACGCAGAAGGCTTAATTTTTCATAGCGTGCTCCTTGTATCCTACAACTCCTCCTGTAATGGACTAGCAAATTACCACACTATTTAAAAGGCAGCAATTTATAACATTTTGATAACTGCGTGCTCCTGAGGCTATGTCATCCGTGCCTGCAGAGAGAACGAGTGAGAACTCTGCAGCACGGGCATGTGGGAGCACGCACACACACACCTCTGCCATCCCAACACCTCCCCTCCAGCGCAGGCCAGAAACTCATTGCGCCTCCTGGAAAAGACCTCTGCCTCTCAGACACGGGCTGTCTCTGTCCCATTCCTGCTCATTTCAACGTGTTTCTGGTTTAGGGACCCTGGTGACGTTCCAGTGCCCACCCAATTTCACTGTTCCCTGGTGTGACTGCCTGGGGTCCATGTGTGCGTTGCTCTGGGTGCACCTGGCTGTTTCCACGTTTGCGCTGCCTCCTGTCGCAGGGGAATGACTTCAGTCCCCAAGGGATGTCCAAGTGGTTGCTCCCACAGAGGAACTGCAATCATGAGAAAGGGGTAGGGCTCTTGGACCTGTGCCGACCTGATTTACAAAACCCCGAGGTCAGCAGACAATTCTTTTAACGATCTCTTCTTACCGCTTTGGTGGGAATGCACCTTGGGGCTCCCTCCCGGGTGCAGCTGCCCTCGTGTCTGTGCGCCCTCTGCAGACACGTTCAGGCCACCACGCACATTTGGGTGTCCCAGTCACTGTATTTCAGATACATGCTGCCCTGCTGCTGTGTTGCACAAACATCGCTTTTGCTGCATGCGAGGAATCTGCCTTCACTTCTCACCGAGGAGTCTGAAGAACTGAGTGCCCAAAGAATCTGCATGGAAACATACATCCCTCTCAAGTAACTAAACTCTCACCCCTGGGTCATGGCAGCAGGTCAGCTCTTCCTGCACAAATTGGGCCCTCTGCAATTTCCTCACAGAAGCCACTACTTTCCACAGAACTGCCAGGTGCCATGTCCCTGGAGGAAGGGAACACAAGATCCAAGTGCTTGTGTGGAGCCCGGGCACTGGTGCATCCCCTTGTCACACTGCAGGAGCGAACAGGGCACAGGACAATGCAGGAGCGGGGAGGCACAGAGCTGTGTTTGGGTGGACAGTTTGCAGTGAATGTGCCCGTGGGTTTGACAGCAGAGTGTTCCTGCATTAGCACCACAGCAGCAGGTGTTATTAACTGTCTACTTTCCCTCTGGAGCGGTGTAACTGCTCCATGCAGCAGAGATGCATCCAATTAATCGGATGGATAAAAGTGGTTAATGCACCTTGGAGAAGCGTAATTTAATTGGAAATGATTATTATGTGCTGCTCCTATGTAAAGAGTGTGAGAATCAGCACTAATGGCTCTGTATGAACATGACTTTTAATTGCTCTGTGGTTCTGTGATTTAAGCTTTTTTCTGGTTATGCTTTTGTTTCCCAGAGATCTTTGGTGGGATGCAATAACACACTGGGGTCCAATGAGGTACACTGCCATGAGTCATGGCTGTCACTCCTCTTTGTGGTGTTTCTAGGGTGGAGCTTGAGTCCATGTTTTGCCTTTGAAACCCACAGGGATCGGCTCCTGGGAGCAGCATCCTGGCTGGTGGTGCCAGCCCCCAGCTGCCCCGTGCAGGGAGGCAAAGGCTGTTCCCTGCTGCGCTGCGCTGTGCTGTGCTGTCCCGCTCAGCATTGCCTCCCCCAGCGTGTCTCTGCCATTCCAGCAAGGTCTGCAGGACCCTCCTTCCCTCACGGCGCACAGGCCGTGCCGGGGGCGGCACGCGCGGACGAGCGGCGGGAAGGGCACGAGCGACTGTGGTGGCTCCTCGCTGCTCCCACGCGGGGTGTGGATGCTGTAGGGTTGCAGCTGGCCGTTTCGGCAGCAGGAATGGAGTTCCAGTAAGTCCCCCTCCACAGGATGCTCACCCGTGGAGCTGACCAGCAGTGGCCGTAGGAGAGATGGAGAATGGAGCCTGTAGAGCCTGCAAAGAAGACGGCAAGCCAAGGAAGGGAAACTTTCTTCCCCACAAAGCTGTGGAACACCCCCAGCTCACAGACCACTTGTGGTGTCTTTTACAGCCCCTCCGGTTTACCAGAGTGGTGCTTGTACAGGTGGGGAAAATGTGGTTTTGCAATGGCATGGAAGATGTCTGTGAGGAGACAAGACATCAAGCTGCCATCAGCACAAATATATCTGTGCCTTGTTTTCCTGCTTTCCTGGCTTTGGACAAGTGCCACCACAACCAGCAATTTTCCTGTTCTTTTTTAGCTTTGCTTTCACAAGTATCTTAAACCAACTCCCTCCATCCCAGCAGAAACAGAATACACTGACGGGTATAGAATAAAAAAAAATTCAGGATTTTTAATCTGTCAAAGAGAAATAGGGAGAGCCTTGGGCTCCTTCATTGGGCTTGTGATCACAGACTTGGACAACACTGGCCTGGCTGTGCTCAATCGGCCTTGCCCATGCCCATTCTCCTGGCCCCTCCAGAGCGGGTGGCTGTGGAGAGTGGTCTGGGCATTGAGGTTCCAGTTGTTTCCCACAGCAGATCAAGGTGAGTGAGAGTCTCCTGGCTACAGGCGCATCAATCCACCTCCCTGGGAACACGGGAGGGAAGGAGGTGGCTGTGGAGGACGCGTCCATCCTGTCCTTGCGGCTGCTGTGAGAGAGGCCGGCAGGCTGGGCAGGTGCAGCCATGGGGGCTCAGGGCTGGTGGTGCCTCTGGCTCTGCCTCTACCAGCAGGTGCCTGGAGCTTTCCCACCGCAATCTCATCAACAGAGATTCCTTTTAAAACCCGTCACAGAGCCCAGGCAGTAAAGTTGTAACCCTGGGCACTGCCAGCCCGAGGGGGTGGGAGGAGTCTGGCTCAGACCCGGAGCGGGACGGGGGGGACAGTGGTCCAGGGGGTCCCAGCACACGGGCAGGGCAGCGGTGCTGTGCCTCGGAGTGCACTCATAAGTGGAGCTGATTTAATAAACAGCAGGAGTGTTTTCCCAGGCCACATGCTGAGCTGTATTCAAAATACATTTGTACGAACATCAATTTTTAATGCAATTTATGCCAAATGTTGTTGCAAAAAGCAGCCGTTAACATGACATTAATTCAATCACTGGAAATACAGTACGTGCTGCTAAATGAAAACATGTTATTAGTCAATTAGATTAACTGGATGTAACACTTCCAAACACAACGTAATATGGTTTCTACGTGGTTAATTACGTTGTACAAATTGCATGGCAATAAGGCTTAGCACTGGACACACATATGCAATTAATACATAAGCAGAAAAACCAGCTTGTGATTCACATTTGAACTCTGTAAAAATTATTTGAAATATAAATATCTTGCAAGCTTGAAATAAAGAGGCAGAATTATGCTGATACTATAATGGGCACAGGGTAGTTTCTAAAAGAGCCAGGAAGGCCTTTGTGAGGAGATCACAGATGTTCATGGTTGCTCTCACAACGAGTTTTAATTTGCTTTGAAAAGACCATTTTAATTTTAAACAGAAACACTCCTGGCCCTGGTGGAGTCCCTCTATGTGCAGAAATCTGTCAGTGCCCACGCAAGCCTCCTCCTTTGTTTGTGTTTTAGGAAGAATTTGCGCCCACTCACGGGGAATGGTGCCAGCCCCTGGCGCCGGGAGCGGGCACTATGCCTGGCAGCCGCCGGCATGCCACAGGCGCCACCAACGCTCTCCACGGCGAGTGTCCCACCGCATAGACCACTGGGGTGGCCAGGTGGGGAGCCCCGCAGCTCTGCCACCTCGGGACCCCCTACTGGGGGGTCATGAATGGCCAACCCTAGAGAGTTCTGGAAAGAGGAGGCTGTTCCTGGGAAGGACTCGGTTCTGTGCCAGACAGCAGCTGTAGCCCAAAATGGACGTCCAAGGCAGCAGCCCCATGCTGTTCCCGTTCTGCAGGGACCGAACTGCATACCCAGACGTGGCTGTCTATGGGCCCCCAGCCCCGAGGGCAGCTCTCCGCTGCTGGTATAGGGTGGCTGGCACCTTTGGGAGAGCAGAGCTCCAGGCCCTTGTTCCCTGGGGCTCTGGGAATGGGGCAGTGGCTCCTGGAGACCCTCAGGAGCCTGCGCTGCAGAAGCACTGGGCAGCTCATCACTCTGCACACGAGGCAGAAACAGGTGGGTGGTAGAGCTCTGGAAATGCAGGGGTTTTATACCTATTGCTGCAATAATTGTCACAATTCATAGAAATGTGACTTTTCCCCTCAGTTACTCCACCAGTAATCCTAACAGCATTCCAGCAGGGCTTGGAGGGTGGGGGAGCACAGACTGCCCCACACTGCTGCCTCCATGGCACCAAAACAATTTGGAGGGTGCAGCCAGGGGTGTGAATGAGGGGGAAAGGGAGATGTGTCAGTGGTTGACACCCCGGTGTCCTGTGGCTCCACCGATGGGGGTGGGTGCTGCACTGGCAGCTGCAGCCTCAGCTCCCAGGTGGCCACCCCTGCCCAGGGACAGGGGCTGATGTGGGCAGTCTGCTGGTGCTGGGTTGAGGTTTAATTTGACACACCCAGGGGCATGGTCTGGCAGCCACTGGTGCAGTGGAGTATGGCTGATTGGTTTCTCAGGGAGCAAGGAGCGATCTGAGCAGCCACTGTACGGCTGGCACAGACACACACCAGCGCACTGCTGCAGCCACTGACAAAGCAGTGATAAAGCTCTTGGAGATATTCCTGTCTCATCTGTCTCAAGTAAATCACAGCAAAGCTGGAAACATCAGAGGAGGAAAAATGCAAAAGCATTAAAAAACTCCTTGACTTCCATTGAAGGCAAAATGTGGTCCAACATGACCACTGGCAGCAGAAGGAATTCACATGATCGGGGGCTGCTTACATGAGGAATTGTTCATTATTTAGTAGCTGCTTAAGGGGCTGGGGAAACAAAAATCAAAGCTCCTGTTGTTCTCTGGTTGATGAAAGTGCTGCAGCTGCCCCACTGCAGTCACGTTTACCTCCAGCCTCACCTGCACCGGGAGCTGGAGAGGTGTCTGGCTGCTTGCTCAGAAATGAAAGCGCTGAGAATCAATCGTTTGTTTACATTGTAGGACTTGTTGAAAATCAATTGGCTCCACATGCTGCAGATCTGATTGCATTTTGTTAGCGGTCACAGGGAATGGTTTTCCCTTGACATGTCTGTATTCGTGGTTTCTCCAATGCATCAGTTGTACCAAGCTTTTAGGATAATTGAGACTGAGCAACAATCCCCTTTATAAATATTAACTCTGATATGCTTGGGAAACTCTGCCTCTCCTGGATGAATTTTTAACTAGCTTTTTAATCTATTGTTCCTTGTTAGAACAGCAGGAGCACTCCTTGGTGCCTGTTCCTGCCTCCCCAGCTCCAAGAGAGTGGCATCCCTGCTGAACCTCACTCCCGGGGCAAGGACCCGAAGCCCCTGGTCCTGGGCAGGGACTCAGAGTGCCTGGTCCCAGGGCAGGGCCTGCTCCTGCCCTGCCCGTGGGGGCAACCCCACAGAGCAGGGACGCAGGGCAGCCATACAGGGGCTGAGGAGAAGTTTGGTTTCTCTCAAAGGGGCTGGTACACGGTAATGAGTTTCTGTGTGGATCCTTGAAAGTTTCCTTAGGTGATGCCTGGGACAAGCAGAGCCCAGCAACAGGGCAATCTCTTGGAACAGATGCCTGTCCCTGTGCCCACCCATCGCAAACAGCCCTAATGATGCAGCCTCAGCACCCAGGGACGGGCACCCTCAGAACAACTGAGGAGACAGCTCTGTCTGAGCCATGGGAACTGCAGAGGTGGGGGACCCCAGCCAGACCCAGGCCCCTGTGCCAGGGGGGCCCAGGACACACTGATGGAGGGATGTGCCCTGGGAGGACATGCTGGACTCAAGGAGCTGGGAAGGCTGTGGAATGAGCTCCTCTCTCTAGCAGGGGCTGCCAGGCCCCTCTGAGCCCTCCTTTCTGTTGGTGCTTGGTTCTGCAGAACAGACGGTCACAGTCCAACAGCTCTGGCCTGGCTCAGCTGAGCTGTTTCTTTTCCCCCACAATCAGATGTTGCCTTCTTTAATATTATCTGAACATCTGTCAAACTGTGGATCTTTTTGTGAAACCTCTGTACAGGAAGAGACAAAAGGCAGCAGGGATGCTGTTGAAATGAAAGCCCTACTTTACATTTCAAATGCTTTAACAGATTTTTCTTTTCTTTCTTTTTTTCTTGGATTTTTAATAAAAGCTTTTAAAAGACCTTTTTTTTTTTTTTATGGTTATTGCTTGCCAAAGGACATCTCAGTGGGGATGTGAGGAAGCTGTTGCACTCAGAGGTTGCACAAGTCACTGCCCCAACTAGGCTTGGTGTTCCAGGCTGGTGCGTGCCTGTTCCAGTGGAGCTGCTGGTCTTCCACGGGGGCAGGATGGATGGATTGCCTGGAGAACCCAGGCATGTGCTGCCAGCATTTGCCTAATAGGCACCTCAGAAAGGTGTCCTGGGAGCTGAGCTTGCCTCCTGAGCAGCTGCTGTTTCTCTCCAGTAAGTATGTAAAGCCTAGCACGTTCCCAAGTGCAGGAGGTTTCTGTTGGAGTCCAGAGGCTGCATGCTGCCACTGTGGCTGGAAGACCTCAGGGGGAACTCCAGAGCTTCATGACAGGAGCAGCATCAGGTGAAATAACTATTCTTGGGCACCCACTCAGGCAGTACTTCCAGGTTTCTAAGCAGTCTGTATCATGCTGTGGCTATTATTAAAATGCTTCTGTGCTCAGTAGCAGTGCAGCTTGCTCTGAAGAGTGCACAGAGATTTAAGTCCAAGAAATCCATTTAATGTTCTTGCAGGCCAGGCTGGGGACGGTAGCATTTATCCCATGTGGAGCCAGACCCTGACACAGCTCTGCCCCAGCCTGTGCTGTCTGCCCCTGACCAGAGCCACAAGAGATGGCCAAAGCAGCCAGATGGCAAAGGGCACTCGCACCGCATCCCACTGCCGCCTTCTGCCCCCCAGTGCTGTGGTGCCTTGCCCCTGTGGCTGCTCCACAGCCACCCCCGGCACACTGCGGGCTGGAAACAGTTCTGGCTGCCTGGGATGCTCGTGGCCCCTCCGCCCTCACTCTGGCTGGTGGCAGTGCAAGGCACCTCCTTTGCAAGGAGGAAAATTAAATTCCTGCTACCAGGATGACTGCTAGCTTTCGGGAGCCATTCCTCAGCCGACACTGGCCCAGCAGCCGGGGGAGCCACTGGCTGGCTGTCGTGCCGGCCAGCTGTACCCGTATTTCAGTGCTTGGGGAGGGCAGGCTATTTGCTGGCTGCTTGGCATGGTTGCAAATTTTAGTGGAAAAGCTAAACCAAACAGACTGTGGAGTGTCACACTGTGTTAGTTCTGTGCAGAGAAGAGTTGTCAAACCCGCAAACAAGACATGGGAGAAGCCTGGAATTGACACCGGTGCTGGTGTCTGTGCGAGCGGCCGCTGAGGCAGGGGCTGGGACACCTTCCTCGCTGCCAAACTCAGTGTCAAAGTCTGGAGCTCAAACCAAGGCTGATGGAAGTGGATTTATTTAAATTGCCAGGATAAATTAACTTTTAAAGTCGCAGTGAAAAAATCTGTGCCGCGAATAAGGGCCATGAATATTCAGGCACATGCACTCATTGAATTAGTTTGTTGCAAACATATTTGGAGGCAGCTGTTCATTTAATAATCAGGGATAATCACAGAAATAGGCGACCGGTTACTCCATCTAAATTGCATGGTTAAAATTATAATTTTATAACTCTATCTCAGCAATTAGATTTAATAGCTATAGAAATCCAGCAAAACCCAGTTGAGGGAAAGCTGTTACTCCTTTAGTGCAGAAAAGCCAAGGTCAGGCTCGGGCTCCCCTCTGCCCACGCCACAGAGTCGCTGGGGCTGGGGCTGTTTCCAATGCTGCCCAAAGCGCAGAGCCGGGACTTCTGGGCTAAACGCTCCGATGCCCACGCTGAACCAGGCGGGGGTTAATTTTCTTGGCATTTCCTGTCTTCATTACAATATTTGTCCCAAGAACAGATTAATTCCTCTCATTCTTTCTGCCTTTCCAGCCTTTTGTCACGGGAATGCATTTCACAGGACTGTAATGTGTGATACTTGCTCTGAGTTATGGCTCTGCCATACGCTGTAAAAGTTTGACTCTCTCAGTATTGTACATTTTGATTCTACCCCTGCAGGCTATAAACAACCCAAATTACCTCTTTCTTTAGCTTCCAAGAGGACTAATCCTCTGTCTAGTGCTTTATCAGTCAGTTGAGAAAGAGTGAGACCAACTTGCCAGTCCAAACAGAATATATTGGAAAAACCATATCTCCGGAACACGACCCCTTGCCATAACTCACCAACCAGCTCAGCCAGTGAAACCTGGTGCTGCAGTCACCTCTGGTTCTGCAATGGACCAGCAGCAGATGCACTACCCACCCACCCACCCATCATCCCTCCTGCCCCATCAGCCTCTCCTGCAGCCCTGTAGGAGCAGGAAGGGCTGGAATGGTGAGGGGGGGTAGGCTGCTGGCTGGGACCCTTTTCAATAGCCTAAACCCTGTGCTGGTGATGAGCTCAGTGTTGCCAGCAGCTCTTGCTGTCTCTCCACTGCTGGCTGGGGTCCAGCCTGCTGTGTGCTGAAGGTGCACGGGCTGGAGCGGGCAGGGGGCTGCACTGGCGACACACGGTCTGTGGGGCGGGGGATCTCCCCGAGCTGCTCCCTTTTGCCACCGTCCTGGTCAGGCCTCGCTGGGCGGGTTCTCCTGCACACCCTCTCCTGATGCCTGCAGGCACTCTTCTCCACTGGGTGTGGCTGCTGGGGACAGGCAGGACACGGCCTCTGCCTGGGGAGGTGCGGGGTGGCCTCTGCCTGAGAGGGGGCTCTCCCTGGAAAAGGAAGCCAGAATTCACGACAGCCACCGTGGGAAGAGACGTCCTGGCCCCTAAGGGTGCCCTCCTGCCCGCAGCAGGCAGCTCATTGGCTTAGCTGGAACTCCACTCCTCTCCGGCACCAGGCCAGTGTGGGTGCTCCAAGGTTTAACACTTTATTAGAAAATGAGAGGTTAGAGCATGTTCCAGAGGAGAAGGAAAATTATTGTTGCCCTGGCCCTGCAGCAAAGCAAAACTCAAATAACCCAGGTGCGAGGAGGACGATAAATCCCTGCTGGCAATCACACTGCTAAAAGGATGGTGACAGCCACAGCAAAGTTTGGCCAGTTAATATTTCTCATATCTGAGGGAGAAAAATAGCAATATTTAAAATTATATCTCTGCTGAATTACACAAGGAAAAAGCCCAGAAAGCTGTAAGGCCTTCTAAACACCCTGCCGCAGGAAGTGCTGGTTTGCAGAGGGCTCCTGGGAGCAGCAGAGGGTCCCAGGGGTCTCCTCCCCACTGTCTTTCTCTGCAGAAGGATCCCTCTGGGTAGGGGACTCTCTGCCCAGCCAGCGCTGGTGCCACATCTCGCCCTCAGCCAGGCAAGGGTGTCTCATTTTGTGAAGGGGAGAGCAAGACGAGGAAAGGGTAAGGAGTGAGGCTCCAACAGGCATCAGGTGGTTAAAGCACTCGAGGGGTGTGAGAAGTGAGGTCCCACCAGTGTGACTGGGACAGTCACTGCTGGGTCAGTGACCTCTGGCAGCCGCTGCGGCCAGCTCAGCGTGGGACAGGCATGGAGCAAGGTGCGTGTCTCTGCTGGTGCTTCTGCAGCGGGATGGGGAGGGTACTCATCACCCTAAGAGCTCTAACTCTTCTTCCCATTTAAAGACTTAATTATGAGAAACTTTGGCTTCTTAATTTTTATTTCCAGGCAGTCACTATTGTGAAGCCAGACTTGTCCACTGAGTAGAGGTACTTGGCTGGGGGTCCTGGGAACAGCAGGGAACATGAAGCGAAGGAAGCATTTCAGCTCAATGGGTGCTATAAATTTTCAATGTGTTTTTGTTTTATGCTCCAGGTGAAGGCTACAGAAGCCATCAATCCTCTTCCTGGCCAATCCTGAGCTTCTGGTGTGCAGGCAGGCTGGGCAGCATCTGTCTGGGACACCCCTGAGGGGGTGAAGGTGAGGGAGTGTCCTGGACCATTTTGGTTTGCCTTTAAAAAATTATTTTCCGTGAACAGAAAATACAAGCCACCGAGGGATATTTGGATCTTCCTGATCTGACGCCTGAAATACCTCGCTGTCAGCCCACAGAGCGCACAGGAGCCAGCGTGATGCCAGCGTGGCTCCCCCCGGCACAGCTGCCCTCTCCTCCCGCTGCCACGTGATTCATGAGCTTTCACATCTCTGCCATTAGCCTGTTAATCCAGCACCTTGCTCCAGCCACACCACGGGGGAGGATTTATGGTTCTTACAGATCAATTTCATTTTCCCAGGAGGAAAATCAGCATCTTGTTATGGATAAAATGACAATAAATGAAACGACCATTAATTTACGATCTTGCCACACAGTGGCACTCAAACAGATTCCCATTAATGGCTTGTTATTATCACCACCCATACTGAGCTAATAACAGTTCCTGGGAAAAGCCGTACTGAGCACTGGGAAGGGGCTGCTGCTGGATGTGAGGGATCCCAGCCCCATCCCACAGTGGCAGGGCAGCCCCAGCCCCGCTGCCCTGTCCTGCCAGGCCAAGGAGGGAGGCAGCAGCCGACCCTGGCATTCTGGAGGGAGATGCCGGTACTGCCCCTCCCCGTGGGATTTGGGATTCAGAGCCTTTTGCAAAGGCACAACGCAAGGCTGGGCTGGCTACATCCTCTGGGGACAAGGGACTGGGGGACATCTCTACAGACATGTGCTGGGTGTTGGGCACCCTCATCCCATGCTCCTCTCCCTCCCCTTGCACCGACGGTCCCAGGAGCATCACCTGCTGACAGTGGAGCTCCGATAGGCAGCAGTTCAATTTTTGATGCAGGCTGATCCCGCTGATGACAAATGAATTTGTGGACTGTTGCAGACCAAGGCCAGTGAGATCCTTGCCTGGCTGAAGGCCACGGGGTCCCCACTATCCCCCGGGGCCATGGCCCTGTGTCAGGTAGCAGGAGCAAGCTGCAGTGCAACTGTGCTGGTGGAGATTGAGAAATGGGAGCGATGGAGGGTCCCAGGCAGAGAGGGGAGGAGGAGCTGCCAGCTGAGAGAGAACTGCCTAGGGAGTGGGGTAAAAACCTGATTTTTCTATTTGCTTGCAGCTCAAAAAGCCCAGAAACATTGGCTTGACATTAAATGACTTTTCAAAAACTTCTACAAAGAAGAGAGTACCATAAAACACAGAACAAAGGGTAGCCTTTCTGTGTGGGGAAGTGCTTAATTTGGTCCAAAATGAAGAACTTAACATCCTTACTGAATTTGTTCTTTTTAAGAACATTAAAGGCATCAGGTGGAAAAGCACCAAAACTTCTCCTTAAAACACTGTCCTTTTGAAAGCCAAATAAATTGACAAACCAAACTCACTGTCAGCAAATTTGCTTCTTTGCCACGAAATGTTTCATTTTAGCGACTGCTCCTGGCAGCTCTCCCACGCCTGCACGGTGCCTGTCCTGAGCGCTTGCCGGGACTGCGCTGTCCCGAGCCTGGATGCAATGCCGTGCTCGCCTGGGCAGGGTGAGCACCCCCAGGTGCTGCCCAGCACCCTCCGAGCCGCCCCAGCTCCCGGGGGCACAGCAGCCCCGCGCTGGCAGAGCTCAGTGCCCGCAGCGAGGGCACCGCCGCGCACGGAACAGCCACGTCTGCTGGGCGGAAACCGCGTGCCATGTGCATTTTGCTAAACACATTGTTAGCATGACAAGTGAGCATGTGAGGAGCTGATCTCCATAAACACAGTTTTACAGTAATACAGCCGTACAAATAAATACTCCAGCATATCTCCCAGTGTCACTTTTATTCACAGTTAAGTGACCTGTTATTACTGACCCCTCTGCCACAAAGGCCTAATTGAGAGGAGGCCACAGAGCAAGCAGGGCTGGTGTGAGAGTGCATCATGCTAAATAATTCATAACGAGCACTGTGGTTGTTGCAGTGATATATGTAAATAGGAGCTCCACAGTTTGTAACTTACAGTCTGGGGTTTTTTATGAATTTTAAAAGGAGAAAGTCTTCATTCTCTGGTGCAGAACCGAGTGGAGTTTCTGTTCCCTGAAGTCCCGTCCCCGGGAGCCAGCCTCACAGGGCTGGCTGAGGCAGGAACAGTCTGCTCATGGCCTCTTCCTGCATTAGCACTTCTTAAATCTGTTTGCTCCTGTGTTTTACCTGTGGCTTTATGACAGTCCCTGCAGGACCAGCTGCAGATCCGGAGGATGGAAGCTGGCACCCCAGGGTGGGAACGCAGCATCAGCATGTAACAGCATTGGCAGAGCATCCTTCCCACACATCATCCAGCTGCAGAGACCTCATCCCCAAAACCCCAACTCTGAGTTTCTCATCAGCTCAGGGAGATGCCTCTGCTGGACGGAGCCAGTTTGCCACCTGGACCAAAGGCACCAGTAGATCCCAGGCTCTTGCTCTCCAGCCCGGGGCCGAAGTTTGCGAGGCAGAGCTGAGCTCCCTGGGGAGTGTCTGGGCTCATGCCTTGCTGAGCCCCCTGCATTTGTTACAGCTCACATGAGGAAAGCGTTTACCTTTTATTCCCCCTTTTAATTCAACATCATATTTCCTCTGTTTTATGAGAGTGGGATAAGAGGAGCTCCCAGACTGTCTCTTGAAGACCATTTATTATTTATTCATTCTGTTTCTACCTTGTTTTTCTGTCTCTCCTTATTTGAGAATTGTTTTAGTCCTTGATATTATTCCTGTCCCTCTCTAGTTCTTACCTATTCCTACAATACCCTCCAGAGACAGGGCAATCACTCCAAGAAAATTGACTTACATTCAATGGCAAAAAGCTTCATTAAAACCCAGGTAAGGCTCCCAAAGGTACCTTCTGTTCCTCAGAAATATTCAGCAAAGCTCATCCTTCCAACCACACGTGCTGAGGAGTTTCAGTGCCGCCCAGGCAGGGCTGTTTGTGGGCTCCTCTGTGCTCTCGCACAGCATGTGGGTGAGGGGGAGCTCGGCAGTCCAGCGCTGCTCTCCCTCCCTCACACGAGTTTTGCTTCCCCAGAGTTCAGGGTGCTGCCTACAAGCCTGGCACCTTTCCTCTGGGCACCATCTGGGATCCCTTGGGACCCTCCAGCTGCGTTCCAGACCATCCAGAGGGGCGTGTAGCAATCCCACCTTCTCCCAGAAAAGCTTTGCTGACTTGGGCGCACCTGCTGAGGAACACCTTGTAGTCCTGCACGTGGGGGTCACCCTGCCCTGTCCTGTCACCTGCTCCTGTCCCAGCAGGACACACAGCCCTGAACCAACCCAACCCCAGGAGACAGGGCAGCTTCTCCTGAAGATGTGAGGGGTGGTCAGGCCACCCTCCCCTCTTTGTGGCTTTGCATTTGTGGTGCCCATATGTGTCCTGTTCAGTGGCCGCTGCCCTGTGGCACTGCTGCTCTGCTCCTGCACGCCTAAACTGGTGTCAGTGGCACATTTTGTAAATCACTGCTTACCCTCCCTGCCCTTCCCAGCCCATCATGTGTTTGTGAGAGAGACATGGATGGTGCCCCTGCCACAGCCGGGCCCGTTGCCTTCCCTGGGAGCTCCTGCGTGCACAGGGTCTGTCCCAGCCCGGGGGCAATATGTTGCTGCTGTGGGGGGGGGGAAGGAAGGGAAAACGGGGCCCAAGGAACTTCCCTTCTGCTTTAGCTTTTCTTAATGGCACATCAAGGTTTTCCTGGACTTCGAGTAATACCAAACCAGGTCTCTGTGTCCTCTGCAGGCACAGCATGGAGTTGTGGTGACAGTCAGGGCATGCATCACTTGGATACAGCAAAAGTCTTAGAACTGTCATTAACGGGATGACAAAGGAGCAGGGGCTGCCCCAAGCAGGGGCTGCAGCTTTGGCCCATCGCATCTGATGGGAGCAGCTGGGGGCTGCGAAGGGCTGCTGGGCTCAGCTGACAGAGGGGGAGGTAAAGGGGGGGCCCCTGTCCACGTGCTGCTGGGCCGCTCCTGGCCAGTGCTGGGCACCCACTCACCCGGGAGAGTGCTGCTGTGTGGGGGGTGCTCAGAGGGAGCAGCGTCCTGCAGGGGCTGATGGCTGCTTCTGGTGCCACAAAACAAAGCCAAAGCTGGTGGCGTGGGCTTTGCAGCTAAGGCATGCCACACCTTGACAGGGGATCCTTCAGGAAGAATAAATGATGCTTGTGTGGTATTGTCTGGGAACGGTGAGGCTGGAAAACTTGCCTAAAAATAACTTAGAAAGTCAATCTCTCCTCCTCCTGCAGCAGAGGAGTAATTACCGCTTTGTAAAGCTTTTAATTTTTTTAACGTTGCATATAAATACTGCTGCTTCAGAGTTCAGAGGCAGGGATTTTAAATCTAATCCACATTTAACAAGGCTATTAAAGAAAATGTTTAAGCTGCCAGAATTTAACTGATTAAAATATTTAATAAATCTTACCCAAAAAAAGGGGAAAAAAAAAAAGAAAAAAGCAGCAAGGAGCCAAGATCACATGGCTTTTATATGTGCACTACTGAGAGTGCTTTAATGGGAAATGGAAACCCAAAAGATTGCAATAATCCTGCCAAAAAGACCCAAATGTATTATAAAAATGTTTAAAGCTCCATTTGAGTTTTTCTAATTAACTTGGTAATGACACTGGCATTCTCACTCTATCAGGCTCTTGGAAGATCAGATGCCTCTCGATTGCTGGAGCAACCTGAGAGTGGTGGGAAAAGCAAGGGGCTTCTCTCCTCCCCAGGGAACCAGGGCATTCCTTGTAAGGCTCCCCTTCCTGGGTGGGGGACTCAGGGGTCTGTCTTGGCTCTTCTCTCCCCTCGGGGGGTGGAAGGGTGTCAGTTTGCTGCCACAGAGGCACATCCCGGTGGGATGCAGTTTGCTTCCCAGCCGAATGTGCCCTGGGAGCTTTGCGCCAGCCCTCCTGAGCCCAGTCCCTGCACAGGACTGTGGGTCCTCTCTGCCTCCTGCTCTGCAGCACACCAAGTTGGGGACTTTTTTTTTAGTTTTGAGATGAATCTCTCTTAAATCCTCTGGAAGAAGGTGGGGAAATAAAAGTGTTTGGATCCTTGTAGGTGGTGCCTGTTTCTGCAGGCACGGTGGGAGAAAGAGACTCAAATGTAGCTGGAGGGATACTGGTGTGACCTGGGAGCAAGTGCAGTGGAGCTTTGGGATCAGCCTTTACTGGAGCCATCTGGGGCCAAGTGCGTGGTCAGCATGATGTCTGCAGCATCCCCTGTGGCCTGAGGTGCTGAGGGCAGGAGAGGGCCCTTGCTGGAGCCCTTGCTGCAGCAAGCCAGCTCCTTGCCTTGTGCTGAGGCTGCTCTGGACAGGGGAGAGGCATCCTAGCAAATTAGCAGAGATCCACATTTTGAGGCTGTATTTTTTGTTGGCTGACTCAGAGAAATGCCCCCAAGCAGAGGTGTGTATTCTGCAGGAGATGGTCACTGTGGAAAATCTAAGGTCAAGTTAGAGCCATATAATTTCACGGTCGAAGGCTCTGGCAGACACCTGGTGATGAGGTGTTCAGTGTTGTAGGGGAAATGACACAGGAGTGCGGAATGCATTTGAGCAGAGGCTCGGCCCCAAACACCAAGTGTGTGTCCTGAGCTCCGGTAACAGTGGAACTGGACCTGCTGCTTCTCCAGGCTTCCCATCTGGAGAGATGCTCAGGTGGCTTGCAGCTCTCTGGGTCCTGGCTGGCGCATGTGGGGTGCCCGCCTCTCCTGACACTGACACCCACTGGCTTCTGCTCTCGCTCCCAGCCTGGGCACAAAAGAACAGACCTGAAGCAGCAGTGAGTCTCCAAATGCCCACCAGAATTGACCCGAGATCATGATTTTGTCTGAGAGCTCCTGGCTCAGCACAGACAGCTATTGTTTTCCTCCCGTCTGCACAGGCACCTGCATTCCAGTTGCTTCCTCTGCTTTGCCTGGAGACAGCAGAAACCTTGCATCCAAAGTTGGGGTTTTCTTCCTTGCCAGCAGTCAGAGAGCAGCTGGAGCAGGGCTGTGGAGGTGCAGGGCTGCACACAGGGCACTGAGACCAGGTGTCCTCGCTGCGGAGGTGGCAGCAGCGCATCGCTTGGGTACTCACTGAACTCCCTACAGTGCCTGTGGAAGGTGATGGATGCACCTGTAACAGATGCAGGGCATGCCCAGTGTGTGGCCACAGCTCCCTGTACAAGTCTGCAGTGACAAGTGTTCAGACACATTCTCGTGCTGTACAAATTGTCTAACACTTGAAGCTGTCAGACATGAATCCTTTAGCCAGGTATATTTTGAAGATATAATCTCCACAACCCAGCAGTGCTGCCTGCAGTCTGACAGTGGTGACAGCAGCTCCTTGGGACTCTGTTGTCACCCTGTACTTGCTCCCCCTCCTCGGGGCTCCCCTCAGCCACAGCCCGGTGTTGTGCCTAGTGATGGGGTTTGATTTCTCTATGTTCTCCTCCAGCCCAGTGAAATTTTATTTTCTTAGCCACATCTCTTGGCAGTGTTAATCCGCATTATTAAAAATAAGATTTACTACTACTTAAAGTTTTCATTCAGAAGCTTTTTCTCAGGCTGTAGACCTGTTTCCTTGCCATGTTTCAGCATTTCAACTCTACAGCATGGTGTGCCTGGCTCAGGTCTGCTGGCAGGAGACTCTGCAAGGCCATGCACTCACATCTAAGGCAGATTTGGTCCTAATCCAACTCTCCTTGCTCGGCTCTTGCTTCCCTGAAGAGCAGCTGTGGTGCTCATGCTGGCTCAGCTGGTGCAGTCAGGGGCTGGCGGCCGGGCACTGGCTGTTCACATTAGGAGATTCCTTTGCAGCATCTCTGCACGTGTTTGAAAGGTGCCCTGGAAGAGAGTCCAGGAAAGGGGCTCTGGGCCTGCTGGACGTGCTGCCGTGGGCTCTGGGGCAGATGTGCAGGGCTAGTGCTTAACGCCGTGGAGGATGTGCAGCACCTGCTGATGAGCACCTGCTGTCCCTGGCCTGGGCAATGTAGAGCAGCTCTGACAGCAAGGGGCTGACTTGACAATCATCAAGGTGTTTGCCTAACGCAGCAGTTCCACAGCTTCAGTGGAATTCATAAAATCTGCCTCAGCAGATTCCCTGAATCATCGTAGCAGGAAGCTGAACCCCCTTGGAGACCAGGAGCACAGCCCTTCCCCTCACAGTGTAATTGTGTTTCCAGAGCATCTCCCCGCCACACTGCACGGGGCCTGGCTGAGGTGGTGGCCGAGGTAGAAGTGTTGGGGAGCATCCTGCACTCCCGCCATGGCCCAGCACTGCCGAGCCCAGCACGTCCTGGCAGGAAGAGTCCAGGGTTTTCTGCTGGGGGTCAGCATGTGGTAGTTTTCCCTTCCCGGGGACATGCTGTTACTGGCTCTGCTGTCACTGCTGGGGGTTAAACACTCAGCAGAAGCACCATGTGGCTCCCAGACAAGGATTTGACTTGTGCTGAAACACACAGAAAGCCCAAAGGAGGAAAGCTTGGTGGGCAAACTGGGCAAAGAGGGATGTGGGTGATTTTGCATTTTAAAACACAAACTCTTTGAAACTGAATTCTGGTACCGGTCTGTGGAAATGGCTGTGGGAGCTGTTTTCTTGGTCTGAATTTGCCTTGAATAATATCAACCAAATAGTGCAAGAAGTTTGAAAAAAAACATTTTCTAAAAAGCAGCATTTTTCAACCATGCTGAAAAATGCCCCAGTGCTGCCTCCAGTGCAGGGTGGCCATGGCCCAGGACTGGCAGGAGCTCTGCTCCCTGTGCAGGGAGTGGGTGGCCGGATTCAGGTGCCAGTCTCTGCTCCAACACACCCGCACCTGGGGCACAGCCGTGTCTCGGTGGGGTGGCTTCTCTTCTGGGCTGAGCCCCCGAGTGCCCTGCGGCTGGGGAGCGGGTGCTCCCCTCGGTGTGACCAGCCCCCAGGCCTGGCAGTGATCTGCTGCCACCTGCTCCTCACCCATGGCATTCCCTGCCTCGGCATTACCTCCCTAGGGGTTTCACACCTCCCTTGCATGTGTTGAAGAGGTTTCACTATCAAACAGGGGTAGATACTCTGAAAAACAAGATACTGATGCAAGCGTTGAGCCATTTTATTGGCTTGTTCATGTATTAGCAGCTGTGGCTCCCTTCCTGCTGCTTGTACTCTGAATGGATTTTTATTGCTTAATTCTCTGTAAGTGAAGTGCTAGCAAATTGTAAAATCCTATTGCTTAACATGTAGCATTAAGTATTGAACTAGCAAAAGAATCAATTACAGGTTTGGTCACTGATTAGCTTGACTTTTTATGGAATTTAACGTCAAGTCTCATTATAATTCTGCTCTTTAATTCAGGAAATAAAGCACATGTGGGGAGCTAATAGCTTAGAGCAGCTCTGCTCCAGCTCTCCTGCTGGGGGGATGCTCAGTGCTGTGCTGCAGGGAGGTTTCATCTTCTCCCCACCTTTCCACCAGGGCAGGGCCAGTCCTGAGGTTCCATCAGGGCCCCCAAGTCCTGCAGGAGATACAACTGAGCCTGAATCTGTTTCTCTGCCTTCCTTTCCTCACCCGTGGAAGTTCCAGGGGCTAGCTGGTGGGCTGGGGACAGGTGACCCTTGATGCATCTTCATGTATCTCCTTTCCACTCTCTCCCCTTGCGATTCCCGGCAGGCTGGTGGGCTGCTGAGCTAACGCTGTCCTTGATGAGGGGCCTCATGGCCCCCTCCCCACTATGGGCAGCACCCCAGCACAGGGAACAGCTGCTTGCTGGGCTTTGCAATCAGACTTGGACCATGTCCTTGCTGCCAAGCCCTGCGTGCAAAGTAATGGACATTTGGCATCTGAACTGCTGACAAGCCCTCTGAGCCTCCTGTCTAGGGGGGAAGCAGGATGGGAAGCTGGAAGCTGCAGGTGGTTTGCAGGAGCCTTTAGCCAAGGGCCATATGGCAGAGGACTCTGGACTCATTTAGGTCACTGGGTCCATCCGGGAGCTTAAGAAACTGTCTGGCTTCTGGTAAAATATCAGTGTAATGACCACCCAGGGCAAGTGAACTATGAGGAGGTATCTGAGCCCAAGTTAAACTCTAGCAGAAAGTGTTAAATCAATTGTAATCCTGAAACACTTCCAGGGGAGGGAGGTGCAGGGGAAGCCGTGCTGTTCCTGGGGGGTGAGATGTCAGCGCAGTATGGGATGAGCTATGCTGGGTGTGGGGGCAGCCAGCGTTCCCCTTCCTCCGTCTCCCGTGGCAGAGAGTGAAGGTGGCGAGAGCTCGTGCGGAGCCGCTTCCCTCCCGCTTCTCCCATCCGACTCACAGCCGTGTGTCCTGGCTCCCGTGGCACTGCCAGGCTGTGTAAAAGCCCCTGGAAAGGGCTGTGGGCTGTGACAGGTGACGGAGGCTTTGCACTATCCCGGGGCTCCCCAGGGGCTCCTGGTGGTCCTGTGGGGCTGAGCCCTCCCTGCTCTGGTGCTGGGGGCTCTGGTCCTCCACAGCCTCCTGGCTCCCCTCACCAGTGGCTGCCTTTGCTGATGGACAACTGCAATTGGATTTCCAAATTACACCGTCTCAGATTAGATTCAATATCCCTTTTCTCAGGCCAGACAACCCCTTAATTCCTTTTCTTTCGATTGCGTGGGGACCCTCCGTGCAGCTCAGACCCTTCGGCAGAAAATCTTTGCTGCACCGAGGCTGTCGTGTGCTGTTGCAATAAACTGGAGACACGGAGCTCCAGCACGAACAGCAGGAGAGCAGCAAGTTTTCCCTTCCAGCACTGAGATTTCTGGAGGCTCCTTCTTGTCTGGCTGAGCTTATCCTCCTTCCAGGAGCAGCTCTGCTGGCATACTAATTTATAGCGTGCTTGAGCAGTCCCCCTGCATCCTGAGCGAGGAGGGTTTGG
Source organism: Mohoua ochrocephala (assembly GCA_013398855.1). Classification (NCBI taxonomy): domain Eukaryota; kingdom Metazoa; phylum Chordata; class Aves; order Passeriformes; family Acanthizidae; genus Mohoua; species Mohoua ochrocephala. The sequence goes on along the minus strand of VZTA01018762.1, from coordinate 360,325 downwards.
GAAATTAAAGTTTGTAGAAAATGCATCAAAAATCTGATGTCCTCAAGCAAGACAGCTGTTTTTCCAGCCACCAAAAAAGGGCTGTGCCTTACTGCAGCAGCTGGGGGTCAGTGCAGGGAGAGGAGGACAGGCTGGGGCAGGGGACATGGCACTGGGGTCCTGGCGAGGAACAGGTGGGTGCCCGAGGTCTGCGGGCACTGGGAGCACAGGGCTGCCCAGCAGCCGTGTTCCATCTGGCCTGTGCTGGGCTGGGCACGTTCCTGGTGCTGGCAAATAATAAATAACAGTAATGATTATGGAAGCTCTATGCATGTGCCCCATGGGCTCTGCAAAAAAACCTTCTACATCAAAATCCAACTGCAACGTTTTCCCCCTCGTCTAATTCACGATATATGCCCATAAAAACAATAATTTATTTGTACAAGGGCAATTCCCGAGGTATTTAGCGAAGATTGGTAGCTGCTGACTGTGTCCTATCCTAGCAGAGTAGACCCAGTGGGATTCCTGGGACTCTGTGCAAGTGCAGAAGTGTCTTGGGGGTGTACATTAAAAAATCATTAAATGACATTATATTGTCTACTTGGGATTAAGCTCTGGGCTAGGTCTGGTCCCACCCCCAGTCATGTCTCCTAATTTGCTCTCGATGTCCCCGGGCTCTGAGCCTGGCTCAGCTCCTGTTTTTCAGGACAGAAGCTGAAAGCAAATGCTGCTCCCCATCTCCAGTTTTGACTTTCATATCATGGCTCTTCAATGCACTGAAATCTGTGTGGTGTTTAAAATTCAACTATGTTTGTCAGAATTCAATTACCCCTGAAGATTACACAAAGATTATCAAAGTTGTAAACAGCAGAATATGCTCAGAGATCAATGAAGCGCAACAAAGACCATATTTAACAGGAGAAATAAAAGTAGGAGCATGCTGGCAAACCCTGACAGTAGAGCATAATGTCGCATCATCACACTGAAGGTTGGGAAGTAATTGAAATCTATGTTAAAGCACAATATATCCCTGTGCAGATTTGCAGGCACAGAACCCAATTCCAGTTCTAATATCCAAGCAATTCATTTGGTTTAAGCAGACCCAGGCACGGGGGGTTCTCAATAAGTGCCAGCGCGGAGCTCTCTGCCCACAGCGTCCCCGCTGTCCCCCCCTGCTGTGCCCCCCCTCCGGGCAGCCTGCAGGCAGCAGAAGCTCTTCACTGAGGCAATGGGAGGATTAGGGGTCAGGATGATTGTCCTCAATACAAATGAACCACCTTGTTCATTTTTGTTTGGGTGGGTTTGGTGGGAAGCTGTTTTCAGCTCTGTAGCTGTGCCCATGGGCAGCACTGTGGTCAGTGGTCAGTGACTGCCTCTGCTTGCAGGCACGGCTGACCCTGGTGCCAGAGGAGTGCCCTGCTCCAGGCAGTGCCCTGTCCTGGGGGTCATGCCCTGCCCTGGGATGGTGCTCTGCCCTGGCAGAGATGTTGCCTGAAGAGCCTGAGATGGCTGAGAAGCAGCAGGAGTGACTAAGGGTGCTGGGCCCCTGCCTGCCCCGTCCCGGAGCGTGGCTGTCCCTACTGTACAGGAGGTGTCCGTTTGTCCCATAGGACGCTGTGCCCGTGGGACTGGGTGGGACTTCTTCCCCATAAGCACCCTTCCTGGTGCCCCAGTGCCCGCAGAGCCCTGGTAGATCCACTCTGGGCAGCTGCAGCTCCAGCGTGTTTGTGGTTTCCATTGTCATTCTGGAGGCAGCAGCCAGCTGATTTTTCTTCTCTGTAATATATTGCCACTATAATACCAAGTCTAGCAGAACAATGAACTCTAGAGGATGGAGATACCTTCCTCCTGTTTTGCAAACTAAACATAATTTTTATTTGTGCTCAGGTTTCTGGATGGTGCAGGGGGAGCGAGGAGGGGGAGACAGTGCTGGGCAGGAAGAATTCCGTCCCCAGCCCTGCCCTGGCACCCAGTGCTCCCACGGTCCCCGTGGCCCCCGCAGCATTGGGATGCAAGGGAGGAAATCTCCTTTTGTCAAGTACTGTGAGGTTTCAGAAGAAACCCTTAAACCCAGATTAATTACTGCTATCTGGCCCCAGCGGGGCTGGTCCACCTGCTGCAACCAAAATGGGCTGAAATTCTCATTCCCTTTCTGCCTTCCTTTCTCTCTCTCTCTTTTTTTTTCCTATTTACTTCTGGTTTAATCTGCATATTATCATCAGTGCAAAGACCTCTGAAATAACATCTGACAAATGACGCCTATTAAAAAAACCCTCTGCACTGTCCTCTTTCACCGCCTTCCAATTTGGACTAGCACTATAACTATGCATCAATAGACAAGCAATATTATGTTAAGAACATGATAAAATACCAGCAGCTTCATAATGGCAGCAGCCAAATGGTAATTTCTGCTTCAGAAATTGGTCATTTATTTTGCTGGTCTGTTCTTACGTTCAAATTAGATGAAGTTTAATATACTGTAAAATTGAATGTATTCTATCCTTTTCAACAAATATGGCATGTATGAAATGATTTATGGGTCTTACAAACCTTAAAATGTTAAATAATCTCCTTTTTCCTGTGCCTTAACTCAGTGATGCCAAATAGTTTAAGTACGGAGAAGCAAAACTTTATTAGCTCCTATCCTGATCATCACTTTATTTCGCTGTATTTAGAGAGATAGGAACAGTATTTAACATATTAGACCAAGTTTAGAAGCAGCCATATTAATTGGTACATTAATTTTACCCTATTAACTGTAATTGGTAGGAAAGCGATTCTTCTCAATAAATGTTGTACTTTGTGTTTTAAATGTTTAATGAAGTCGTGATGCCTAAATGGGGGTGCTCCTCTCGGCTTGAGGGTCAGCCCCGCTGGGCTCCCCCTGCCTGGTGCCTTGTGCGACTGTCCCACAGCATCCAGGAGCGCCAGCCCACGGCTTCGCCTTTGCCAGCTCCCTCCCTGCCTCCGGCTCTGCCCCCGGTGCCCCTGGCACAGCCTTCAAATCAGCTCAGCTGCGTCCGAATCCGAACGCGTCCTCTCTGTGCTTCCCCCCGGGAGTGCCAGCATCGGTGCAAGGGGCCGGGCGGGGGGAGGATGTGGCAGATGAGCATCCCTGGTCCGCTGCTCCGAGGTGCACACCGCTGGGACGCTGAGGGTGCTGAGGCTGCGGCGGTCCCGGGCAAAACCAGCTGGAAGGGCTGGTGTCTGCTCTGTCTCTGCTCCGTCTCGGAGCTGGCCAGCACAGCGTCCCTCCATCCCCATGGGGCCAGAACTCACCGGGCCGTGACCCTTACAGCAGCGCGTGAGCTGCTCTCCTTGCGAGAGGCAGAGCCAGCATCAGCATTCTGGATGGTTTTGCTGAAGGTTACTGAAGACGTGCAAGCCCCACTTTGATTTGAAAACAGGTATTTTAATCTGTTCAATTAAAGATTTTTTTTGTGTCTGGCAGCAGCAGCTCGGGGTATATTCAGCTCCCCACAAGGCTGGTGATAGCGTCTCCTCTAAGCAGGGGGAGGTGGGTTCGGTAGGGGCTGCCCTGCCCCCGAGGGTGTCTCCCTTCCCCACGCTGATCAAACATTAAACCCTCTCCGAAGGTCTGGCCCCAGGTCCTGGGAAATCCCTGAGGGGACTGCCTTGGCTGTGGGGCGGGGTGATGGGAGGCAGAGAATCAGCTAAGAAGCAGAACAGGGGTGACTTCCTCCTGGCTTGCAGTTATTTAAAACAAATTGACTCCTTGCCCTTCGCCTTTCCTCTGTCTCCCGATCAGCAGCTTGTCCCGGAGGATAAGCCTCAGAGCAGCACAATCTCCTGCAGTCCCCCGGAGCTGCAGCCCTCTGCACTAGGATAAGGGAGAAGCATTTTATTCTGTTTATTTGCTCTATATAATTTTTTCTGCTCTTGCTGACCCTTCTGGGAAGCGTTCCACCCTTCAGGCTCTCTGCTGGGTGCCAGAATTACTGAGCTTAGGCTATATTTGCATTTCATATCCTAGTTAAACCAACATCATCAAGGTCAGGACACTCTGCTGAGCTGGAGTAGGCTACAAGACAGCAGCCCCTGCTCAGCAGAGGGGCAGTGCGAAGCCCAGCCCCTGCTCCGGGGAGCGCCCGTGCTCCTCCCAGCTCCCTCCTGGCCGAGGGAAGGGGCTTCTGCTGCGGGTTCTGCCCGCCGGTCCCGCGCGGGAGGGGCCGAGCAGGGGCTGCTTCTCTGGGGAGATTATTCCGTGTCTGTGTCCTCACTGTGAAAAATTTTCCTCTTGTGTCCAGACGGACCCATCCCGGGAGAAACTGGTGCCTATTTCCCCTCGGTTTTCCGTGTGACTCCTTGTACAAAGGTGTCCTTTTAGTTATGCTCCACTTGAGGGGCACAGCCTTGCTACCCCCAGTGCATGTATACTGATGTGCATCTCCGTGTATGCCTGTGTCCTACAAACAGGCTGGAGCAGGCAGCAGCTGCAGGGAGCACATAGCTGTGCTATAATGATTTTTACATCCGTGAACATTGTCTGTCTTTCCTTTCATTAAGGAACATTTCTTATGAAAAAGTAGCTGGATTTCTGATGTGAAAAAACAATTCTGCTCAAGACTGAGAGCTGTTTAGAATAAACGCCAGACACTGTGTGATGGAGACATTGCATGGAGACTTAATGCTGGTCACATCCCTTCTCTGCCAGTAAGTCAAGGATGTGTCTTTGCTATTGTATTTGGTGACTCATCTTTCAAATAATCATCTCTGGAAGAATTCTGTGCCAAGATGAAAAAATGCCTGGGTCCCAGAAGCATGTGTGTGTCTTTCCGTGAGCACAGCCCAGGAGGGAGCTGTGGGGCAGCTCTGCTCATCCTCCTCACAGCAGCCAGGGCGGTGGGACACGGGTTGGCGTGGTCCCCTTGCTGGAGCAGCTCGTGCCCTGGGCAGAGGACAGGAGGTGAAGGCAGGAGTTTTGGCAGGAGGTAGCACCACCTCATCCCGGTCCCATTTGCTGTGGTTTGACAACACAGTCAGTCAGGCACCCTTCGGCCACTGTCAGACCCACGGCAAAGGGCAGCCACAGCGCTCTGCCCCACACCTGCCCATGCCCACCTGCCTCAGGGCCTGAGCCTCAGGCACCTGAGCTTCTTACCAGCACCTGGAGGTTTTCCTCATCCTTGGAGAAAAATATGCAGATTAGGTGAGTAAGTGAAGTGCTGTATGCTAATGCATTCAACAGAGCCACTGTTCCATAACATCCAACCTACACACAGAGGATGTGCTGGAAGTGGCTTCCCTGGAAAACATTTCCTCGCTGCTTAACAAAAAGTTACATGAACTCATTAAACATAAAACAAGATGGTGAATAGACAGTCACAGCGTTGAGAAACTGTAGGTGCTGTGTGGACTGAATCCCAGCAGCTGTGCCCACAGAAAGAGGCAGATTCCTTGGTGGCATCGGGAAGGCTCCAGCAACAGGTGTGCGCCTGGTGATGGTGAAATGTGGCCAACGGCATTTTATTGGTAGCCCATGGTGTCAATGGCCCCAAGCCTGCCCTAACCAGGCTATCAGGCCACGAGCACCGTCTCCAGTCAGGCTGCACTGCACTGGACCAGCAGCCGCATGGCCGGTGCCGTCAGCGATCTGTCTCCGCAGGTAACCTCCCACAGGAAGGTGCAGGTCAGCTTGTTTGCTCCATGGTGCAGGAGGAAGAGTCTCCTCCGGTGCAGGGTTTGGGACACCATGGCCACCTGTCAGTTGCAGAGCACTGGTGTGTGCAGCGCTCTCAGAAATGCCTAACTGGGGTGTGCATAGTCAGGGCTGCATCTCACATTGCTGTGAGCTCTTATTTTCTGTGTTTAAAATAATAAGTGGATGCTGCAGTTTTGACAGGACCAAGAGCTGACTGGCTGGTGTGATAGCTCTGCTGCTGCAAAGAGAGCAAAACAGATGGAAAAGCCAGTGGCACATGCCATTCCCTCTGAGTTACATGGAAAGACATTTTCCATATTAGAATGGGGTTAAAACTCAGTTTTCAGGGCATTAGAAGATTTCTAACATATGTCTCTGGGAGCACTGCCTTGGGTTTGTTTGTTTTTTTCCTTTCTGAGTAATTCTTAAACCGTAAATCTTACAAATCAACTTTTCCACATAAGTTATCATATCTGGAAGGAAAACACCAGACTTATAATTTTATTATTAAATCTTGCTGGAAGAAAATGTTAGCTAAACTGTTTTTCTATATTACAGAGATGCAAAGATGGCCCTGGACCAAATGGATGAGCCAAGTGCTTGCTGCTGTGCCTGCTCTCCAGCTTGGGAGCTGCAGCTCTCCAGGAGCTGTGAAGCCCCTCTCAGCAGGACTCTCCTCTGCCGTGAACTCCGGCCGATTGTGTGAACTGGAAAATGGTCCAATTGCAGCCTCTTTGCACAGTCACTAATGAAGTGTCTGGGCAGCCTGGTCTCATGTCAGGCGGGGCCGTGCTGGTGCCAGTGCTTAGGACTAAGAAATGGCACAAATGGTTCAGGGTCTTTGAAGAAAAAGCAAACTTCTGAGCAGTAAACCTTTGCTGGGCAGTAAATATCTGCTGGACAAACAGGTCAGCCCACAGGGCAGTCGAAACCATCAGTGCTTGGGCAAAGCACCGTAAATCACTTGCCCTTCTCCAAGGAGATCATCTGCTGTGAGCAGCTCGTGTCATCGGCCAGGTCTGGAGTCTTGTTGCTCCAGCAGCACCCACCGCGCCTCCAAAACCACTGGACAGGGGGGAGCAGACAGTCACAGTGTTGAGAAATTAGATTAAATTAGCATGAATTGATGGTGATGAGCCACTTCTTCACAGGTAAATTTGGAACACTGAGGAAATGAAGCACTTCTCCATCCTCTACCACAGCACTGGACAGGGAGAGGTTTCTGATGCATGCACAGCATCCAGCCCTCCAGCTTCGCATGTCATGTGAATGTAAAGATTCCCTGGAAAAAGCTGAATTTGTCAAAGGACTTGCTCTCAGCTGCTTATTCTGCTCAGAAAAAAATCCTTCAAGAGGTGAGTGAGGTAACCCCCATGACCTGCCTATTCCTCACTCTTTTCATTAACTGCAATTTATCCTGCAGTAGCTTTCTTAGATCAAGGCAAAACCCTGCCATTAGCTTTCCCTTGTTGAACTAGGGCTGAAACCCAGCCAGGTCTGGCTGCTCATCACTGCTGGGTGCTGCAGAGTGTCCCCTGGGAGAGGGATGGGTGTCAGTCCCTGGGGTGGGACACTTGAGCACCTGCTGACCTGCCAGGGCTAAGCTGGCAGTGACCACAGTGGCTGGGAGAGCATGGCTCAGCTGGCATCCGACAGGATGATGCTGCTGCCCTGGCAGTGCTGCCAGGTGCGCTTACAGCTCCCCAGCTTCTTCTGTTCCTGGGAAGTGCCTCCCTTTGCCACTGCCAGCCTTCGTTTTGTCTCTGCCAGCGAGGGGCTTCAGGCCTGATGGCTCTGCCATACCTGCTGCTCAGGTCCCTAGCTGCAGCACCAGCCCTTGCCACACGCTGGCCCCACAGCCTCTCCACAAAAGCCTTGAAGGATGCTTACACTATTAATGGGGTATATTTATAACTGTTTATCTCTGTCAGTTGGGTGGAAAATTGCCAGATGTACCGTTTGCCTTTCTTACACAGACATCTCCTGCATCATCTGGATGAGTGCGCTAAGCGGTGTCACTGCCAGGGAAAACCTCATTGCTCCTTCGTGGCGTGGGTGTTCGTGGGATCTGCCTTGGCGACTACTGAGAGCAACACCCTGGAGGCAGATCTCTGTAGGAGACAGATCTCTCTCCCACTCTGCTCCGGATTTAGCCTTGTGGGAGGTAAAAGGAGCAGTGGAGCTGGGAGCTCCTCACTGAGGTCCGAGCAGCCAGGGCTGCCACGGTCAGGCACTGCAGTCGTGGAGAGCAGTGCCCTGCCCCTCGGACGGCTCTCACTCCTGCAGCTGACATCACGTGCCACCCCCGCTGCTTTGGAGGCATCAGGAAAACCCCAGACAGCTGTTTGCCTGCTGTGAGGGGTGCTCAAGAGCAGCGAGGGCATTCCTGCTGGGGATACCCCACAAACGGGAGAGGTGGCTCAGAGCCAGCAAATATCCTTTCCAACAGAGAACAAGGCAGAAAGATAAGAATGGCTTAAAAAGAAAGAAATTGCCTCCAAATAAAATGTTTTTCCTCATTTCCCATGATATAGTGAAATTTCTTCATGGGCAGATAGTCAGAGTAGAGTCCATTACACTCCACACTTTTTGCCTTGAAACATAAATAGCTGCATCTCATGTAAGTGTTTGTTATGAGGAAAAGCATGTGCCTAGAAAAGTTAGACATTAAACCATTTTTTCATGCAGAAAGATATGCTAAAGGGAGAGGATTACTTACTATATTAATTCTGTCTTTCAGCTACCCGTACGTCTCTCTGCACATAATGACTTCAGTCACAAATGAGGTGCTGTAAAACCCAGTTCCCTCCATTCCCATTTCCTTGGAGACTGTGCACACAGTGACCCTCCCTCTGGGCCCTGTGGGGGCAATGGGACAGCAGAGGTGAGAGCAGAAATCTGTTAATCTGTAGGTACATCTGTCAACCTCTGCCCTTGCACGGGATACATACGGGCAAATGCTGATAACTGGTATTAGTCCTTATATGGCAACTAAAAATTTCAAAATATCCCTGTTGGTGGCATAAAGTAATAGTGATGTGACCCTCAAATATTTCTTCCTGTACCGGAAGTTAGAAGAGCATCTTAAAAGGCACCAAAAATTTTCTGATCATATCTTTTTCCCAGCAAGTGACTCATAGAGGGAGAGTTTCTGAGGTTAGCAAAACCAAAAAACTCCAAAGGCCCCAGGAAATCTGGGATGTGAAAGATTGTTGAGCTGTTTCTGCCTAGGATGTCCCAGGCTGGTGGCACAGGGTGCCAATGCTATGGCACTGCAGGGTGCAGGTCATGGGCACTGGCATCGTGCCAGGGAGGCGGTGGCCGAGATCAGGGTTATTCCTGCTGACCAAGCTGTAACAGATCACTGCAGGGTCACAACCTGCCCAGCTAAATAATCCCCACACTGCCATCCTCCTGGTCTTGAGTGTAAAGACAAACCCCTGGTCCCACAGTATGAAAGGTGGTGGTGGAGCTCTCACCTGACATCCTGGGTCCTGTGTTTGCTGATGCTGGTGCAGAATGCTCCGAGCTGCACACAGGAATGGGGACAGCAGCGAGCAGAAGGGCCTGATATCCCCATCTGGGGACATTGGTAAGTGGTGGCCTCGGCAGTGCTGGGGGAATGGTTGGACTTAATGGTCTTGGAGACCTTTTCCAACCGAAACAATTCCATGATTCTGTGATGCTATGTAGTAAGTCATCCTTATTCAAAGGGCTCTGTTTGAAATCTGGCATCAGCAATACAGAACATGTTGCATCTTTGCTGGTACCTCTTCAATCTGGTTTGCAAGACATCCTGGAGGACGTGACCTTGGAGGCAGGCAGCATATCGAACCTGCATAATCGGAGCATGTCTGCACCAGCAGCAGCCTGTTGGGTACCGGGCAGTTAATAAATAATGAGGATGTCAAAGATGACAGCAGGAAAGTGGGAGCAGGTAGCAGCTTTGCAGCCAGCTCTCTGACAGCCGCTTGGCAACCTCCAATTACGAGGCGTGCGCCGGCGTTCATCCCGGCGCAGTGTCCAGCACCGGGGAGTCGCGATGTGGCACCGGGGCAGCCTGCGGCACCGCGCTGGCCAGGCGGTCCCGAGGGCACGGGCAACAGGCATTTTGAGGAGCAATGTGTGTCTGAGGGGGCAAATCCCATAACGAGGTGGGAGGCACCCGGCTACAGCAGCGGAGAGACACAGGGCAGCAGCTGCCGCAGGAGCTGCGCTCACTGATCTGTGACAGAGTATGCCAAGGGGGTTAACCCTGCTTGGAGCAGCCATGGAGGCATTGCAAGAGGCAGCTGGATCAGCTGAATATGAGAGTTGCTTCCCTGGGGTTTGCGGGACAGGAGCACACCGGCCCCGGTGCCGTACCGAGGCGCGGGTGCTGCCGGGGCAGCTCCTCAGGACATCAGCTCCTGTTCACAGGTGTCTCCTTCAAGGGTTGAATTACATCACACCACAACTCAAAGATTAGGGACCTGAGGTGTAATTGATCTTCTGATGGCTTTTTAAATATCTGGTGAGAGGGGGCTGCTTTCCAAACAGCAGAATCTACACCAAAATGATCTTGATTTGAATAAGTATTCCATCCTTGTTTGGTAAATACACCCAGTGTTAATGGTGCTTAATGGTGCCTGTAATTGGTGTCTAAAGTTATTTAAAAGTAAATTTACTAGAAAATAATTAGCAATTTTATAGTTCACTACTTCCTAATTTTGTCGATAAAAGTTTTTCCGTGGTTTTTATCAGATGACACAATAGGACCATGCTGTGAAATAACCTTTTTTCAAACAAGCAGGAAATTGTGCACACAAAATAAGATAAAAGAATTTTCCTCCTAATTTCTTTGCCTGGCAGCCAGCCCTCTCTCAGCCCTCTCTTTTTATTAGCCACTGATTTATCCTTAATCAGCAGCAAGTGAAATCTCCCAGGCATTGCTCAGGGAATAGTTCTTTGTGACCTTGGGAGGTGCACCCCAAACTGAGAGGTCAGTGAGGAAAGCTCTCCCCCACACCAGGACCTGCAGGCTGGCCCAGGTGGTCCTGGTCCTGGTCCTGGTCCTGGTCCTGGCTGCAACATGAGCCTTCCCAGCCCTTTTGGCTGTGCGGGCCACGGCCTGTGGGGCAAGTCACAGCAGGCAGCTGGGCTGGCAGGTGGCAGGTCACGGCCAGCGTTGTCCTGTCGTGGCTCCCGCTCGTGGGGTGTTGGTGCTGCTGGGGGGTGCCAAGAGAAGTGGAGCCGAGAAGTGCAGCTGCTACAATGATTTATTGTTTAGTGCTGTGGGTTCCAGGGTTCAGTTCAGGACAGTCACATCGTTCAGGTACAGAGACACTGACGGACAGAGGCGCATTTGGGAGGCAGTGACAGCACAGCAAGTAAGGTTCAGAACAGACCAACTCTCCATTTCCAGTCTCTGAACCAGAAAGTACCAGCTTTTCCAGAATAATGAATCACTCAGTCTGTGTAAAAAATTAAATATAATTTATGCTTTGCTAATTGAAACCAAATACAAAATTCAATTTCCTGTGTATTCTAATGCTGACATTTGAATAGTTTTTTTTTAAAAAAGTGTTATTAACCTGACTCTCATTTGGCAGGCCACTCTCTGGCCAGATAGAAAATAATCCCCCCGTCCAGCCCCAGCTGCAGTGGAGCATCCACAGGGCGCATTTCCAAAGAACAAAACAAAATAACACCACCCATGCCCCCAGCCCATCCCAGGGTGACTGGCACGGCCCTGCTCCCTTCCAGCATTGCAGTACTGGTAGCACCACAGCTGCACCTGGGGAGAGGGTTGGGGGGCTGGAGAGTCCTGTCCCACCATGCTGAAGTGGTTGCTGTCCATGGAGCAGGCACTCAGGGCAGAGGAGCAGGGTCTCCTCTCCCAGGGGGCACCCATCAGCTCCTGCCGAGCTGGAGATGGCATCTGGTATAAAAAATAAACCTCTGAATATATGGCAGAAATAAGGGAAGTGAGTGTGGGGGGCAGGCGGGAGGGGCACAGCGGGCGCACCCCAGAACCATCATCCCCTGGAGCTGAGCCCCTCCCAGAGCCAGAGGCGCCAGTCCCAGCACCTCCGCTCAGCACCAGCAGGGCCAGCCCGACACCATGCTGGGGGTGCAGCACTCTGGAGACAGGCAGAGATTCCTAGGTATCCCCCTGGTGAGGGGACACTGGGCCTGGAGCCCCTTGTTCTCCATTGAGCATCTTGCACCAAATCCAAATTATGCAACAACAGGTTTCATTTAGGACCTGTTCTGATATTTCAATAATGTGTGAAACACTGTAAGATTATTCTTATTATATACTTCCAATTTTCCCGTAGTAATTTGGGAGTTTGTGGGTTTGTGAAAACTGTGCTATGTCAGGAGCTGTTTTTAAATCTGACCAGGCTGATGGGAACTGACGTGATGTCAGCAGGGACCTCGCAGTGCCCCTCCAGCACGGGCCACGTAGTAAATGGCTTCTTCAGCTCTTCTCATCCAATCCAAGGCACCAGCACCATTTCATGGCGTAATGAGCCACACGACAGGCCCTGGAACCCTGAGCAGGGTCAGCTTGTCACCCAATGAATGCAACGGTGATTTCATCTGGTTACCTGGAGCTGCAGGGAGTTCTTTCACCTTAATCAGAACCGAGTCCTGGTCCTTCCGCAGCAATCCCATTCTGCGCCTCTGCTGGGGACCTGCCCAATGGGAGGGGGCTCGCATGTGGCTACACCCCAAGCTGGAGGTAGTCTTAGCCCTCATCAGAGCAAAGAGAGCTGCCAGGAGTATCTGAGTGCCCTCAGAAATCACCATGCGAGAGACCATTTCAGCAGCTCTGCATTTCACCTTTGTTCCCTCTCTGCCTGGTTTCCCGCAGCAGTGGCAGTGGAACGGTGCAGTTGTGTGAAAGTGCTGCTCCTGTTCTCTGCTGGGCCCAGCAGACAGCTCTCATGACACTGGGGGATCGAGTGGGGATATAGGTTTATTCTACAGTTTCTACCAGGATTTGCAAATTTGCGTGACTTGGCCGTTCCCACTAGAAAGCACGGGTTTTGTGTGCTGAGCAGTGCTTGCCCTGGGAATTGCTCTTTCGTAGTTCTGAAGTAAGATGAAGGGGGCTTCCCTGTTCTGCGACCCCAGCTGTCCACAGCAAGCAGCAGGGATTGCATTTTCAAGGTGCAAATGAATGGCAGTGCCAGGGGTCCTGACTGTCAGACCCTGTGCCGGGGCTGTCCCCAGGCCTCCACCCTGCAGTCACCCCCTCGGTCCCCACTGGCAACATCTGGCTCCAAACTATGGAGCAGGGCATGGCACAGCCTGGCCAGGAGGTGCTGTGTGGACATGTGTGGCACAACACTGTGCCTTGGCAGCCTGGCTGGGCAGTGGGAGCCTGGCTCACTCCTGGGGAGCCTGGGAATGTTCTTTCAGCTTCCAGGAGGGTGGGGACCTGGGGACCCAATTCTGACCTCACTGAGCCTATCAGCAAAGAAGGAACAACTCTCTTCCAACAGTGGAGGTGAACCCATCAGTCAGAGGAGAATTCAGGCCAGGTGTCTGTGGCACTTGGTAAATTCTATAGTTTTAGTGCAACAAGTAATTGAAATGTCTGGTGCAAATGAAGTTCCTGTACATAGTTCCTTTGCAGCATAACTGGCTTTATTCCTTCCACACACAAAGACCAGTGTGCATGTGACTGCACGTGGCCTGAATTTACCAGACCTGATGCTGCTGTTTGGACAAAACTAAAGTGCAAGGCAGGAGAAATCAAATCTATGGGTTTGTCCCAGTGCTGGGTTTTGGGAGCCGCCCTCTCGCCCAGCTTGCCGTGGCAGGAGGTCTGGTCCTGCCTGCCTGGCGGCAAGGGGGACACCAGCAGCGAAACGTCAACACAAAGCGCCCCATCACCCTGAGGAGCCCTGCTCCCTCTGCCTCCTCCTCCTCCCACCTGCCCCTGACCCCCAGCGTGGTGGCCGGGAGAACGCGAGTGCAGCCTGAGGTGACAGGCCACTACAGTCCCAGAACCGGACACGAGGGGCGGCTTCTGCTGCAGCCCTGACAACACGAGAGCCTGTTACACACAGGGCTGAGCCTCTGGCCCCAAGAGAGTTTTGGGTCTCAAATGATGATTCACATCCCAAAAACAAAAAAGATTTTTTCCTGATTTTGTGGTTCTACTTATCACTTTCTTCCTGCTCCCACTGGAAATCTTGGCCTGTCATTTGGTAAAACATGACATTGAAGGGTTTGTAAAACTTCCGCAGTCTGTGGATGACATCTGGGTCTATTTTGGGGTGAGTTCGACCTTTGGACTTGCCCAAACACCGGGGAGCACTGCTGTCCTCTGGCTTCTTTAGACAGGGAAACCCCTTCGTTTTATTAAAATAAAAATGCTTCTCTGTCACAATCCTCTTGAGGCCTAAGAAGTCCTGGACCTTGGCCATTTCCCCAGCAGGGTCAGTGATGAGCCTCTCACCACTGACAAACAGGATCTGGGAGAGGGGGAAGTACTGGAGCCAGTTTTCCAAGTGCAGGGCATAAATCCCAATGCGGATTGCACTCCAGGAGGCATCAATCAGCCCCAGAGTCCGGTTTTTGAAGGCCAGCACCTCAAAGGTGGGGATTTCTGGCTTCTTGGAGAGAGTCTGCGTGTAGTCTGAGATGGCCCGGGTGACCGGGTTCCGTACCACCACGATCAGCTTCGTGTCCTTGGCCATGGAGTGAATGCGCCTGGGGGCCTCGTTGGTCACAAAGTAGCTGGGGGTCTTCTCCATGGTGATCTGGCCATCCAGCGTCTTGGGCATCACGTTCCTGTGCAGAAGCAGAGGAGGTGGTTAGCGAGGGGCCGGGCAGGGGTGGGCACCTTGTGCAGGTGTTGGTGGGACATGCAGGAGGAGGGACGCTGTCACTCCTGTGTGACCCCCAGACCCAAGTCTTTCCGGCTTTGTTTCTTCTCAGGCCCTGGCCATGGTGGGCACCTAAAATGTAAAGTCAGCCTTGGCGACACATTATGCAGACAATTTGCCATAGGCGTATGTAGACCAAAGCTAATTGACACTAAACCTGCACAATACCTGCCTGTTCAGAAGCCATCTGCTCCCATTTGCTCAATTAAGCCTATTCACTCCAGAGCCGTGTACGGAGAGGCGCAGTTCGGATTACACAGGACCTTTTTGTTATGATGACATGCTTTTAAATGTCTCAGCTAATAAAACTTAATACAGAATAAGATCCCTTGCTTCTAGTACAATAATTAAATTTATTTACTATCTTGTGTGTGAGAAAGAATGACTTTTCTTTTATCTCTAATTCACATGCTCTGTCAATAATTAATTGCTGCTGGGTTTTGAGCTTCCTGTGCAAGCACTTTTATTAGCCAAAAGGAATTTGCCTACTGGATAAATTAGCATGTAGCAAGATTTTCCTGGATAGCATATTACCATATTGTAAAATGAAACTGCAGCGAGATAGCAGTTATGTCTAAGAAAATGAAGAGGTAAATTCTTGTCCCAGTGCCACCAGTTAAGGATTATCATAGCCAGCCAGAGTGTTTTAAGCGATCACAGAATCACAGAATAAGCTGAGTTGGAAGGGACCCACAAGATGTCCCCTGCAAGAGCGCCACAGCCTCGCTCACACCTGTTGTGCTGCCAGGTGGCACTGGGGCTGGAGGCTGTGCCACAGCCAGGGACCTGCCTGCTGCCCGCACCCACCCGCACCGTGGCTCTGGCTGTGGGCAGCCCCAGCCCTGCCACAGTGCCAAGGAGGAGGAACGGGGTCGCTGCTCCGGGGAAGCACTCACAGCACCGGGCAGGTCTCCTGTGTCAGACATGGAGGGTGGCGATGCCCATGGTCTTGCAGGATTATCCCTTTGTATCCCGACTATTTTTAGTACAAACGTATGGTGAGGAAATAACGCGAATAGGCTGGAAATGGCTCTGTGAGAGCACCTTGGGCAGCGACAGCCACAGTAATGCTGACGTCAAACTGCTAGGCCCCAGGAAGAACCATTTCAGGAATCACACAGCTGAAGCCTGGAGCAGAAGCAGCTGAAAAGCACAGCCCACTAGATGTGCCTGTCAGTGTCACCTCCTATTTGTGACTGCTAAAGGCATCAACTGGCTTTAATGCCCCTGTAATTTGTGTATTCACTGCTGGTGCCATCCAGCCCACCAGGCTTGTTCTGCTGAGGTGCTTTTTGGGGTGGTGAGGGGCCTCCTGCCAAGGCAAGAGTGAGGGTGGGTTGATGCTGCCACAGGGCTGCCAGTGTCCTCAGCATTTTGAGTGAAGAGGCTGGCGGTTCCTATGATGCCATGATGATATTTTTTTGCCTTTTATATACCCCTTTTATATACCCCTTTATACAGCCTTTTATATAGCTTTTATATACCCTTAGTGCTTTTAGCCCACACACTTGTAACTCCCTAAGTCTGATACCCCATGTCCCGTTAAGCCAGGAGACCAAACATCCTGGAAGCCGCATCTAAGGGTCAGAGCCCCAGACACCAAGGTCCTCTCTAGAACACATTCTGTAAACTGAGACAGGCCCATCCAGGGGGGAGACTCCTCAGAATGGGGGATTCATTCAAGTCTCTCACTGGGGAATCTTTGATAGATATGCTAATTTGCAAGGCCTGTAAGTTGTATACACGATCTATTGGGGGTGGGAGCATTCCGGTGGGGGCATCCCGGGGTGTGCATTCCAGTGTGCACTTAGGCGCACTCCACTTGGACGGTGTGGTGCACCAAGGATCCTGAATAAATACCGAGGTAAAAAGCCCTTTTCCCTTTAACCATGTCTGGCTCTCAATTTTAAGACCAGGAAAAGGCAACACCTGTGGCTGCCCCTCTCCTGCTGCAGAACCTTTCCTGTTGAACAGTCTCTGTCTGAGTACCAGCAATGCAGCCTGCAGGGCTGCAGGACTCCAGCTCCCTGTCCAAGGGCCAGCATGCTGGTGGCCAGGCTCTATAGGGAAGCCCATCCCTCTGGCATTAGGTCCCGCTGGAGCTGCCTTCCCAAAGGCAAGGCGCCTGCAACCCCGGCTTCTGCCCAGAGCACTCTGGTGCTTCATCCGTGCCTTGCATCAGCCACTTGAGTAGCAGTGACACGAAGGGAGCAAGGATTAGTCAGAACAATGCATCTCGAGGTATTTTTGCCTTTAAGAAAACCCTGAACAAATTAAGAGGGATAGGAGCGCTTGGGGGCTGCAGATGCTGCAGAATTATAGACCAGCTTTCCTGGGGAATCCAGCACCCAGATTTAACAGCCCTGTGGGAAGGAAGCCGCTTTTATGGCTATGCACATCACAGCAAGCCCCACGGTATGATCAGAGATGAGGCCCTGGGTGCCCACTGCTGTACGGCGGGGGGGCAGGCTGCCACCAACAGCGCTGCTCCGTGCCCACTCTCACAGCCCATGGCTATCCGCTGGTAGTGGAGGATGGGAAGCAACCCACCTGCAGCAAGGACAAGAGCCATGATGGTGTCCGTTCCCCACAGCAGCACCAGATGCCCCAGGGCGTTTGGTTTGGTTTGTATAAAACAAACATACTGGGGGTTTATAAAAGAAGCATCAACAAACATGTTAATTGCAACTGCCCCTTCAGATGATGTTACCACAATAAACAGGAGCCAAGAAATTGCAGAGCTAATAATCTGGAAGTGTTGCCACATTTAAGGACTGTGTTTAACTCCATGCACATTAAAGACAAATGGATGGATGGGCTGGCCCTGAGGAGAGAAAATGGGGAAGCAGTGATCAAGGAAAAGAGGAGGAGAAGCAGATTCAGTTTTTGCTGTACAGTTTTAAGGATGAAGCTGGAAGCCACAGTGTGTCCTCAAGACACCCTGGCCCTGCAGAGCCCCGAACGACTGTGGCTCTGGGACGTACATACAGAAAGGCTTTACCCCAAACTCTGCTGTGTTTCAGAGTCCCTCCCCATGTGCTGCCATACCGGGGCAGGCACCGAGCTACATTGTGCAGGTGAAGGAGGCTTGAGCCTGCAGCCCTAGGGTCAGGTGCCCTGCGTGCAGCCGGTGGCACGCGATAACTGCTGCCAAACAGAGAGTGGCACACGGCACTGCTGGCTCCTGCTGCTGGGAATAACAAGGGTGTTAAAGCTGGAGCAACCGAGCCGCTAGCACGGCAGGAATGCTCCTCAGAGCAGTTAACCTTCACAGAGCTGCTGCCATGTGCTCTGCCCTAATTGCATGTGTGCCGACGGAATTCTAACCAGCTCTGTGAGTGCAGGCAGAGCGACGCTCCACATCGCTCTCCTGCAGTGGCTGATGCAGAGCAGTTTGCAGTGTGGGGCTTTGCTCCTGGAGGGAGCACGTAGGCTTTGGAACACACTTTGGCTTTCCTTGCAGTGTTTGTGTCCCTTCTGAGGCCAGGCTGGTTGCTGAAGGGGCACGGCCCCTTCAGCAGTGAAGTGACTGCAGTGACTGCACCTGATGTGCCTCCACAGGGCAGTGCAGGAGGTGAAGTGTCGGAATGGGACACGTCTACTCCTGGCTCTGCCACTGGCATCTCCCCACCTGCACCTCTTCTCTCTCCATCACTGCTCACCTGAAAAAGGGGAGCAATGTCAAGAAGCCACTGGCAGGAGCTCCACTGACACGGGCATGATCGAACCCTCTGCTCCCTTCCAGGACAGGCATCATCCCCTTGAGCTCGTTGGTGCAGCATCACTACACTGGGCAATGCCAAAACTAAACTCTCATGCTGGGCTTGGACCCAGGAATTACCTCGTCCTCCAATATATATTACTGAGTACTTGCTCGGGCTTTTGATATTTCTCTCCTTTCCTGTTCATTCCCCAGTGCTGTGCCCAGAGGCTGAGGAGGGCCAGACTGCTCTGTGCACCCCCGGCACCCCTGAGTTGCACAGGGGCTTGCTGCTGTCACTCCTTCAGGTTTCTGCTCTGTGCATGGAGGGCCCCCAGCCACTGTGGGCGGCAGGCAGGACAGCTGGCTCCCGCCTGCCCTGGCTTGGAGCAGAGGCCAGCTCTAAGCCCTCATTGGGAAAATGTGCTGTAGTAATTGTTCTTAACTGCTGGCTTCAAACAAGCTCTTTATTTTCAAAGGATACATTTTATAAATTTGCGAATTTGCATGTTGCCAAAATCCCCTTGTGGTTTATTTAAATCCAGATTATCTTGTTTATTCCTTCAGTCACAGCTGTCATTTATCTCTGTGTAGGCAGCTTTTTCACGGTGTTGCAGGTTTCCTGCAATCCCACTCAAAAGGAGCCTTTGTTAACTGTATTTTCATGTTCTCAACAAGAGAAAAAAGTTCATAGCAACTCCCAGGGCTTGGGGAATCGCAGAGGAGGACATGGATTTGCACGGCTGCCACGGAAAGAGGAAATGGCCAGGTGCTGCAAGTGTCACCTGCCCACAGAGCTCCTCTCTGCTGCTCCTCGGGGTGGAGCAAACAGCTGCTTTTGTCTTCCGAAAAGACAAACATGAATCCTTTTTCTTTTTATTATTAACACATTCTGGTATAATTGCTTGAGCTGTCAGCTGTGACCTGCCAGTAATTCAGCAGGCGTGGGACTTTCAAGGGGAGAGCGGCATTGCAACTGAGCCCGCAGTACGCATTAAAAGCAGAACCCATTTGCTATAAGCCCCCGAGTCAAATCTCTTGTTGAATTTGTTCAAACATAAATTTACAGCTGAATTTACATAGGTTTAATGTTTTATAATCTTTTCAGTCTGTGAATCTATATTCAAGAGTGAGTGCATTAGCTCAGAAATATTGTGCTTAACGCTGAAAATAATTTTAATCTCTCCAAAGTCCAATCCTTTGCACATCACTAAACCTCAGAAGCCAATCCCTTCTAATAAGAGACACAAAACTTGCATCTGTCGCTGCCTAATAGATTCACATTGCTCTAATTCAAACGGCTCACATATGTCTGTTAAAAAACACTAAACGCAAATTATAAAGCCCTTTCAGACAAGCGGGTGCCAGTTCAGACTGGGGGCCAAAGGAACAAAAACCATCCCCAGGAGACTCACTGGAAGAGTTTAATGGTTAGGAATCTGGTGGCTGGGAGAAGGGGGTGAACCGCCCCTCTCTGTGACTTGTGTTCTGCTTTTGCAGGGCTTAGAACTCCAAATTAGTGGCTGTCTGTACTGTTGGCTTCCCTCTCCAAGACAAGGAGCTTTCCCTCTTCCCAGAGTTTCCAAAGCCATTCGCTGTCCATGCAGAACACTCTCGTGAGGGGCAGTCTGGGGTTGCAAGGACACCTCCTTGCTCTGTGCCAGCCATGTCCCTGCTGAGTTTCTCCCCGGTGTCCCCCAGGCCGTGCAGGATGTGGGAGCCCAGGAGGCTATAACTGGAGTGGAGGCAGCCCCGGATCGCAGTGCGGCCGGGGAATAAGAAGCAGCTGGGGCTTGGGAGTGTCTCAGTGCCCCTCAGCAGGGCCAGCCATTCTCCCAGTGCTGCCAGGGCTGCCTGGAGCCGTCCATCCATCTGTCCGCAACATCGGCTGGATGGAGCGCGGTCCCGGGTTGCCATACCAACGCAGGTGCTAACGCGTGTTGACTAACTGAGAGCTGATCTGATCAGAGAATGGCAGCTTGGCGTTGCCATGGCAACCGAGATGCCAAATTGGAAATGGTGTCAATAGCAAAGGTATCCGAGAGGCGGCAAGTGCGCGCAGGGGGCAGTGCCTGGCGGGGGCTGCGGGCACCCCGGTGGGTACCTACCTACACAGGCTGCCCATGGCTCCTGCTCCTGGGCCGGTGGGACAGCTCAGGGCACCCCACAGCGCTTGGCTGCATCTCAGGTGCCACCCCCAGGACCTCCATTTCATGGGGCACAGCTCCCCTGCTCCTTCCTTCCCTGTCCTCATCTGTTGTCCTGGCAGCCGTGTCGAGGGGTCAGTGCTACTCTTTGCAGCAATCCTCAAAGGACTTGGCTCCGCAGCCCGGGGGCTCAGGGCACATGCCTGGAGGGAGGATGCCCCTCAGGAGCACCATTCGAGCCACGCTCCCAGACACTGAGGAAAATGCCTTTGGAGCACAACCTATTTCTAATGTGATTTTTCATAATATCGCCTAGTCTAGAGTCCAACAATCACAATGAAAGGGCTTCTGTGTCTCCACAAAATGCAAAATCTTTAACGGCTCATTGGCATGTGCTTAAGTTGGCCTGGATAAGAAGTTTCTCCTGAGAACCTGCTATTGATTCTGTCAAGGATTCAAAGGTTTTATAGGCATCGCTCAAGATCTCTTTAGTACTTGTACCTTCTTAATGGCTCTCATCACCGATAAAACTGGAAACATCCCCCAGCATCCTGGGAAGCAGCTGTCTCTGTGCCAGGAGTCAGAGCCACGCTGCTGTCCAGGAGTGTGGCTGCCCTCCAGACGGCTGGGCAAGCCTCCTGGGCACCCTGAGGGGACAGCCTTTCCGTGGCTCCTCCGGGGTCTGTTAGGAGGTGGGGCAGATACCGGGGCTAGGGG
>VZTA01018762.1:294732-339215 GCA_013398855.1 Mohoua ochrocephala | reverse complement strand
GGGGGGGCAAATTGCCCCCAGGAAGTCTCCTCTCCTCCTACCACTATGCAACAAAATCAGTGGGCAGGTGGCTGAGTAGCAGACAAAAATATAAATATGCTCTGATTTCACTGGGACCATCTGGCTCAGGCATGATAGGTGGGTAGGAATGCTATAATCATGGAGCAGAGTACTAAGCTGATCCATTAAAGTCTTTTAGCAGAAGCAACCATGGAACCTGTATTAATCCGGCAATGCTTTGTGAACAGACATCACAAGGTTAGATCCATTCAGCTGCAATTAAAACCAACCCTCACTGATCAGGCTAGCTGGGAGAGCTGCTGCAGTATGGTGTTCCCCAAGGCTCTCATGAGTATAGACTGTTGATACTTGCACAATGTAATCTGAAATTACGATCCTAATGCTAAATCTTGCTTTCTTCTGTTCTTTCCTCAAGTGGATCTCCTCTGGGACACGGCTGCTGCCTTGTGCCAAAATCCCTTGCCTGTCTGAGTGCACAGCTCTCACACAAATTGGATAGGCTCAGTTTAGTGCTGTGGGGTTACTGATGGGGAAGCGCATGATGTGCTTCCTGATGGGGACTGCCCTTCCCCACCGCCCTCCTAGCCAGCAGCTGCAGGATGTACAGGGGCATGCTGGCTCCTGCACTTGGGGAGCTCCTGGCAAGGCTGAGAGCGCTCAGCACATCTGTGCCAGCACACACCGCCTCAGGTGTCACAAACAGCCCTCAGCACCACTTGGCTTTGGCTGTGCAAAGGAACCTCAGGTCTGTGGATGGAGATGTGTATTCAGTGTGACATTGTTTGACCGGGGATAAATTTGGCCCAATCTCTCCAATTTTAGTGCAAGATTTATTGTTGGTCAGCAGTCAGCCACAAAACAGGTTGTGAAAAAGGCTAGAAATGCATATTTCTAACTCCTCTGCTGTCAAAATTATTCTGACTAAGTGTCACTACCGTTCTCTACAGAAGCACCATGATCCTGTTCACTGGGAATCTCTCAGTATAGTCTACCAGATTTAATTACTGTATTAGTCACAGTGATAGCAAAGCGGCCCTAGTCTGAGCCTCTCGCACAGCACTGGAGTGAGGACTCACGGGCAGGCAGGGGTGAGTCCTGCCTCCTCTTACTGAGGATGTTCAAGTCAAGGTAGTCTGCTCCCAGTCCAGATTTCCCTTCAACACAGGAGTTCAAGTCGGTGCCAGTTCAATCACTTTCCACTGTTTTTTGCTTGCCCCATGCCAGTCCTCAGCTACAGGGCAGAGCTACATGAAATGCTGATGCACATGCAATCTCTGCTTGCAGGACAGAAACCCTCTCTGAAACATGCAATCCAGTGCCCCTTGTTGGCAGCAGTCATCGCACACCTTCCCTTCCCACCCCCTTGGGATTCCTGATCTGAGAGTTCAATACCAGCATGCAGCAGCATGAGCCCCCAGCACCAGCCACGTTCCTCCTGCCCCAAGCAGAGCAACTGAAGCCCACACGGACACCCGTGCAGGAGTGCTCCCACCCTGGAGTGCTCCCACCCAGCTCAGCCTTGACGGTTGCTAAGTGATGCCTGTGGAAGCTTCAAGACTGTCAATAATAGATGCTGTCGGTATTGCAGGCTGCGGTTCCTGGAACAGCCAGTTGGATGTGGGAAAGCTACAGCTGCTGGGGAGAGCTCTGTGCACGCCATGCAGCTGACACCTAACACTGATCAGACCCAACTGGGTGGTTCAAACCACTCCACTTTCCCAAAGACAGGATGGGCCCTTCCCAAAGAAGGCCAGGAAAATAAAATATTCAAATATAGTGGTTTGGACCTGCATATCTTGAGGAGTCCTTCTTCACCTTCTGGAAAATTTAATTCTACCAAGAAAAACACCCTGGCAATAATGGCTGCCTAAGTGAAAGCACCACGGCTGTATCATACTAAAAGCTTTTCAGGGAAAAGAATAAATAAATTCCATTCTTCAGATGTATCTGGATGTTATCCTAACGCAGTGCCAGAATAATAGGTAAGCCATCAACAGCTAAAAGGCTGGGAATTGTTATGGAGGAGCAATACTGCCAAATAGGCTGAAAACAGCAGTAATCGTTCACATCCTGCACGGAGCTCCAGCACCGCTGGCAGCTGGGGATGGGAGAGGGACTCCTGCCCTCCTGCCAGAGGGACCAGCATAAAAAGGCTGGACACAAAACCACCATCAAGGCTGTCACAGGAGCCCCAGGCTGGTCAGAGGTGGTGGCCAGGAGCATGACCCTCTGTGCCTTCACACCTGCAGTTACCTGTTCCTTTTGCAGTTGTCAACGAGACGGATCCACGCAAGCCATCGGTGCTGCGGGCAGAGCAGCTGAAGGGGCAGGTGGGGAGGTGACGGGCTCTCAGCAGCTGCTGGAGGTAGCAAAGCCAGTTCCGAATCCCTCCACAGAGACACTGAATGGCGAGATCTTCCCAACTGCACTAGCCTTGCAGCTGTCCAAAGCACAATATCCCACTGTTTAATCTACAGTGGACCAGTGTTTGCATCCAGCCTCTGGAGCCCAGCAGACGCCCTGGACAGAGCCCCAGTGCTCCCCTCGCTATTGCAGGCAGCCATGCCCACCACTGCCCCAGCCCCTCCTCTGCCTCCTCCCCATGCAAGTGGGAACCACCTCAGTCCCAGCATCAGACAAGTCCTGTGGTGGCCAAGACGTCTCCCAAAGCAACTGCCAAGGACTGCACAGATCCAAGACTCCTCTGTTCCCACCCCAGAGCTGCTCCTCTGCCCCTGGAGGGAGTGATGCTCAGGCTGCTGCTGAGGGCACAGCTATTTATTATTTGCTTCTGTTGATTATTTTGGGGCTTAAGTTCATTTATTATGTATGCAAGAATGGTAATACACTGGCATCTGAATGTCTTTTAGGCATACAATATCCTTATTATTCAAAGTGGTTTTTCCTCCATAATTGAATGGTTTACCTTATTATTACACTATGTTAATGACCCAGCATTTCCATTTTTCTATAGGATGCTTAATTGTAAGCAAAGTGCAATCAGAATCAGAGATGCCATCTGTAATTGACAGCATCATAATAACAGCCAGAATTGCAGGAATGAAGTACCAAAATAAATAACAGTGGGGAGACAGCCGCTCTGAAAACCCCCAGGAAGCTGCTCTGGGCTGGGACAGAGCCCACCCACACAGCATCCTCTCCCCAAACTCTGACAGTTTGGGCATTAACAGAGATAGAGTGCTATTGATATCAGTTTGTACATTTAATCAGTTTTTTTGCAGTTTTCAGCGAGATGTGAACTATATCCCTGTCCAAGGCATTTGGTTCAAATCAGCTGAGACAGAGAATAATCAAGATTTATGATTCTCATTCTGACTCGGATCACACAGTCAGTGCAAACGGTACAACAGAGCTTCCTCCCTGAGCCCCAGTGACATCCCTCTGCTTGCCCTCGCACAGTGATTTAATGTCCATCCCAGGGACTGTCACGAAGCTGCTGCAGCTCCAGATAATGGTGACTCCGGGTTCCCTCCACTAACTCCAGGGGTGGCACCGGAGGGGCACCGCAACCCAGTTTGGGGTTGGTTGGCAGAAATCAGTAAAACAGCACTTTGCAAAATACAAGGGAACTCATCTTGCTGTGCCTCCCAGCACGGCCTAGAGCAGCCTGGAGCAGGAGCAGCCTGTGGCATGTCTGACCTCTCTCACCCAGAGCATCCCTGCTGGGGAAGCACGCTGTGGGTTCTCACAGGTGAATCACACCTACCCCTGCAAGAGTCAGGGGCCCAGGAGCAAAGTGAGCACTGGGACTGCACAGGGAAGGGCCAGGGATGGCTCAGGAGGCAGCTCCCAGCAGCAGCAAGGGCCGTCAGCACATCCTGCAGGCAGTTCCATTTCCAGGGGCTCATCACCAGCCCAGGGAGCCAGAGCTCTCCAAGAGCTCAGCTGGGAAGTGAATGTTTAGATAAAAATTAAATGATCCAAAACCAACTCTAATAAAACCAGCCAGGTGATGGAAACAGAGCAATGGTGAGGCTATTTTCAAGCCATTTTGAAGGCAGCCATGCTGTGTGTTGCTGGCTGGCCAGGGCGTGCTGTTGCTGGCTCCTGGGATGCTCTGGTGGGCTCCTGCCCAGACATCTGCTCCCATCAGTACAAGATGGATGTGAGCTCAGGCCAGGCAGTCCAGCCACAACTGCGGAGGAAGGTCCTGGCACATCCACATGCTACATCCACACTGCCCGGCAGACCTGGGAGTTCCCCTCTCTGGGCAGCACAGCCCCAGCATCTCAGCCCATAAACCCCGTATCACGTGTGTGGCTCGTGGAAAGAGAGTGCTGTGATCCTGGTGCCGAGAGCCCAGCAGTGGATCCATCCAGGAACGTGGTGATGGGAGCTCCATCTTGATAGAGGGCTGGGACGAGGAGCGGAGGCTCTTCTTGCCTCCTGCACTGCTCGTAATGAAGGCAGACGCACGGCAGCCCCGGAGGGCTGTGTCACTGGTACTCGCAGTGCTGAAGCAATGCTGCCTGCACAGGGGCCCTGTCACGTTCTGTTTCATCAGGGCTCGCTGAGCCACCTTTCCCCACACGCTGTGTGCGGCACCACGCAGGGTTAGCCAGGGCTCTCTGTTAATTCACACATGTAGTGTAACATCCGAGCGAGTGAAAAAACAGCCCGATGCCACTCCAGTCAATAGAGTAAACAATTCCTGGTTTGGATAAACAGAATTACTAGTGCTGAAGAGCTCTGGGCAGCGCTGCACAGTCTGATTAGTGTAAATGCTAAACACAAACCAATTAACACTCTCTAAGTCTGCTTATCTCATGTCACTTAGTGCTAAAATAAAGGCTAACGCTAAACACACACATTGATTTAGCCATTAAATCTAACATCACTCAAAACAGCTCATTATATCACCGAGAAACAAATAAAGTCACCTGAATTTTCAGAAGCTACTGTATTATGAGCAATGACTCCATTGCTCCATCCAGCACTAGGGACTCACTGCTCATACTGAGAACAGACTGATACAGCTTCACCCAAAAATCAAACCTGGGCCACAGGCAGAGGTGACAGGTGACATCCCTGCAACACCTCAGGCAGTGCTGCTGTGGAAGCACTTGGGGCTGGCCTGGTGCTATGCCACCAGCTTACAGTGCCTGGGTACAAACAGCACCATCACTAAGAACACGATTGCTTGGCTCGTGCCAGCCACGAGTCCCAGGCATCCATCAGCTCTGCTAAGGAAGAGGAAAGGCTCACCACGGTCCCAGCAAACCCCACCAGCTGCCAGTGCACTTTTCGAGAGCACAAGCAGCACTGACAGAATACCCACCTCAGTCCCTGAAGAACCAAAGCTACTCTGGGTTTGATTTGGGCTTAAATGCCTCTTCTACTAGAATTTATTGAAAGCTGGTGTGTGGGAAGCTGATGATAGGAATAGCCTGTCTGGGGGTATCCTGCCCCAACAAGCACTGGAAGCAGGCAGGGAAGGATGTGTGGATGTTAGTAGGCAGCGTGAGATGTTTACATTCCTAATTACAAGGGCTAATTCTTTGCTTTGGCCAGGTATCCCTTCTGCAGACAAGGTTAATGGGATGTGAGAGGCCACAGCTGCCACAGCACCAAGTGAGGAGGACAGGCAAGAGACAGCAGCATTAATCAGCAAGAAGCCATGCAAAAATGGTTATCTCAAGCTGTTTGGAGGCACAGAGTAAAAATAAATCTCCCTGAGTTTAATATTCTGCCAGTCAGCTCCTTTTTGTAGGTGGAATCTATTAAAAATTATCTTTCTGTTAAAATGCTAAAGTATTTCTGACATTTAACAGCTTGCTTCAAGCAAAAAGGTGCAATAAATACATAGGAGAGCTAATTGGCACCAGAACACCCAACATCCACCCAGCACGAGCAAGCGCTTGCTGTGTCAGCTCCTGACGCCTCCGGCAGACCCCAGCATCTCCCCCGAGTATGGTGCCCCTGCTCCCGTGTGCCCTGCTCACCTGGGGGAACTGGGAGGTTCCCACCATCATCCAGCAACTGCAGACGGAGTGGTTGGAGCCAAGCTGCAATCCGGTCCCAC
Organism: Mohoua ochrocephala; assembly: GCA_013398855.1. NCBI lineage: Eukaryota > Metazoa > Chordata > Aves > Passeriformes > Acanthizidae > Mohoua > Mohoua ochrocephala. The sequence continues at coordinate 333,151 of VZTA01018762.1, read as the reverse complement.
CCAAGTCTCTCCACTTTGAGGTACTTGGTTGCTGCAAGATGCAGAAGGAGCTGCTTGGCAATGTGGTCTCAATAAAAATTAATGCTTTAACAAGAAGCCAAATAGCTACAGCTAATGTTCTTCTGAATGAGATCTAAATTTTATTCATAAGCATCAGTGTCAGGACTAAAATAACAGTTTTATGGACACTATGAGCATAAACAGCTCTGCTGATTCAAAAACAGAAACTGCACTTCTGAATGAATCGTGTTCATTTGGAACAAAAGCACTGTTCCAAATACATGCCTCAAATAAAAGAGGAAGCCAGAGAGTGTTCTCCTGGTGAGCCTGCTTCCAAGGAATGCACTGCAGAGGGGAAGGGAGATGAGGGCACAGTGATTGGGAATGTGCTAGGGAGAAGGAGCGGGGCTCACTCAGGAACTGCCTGGGACATGGCTGGAGGTGGGGTGGGATGGTGTTTCCACCTCATCTGCATGTGGAAAAGATAACAGGTGAGAAAGAAGAGTGCAGAAATCCTCCTGCAGAAATCCCTGCTGAGCTCCAGCATTCAGGACTGGATGGCTCTGGCAAATGGTTGAAATGGCCTTTGTTTATTTGGGGTCAATGCCTTGGAAAAGGGGGAGAGCTGTATGGCTACCAAGTAATTGATAAGAGATTTTTAGAAAAATACTTCTTGGGAGAATAGGCTCAGACAGATAGAGCCAGGTAGCCCACAGCATGGCACACATGTGTGGGCAGTGCCATGACCACGCTGGCCAGAGAGAGACTCCAGAGCATGGCTGAAATGGGGTTGGAAAACACACTGTATATTCAGTGAGGAGTTTGCTGTATGGCTGCTAGTGGAGCCTCTGGACAATATTTTACTTTACAAGGCCAATTAAGGGTCATGCAAGAGGGAAGCACCAGCTCCAACATCCCCATTCCCACACCCCTTCTGCAAATGGGAACAGGACCAACAGGACCGAGTACTTTCAGTTGGCACTGAAACACCCCAGATATCACGATCTTTGTCCAGCCCTGAGAGCCCAGGCTCCCGGGATGAGGCAAGCCCAGTCCCCTGCACTGGGCAGCCCCCAGTCTCCCAACAGTCCTGTGAGCTCGGGTTCTGCGGGGCGTCTCTCTCTGGGAGAGCCTGGCTTTGCTGCTGCCGCACTTCCCATAACTGGGGCAATATATCTGTGGCCACAAATGAAAGATCAATATTTATTTAACAGACACACTACCCTTTAGAGGCCCTTAATTGTAAATTAATCATCATTAACTGGCAGTAATTGAACATGCTGAAAGCTGTGATCGCAGCTATCCCCCACAGCAGGGCCCTGGCGCAGGCACCAGCAGAGGGGAGTGGGATGGAGGTGAGAAGTGGGAGAGGGACCCACAGTGGGCCCTGCAGGGATGCATAGGTACTGCTGCAGCCAGAGGTTTGCTCAGCCCGTGGCAACCTAGCACCAGCGGGACAGAGCTCTGTGGGCTGGGGACCCTCACAGAACGAGAGGTGAACCCCGGAGCAGGCAAGTGCCTCTCTCCCTGCAGCAGCCCCGCAGCCCTCAGCAGGACACCCACTGATGCTCTTCTGGCCTCAGTCTCAGCTCCAAGCAGAAAGACAGTGTGCTCCAAGCCAGACAAATCCCCCTGGCCTGTGTGTCCAGCACAGGGGGCTGAGAAGGGAAATGAGAGGCGTGACAGGCCCGTCAAAGAGAAGGAAGACATGGCTCTGCTCTGCCTGGGGAAGCACCTGTCCGGTACCTGTCCAGCACCCATCAGCACCCGCACAGAATTCTGATGCTGCTCATCTGCTCACTGCATGCTGCCTGCTGGAGGCACAGCTGGTGGCAGACTCTAAGCCCAGGGGATGCCTTCCCTTTGGGAGGGAGAAACTGCGGTTTGTTTCTTTCCAGATTCTACAGGAATACAGACCAGCAGTGCAAGCACCAGCTCGTCCTCCCCAGCTCTCAGATCCATGGGGTATGAGCCTGCCAGAGGGATCCAGGGGGATGCAAGGAGATGCACAGCCACCCATACAAGTGTTTTGCAGAGTGCTGCTTTTCAGACACCTTTGCACATTGGAGGGCTTTGGAGATATTGTTGTGCTCTCTAGTCTGGGGCTTTGGGCAGCTCTACCCTGTGTTTCTAGTGTCACAGTGATTAAGAAACAAAATCTGATGTTGTCCTTGGTGGGAATACAGGCGAGTGCACAGGCCTCAGTGCCAGCGGGCTGTGTGGGGCGAGCTGGCAGAAGGAAATGCAAATTCTCTTTCTGTAAGGACGACAGTGGCACGAACGCTGACTTTATTAAAATGCAGAATTATTTCAGGGCCCTTTGTTTAGCTCAGAGCCTGGAGGTAATTTATGCACAAGGATAGAGCAGCGAGGGCTGTGCTCGCCTGCCTGGCGTTGCCAGCAGTTCTTGGCTGGTGCTCCTGGTGTGAAGGCTTTCCAACTCTGGAGGGAAGGTCTGGGAACCCACAGTCTCGCTGCTTGTTCTTGCTGAAGAATTTTTCCTGTCCCTACAGCTCCTGTGTACAGCTGCTATGGACGGAGGCTTTAACACAGAGCCTAATTAAGTGCTCGCTGATCAAGTCAGCTGGTCTTCTGTCCAGAGACATTCCCTCTCTGCCCGCCCTCCTCCTGCTGCCCGGAGCAGCCTGGCTGCGCTGGGGCCTGGGGTCTGCTGAACCGAGATGCCGTCCCTGAGAGCTGGTGAGGGCATCCCCCCGTGCTTCCCCATGGCTCCCTCGGAAACAAGGCAGGACCACTGCCACACTGAAGCCTGGCCAAGGAACCTTTTGAGCCAAGGGCACTGAGGAGGGGCCTCACTTTCCGCCCCACCATGGATGTGAGCCACTCGTGTGAACCATGGCCACCAAACACATCATCGCCACTGCTCTGCCCCAAGTACCCTCAGGCTGGGCGGTCCACTGACTTTGCAGTCCATGAATTCTCTTTGGATTTGGAGACTCACAAGGCAATCTGAGCTTCTGCAAATCCTGACCAAAACTTGGGGCTTAGCTGGCACTTCCACAGCATTGGCCTCTGTATCAAAGGGATGCATGCAGGATTTGGCAGAAGAAATTCCAGAACCTGGCACAGAGATGACAATTAGTTTCTTATGAATAAATACTAGAACTTGAAGGGATAAGTTTCAGAACTCCAGCACGGCTGGAGCTGTCCTGGTCCCATGGACAGCTGTGGGGGTCCTGCAAAGGTACAGGGAGAGCATGAAGCAGGGCTTTCCCACAAGCAACACAAGGTGGACAGAAGACAGGTCTCAAGGTCCCTGAACAGCAGCAGCAAGCATACTTGCTCATCACCACAGTCCTGGGAGAGGGTCCAGCCACCACCAGTGGCTCAGTTGGAGTTGGCTGAAGGCTCAGACCACTGTGTTTCAGAGGAACAGGTTCGGCCAGGTGCTGGAGTGAAGCAGCACAGCCATGGGGCATGGAGGGATGCCAGGATCTGTCCTGGCAGCAGCTGGGGGCTGCTGCAGCAGCACAGGGTGCAGGGACCAATGCCAGGCACTTCACCTCTGCCGAGCATCACTGCAAAGGCAAACAGAGGCTGCCGGAGCTTGTTGACAGGGAGGTTTATTGAAATGAAACCTTTGCAGCAGGTTATGTGCTCTTGTTTTGAGGAGTTTAAACCATGTCCAAGATCAGGCTAGATTAAATCCTTGACTTCAACTACTGCCCAGGAAGCCTCATCTAGGCCAATTCATATTTTCATCTGCATACTAATGCTAGGCTTTAATCAGCAAGGAAACCTTCCAGCACACTGCTTCAAAGGTAAATGTCTGCAGTGGAAGGCAAACAGGGAGGAAGCCCCTGCCAGCTTCTCTCCCCCTCTCCTGTGCTGCATATACCAGACTTGCTGTATCTCAACCGACAGGACATGGGGGCTCTGCTGCCTAACCCCGGGAGCTGCACGGCTGGCATTAGGCTGCACACTGCTGGGGCTGTGCTTGGGGAATATTACCGTGTTTGACACAAAGTCTGGCTTCACTGAGCCAGGTTTATCACCCGGTAAAGCTGCTGTGCCCAGACATCACAGGCAGAGCAGAGGGCCTGCTATTAACGGGGGAAGGAGCTGGGGAATAAATCTGGGACTTCTGCTTTTGTGCAGGTGGAGTGCAGATTTAGTTTGCAGAAGAAGATCTGTGCTGTCTGTGTGACTCCTAAATCCCACCCCGCCCCTCACATATCGATCCCGGCAGCTGGTCACAGCCCGCAGGTTGACAGGAGGAGGGATGGAGCGCTGGGAGCGCGAGGAGACGAGAGCCTGGAGCCAGCCACCCTTCTGGAGGGAAAAACTATTCTTAGGCGGGTATTTGGAGGCAGTTCAGAGGAACCTGCCTCGTCACACTTTTAAATTCCTCTCTCTGCAGTGGCACAGTGACAGAAGCCTTCCCGTATGGTATCGTGGGAGGGAAAGCTTCCGCCTGCCACTGCCTGTGGCGGATGCCAACCGGCGCACTGGGCACCTGCCATCACACGGGCTGGCACCCCCGAACTGCACTGGCTGCTCAGGGCAGTCACAACCCCCAACCAGGGCAGCACTGGAAGCAGGCTCCCCACACCGTGTGGGTTCCTGGCCACAGAGCACTGATTCATGGCACTCAAACACCCTGTCTCAACCCCGAAGTACCCCACTTCCCAAAACCTCTTCACTTCTCATTCCTCACATGGTGATCTCCTCACTACACACACCACTATGCAAAATAATCATGTTAATCCCCAACTCAGTTAGCAAACAGACAATGAAATCTCTGGCACTCACCAACAGCAGGGCCCCGGCACCGGGACCGCGAGCACGACCTGCGGAGAGACTGGGCCGGCGGCACTGGGAGAGCATGGCTGGGAAGGAGCTGAAGAAGCTCCAGGTTACACGGAAGGAAAAGGGGCACAGCCTCGGCAGTAAAGGGTTCTGCACCGTGACTCCGTTCCAGCTGACAGTGGCGCGATGTGCCACCAGCCTGCCGGCCTGTGCCCTGTCCTGTCCCTGGCAGCTGCTTGTGGCACACTGCATCCCACTGCCACTCTCACACTGCCACTACAGGGCAGCATCACGCCTGCTCCGGCCCGAGCTCCTGCCTGCCCTGGTTCCCGGCTGCCAGGGAAAACATCAACAGGTCTGCTTCCAAAAGCAAGCACTGCATTTGCACAGACTTTCCTAGAGGAAATGTTTCTCCTCTGTACTTGAAAGTTTCCTGAAAGTTCCCAGCAAATAGGTGTTGCAGGTAAGCAGAGCCGGGGTCAGCCCATCCTGCACCAGAGGCAGCCGTGCAGCCCCACTGCGGCACACAGAGGTGTGAGGACATTAATCACCGTTGCTGAGCTCCTTTCCTGCCATTGTGTCACAGCCCTAATTGCGCTTGTTAAGTGGAATGTCTTCCTGGCACTTGCTCGGGGCCACGGCTCGTTCAGATAAGACAGACTCGGATCAATGCTGCTTGACAGGCGATGCACTCCGGCGCACTCCCAGCCCGCCTGTCCTCGGGCTCGCAGCAGCAAACGCTGCACGGCCTGTGCCCCTCAGAGTGCTCCTACACAACGAGGAGGGCATCTTCCCGGAGCCCAGTGGCCCCAGTGTCGCTGGTGCACTGCGAGGAGGGATGTCTCTGGTATGGGTGTGTGCTGTCGCGCCGACACTGCGTATCTGCACTGCTCTCCCTGCGCAGCTTCTGCCAGGAGGGCACCAGCCTCCCAGGGAAACCTGTTCACACTGCCAGGAACAATAACCCCAGCCTAGTCCCAGCTGCTGCTCCTGCCCGTTGCCCTCGAGGGGCTCTGCCACACAGGAGACTTGGCAGCTCTGCCTTTCATGGTTGTGCTGAGCACAGGACAAAGCTGAAGCACACCCAACGCTCTCGGCATCACAAGTAATCCCATTTCTGTGTTATTTGCCCGGCCACAAACACCTCGCTTTAAGGCAACCCAGCTCCTCTGGCTCCGGCTGGTGATGCTCAGTCTGAATCTATCAACGCTGTCCACATGCAGGTGCTCGCACTGCATCCCAGCTGCATTGGCTCGAGAGCAGGGAGAGGGCCGAGAGCTGCAGCAAGTCTGGGCACACATGCTGGCTGGGGCCAAGTCACTTTTCCCATTGTCACCTGGGGCTTTTACAGACTCTCCATATTTGCTGTGCCTTTTGCAGCTTGAAGGGACAGGCAACGCTTCTTTGGAGGCAGCAGGACAACTTTCCTGCCTGAGACAGAGCTCCGGGCAGCACCGTCTCCATCAGCTCTGATCACCTTAAAAGCCTCAGCCCACGTGGATGCATTTCAGACCAAATGCATCTGTGGCTGAGGAGTGCTTGGGGACCAGCAGTGACAGATGAAGGTGGTAGCTGCCCTGAGCAACCTCAGGCTCGTATGGAGACATCTCCTTCCTGTCAGAGGAGAAAAAAGCTATAATCCACTCTAACTGACGCTGTGATTTTCTTATCCATCACAGTGGCAGCTTGTTTATACCTACCCAGGGCCCAGTGCTGCGCAGGCAGCAGAGGAGAAGTGGGGAAGCTGCAGTAAAGCAGCGTGAGTGCCTGATGGGCTGGAGCCACAGGACCAGCGGGATGAGTCTTGCTGACCAAAGCCAAAGGCAGGTGCCCAGGGAGAGGGTGTGCAGCACTAGCCCCGTGCACTCCCAGAGCAGCTGGAGACCCAGGTGGGTTCTGAGAGCGGAAGAGAAGATTTGGGGAGTTGTCACGGCAACAGCATCACTTACTGTCAGGGTATGCCAGAGCGGCATTGTCTCTGGATCCAAAACCTTCCTTCAAATTAGCTCCAGAGCACACTATACTGCCTTTGGAAACATGTAATGTGTTCCTGTAAATCTATAAAGCCTTGTTTGTCAAACGGTTGGTGGCTCTTCCCTGCTTGAACAGCATCCTTCAGTGCAGCCCCTGCATGCCAGCCCCTGTGTGCCACAGACCCTGCTCCACACTGAGACCCTCAGCTGGGCAGCAGCATCCACCCCTGCAGTGGAAGCACAGCTGCTGCGAGGAGCGAACCTTCTGCCTGCGGAGGGTCTGCCCTGCATGGCCCCGTTACTCGTCACGCCTCCTACACGTCCCCTCAATATTTACAGACATAAATCCCCAGCATATCACAAGGAAAGGTTCAGCTTTGCCAGTCAGACTTGTAAACAACCTTGCAGCAGCCCACAAGTCTGACAAGGACATTTTAATGTGGCACTGTCATGCGCCCAGCTATGTCTGAGTCAGCAGCTGCCAGGTGAACCTGCTGTTCGAGGGTTGTGGCACAACCACCGGCCCTGCGGGGTGAGGGGGTGTAGCTCCCGACTCCTCATCCTGCTGGCCAGACCCCCGAAGAACTGGGATGTTTCAGCCGCCTGGGCCTGGGACTCCTGGCCAAGCCTCAGCTCAGGCAATGTCAGCAGGAGCAAGTGAGAGAAATTCACGGGGCTCTTGCCCAGCCCGGGCAGAACAAACAGCAACTTTTTAACAGTCAATTAGCTCCCTGTCAATCAGCTGATGCTGAAGTAAGGTAATTACCTTATCGCTTACAGAACTCCCACTCTCCCGGAGAAGGCAAACCTTCCTCCTCCCTGCCTGGCACCAGCAGTCCCCACGCTGATCACCCAGTGCCTGTGGGGCAAACCTTCCTCCTCCCTGCCTGGCACCAGCAGTCCCCACGCTGATCACCCAGTGCCTGTGGGGCAAACCTTCCTCCTCCCTGCCTGGCACCAGCAGTCCCCACGCTGATCACCCAGTGCCTGTGGGGCAAACCTTCCTCCTCCCTGCCTGGCACCAGCAGTCCCCACGCTGATCACCCAGTGCCTGTGGGGACGGTGGCCGGTGCTGCCGATTCCACTGCTCTGGCCACTGGCTGCCCGGGCACAGCACCAGCACCGGGACAGGCTGAGCACAGCCTGTGCTGAGCCCCTGGCTTCCACACCCAGCTCCACACTGAGTCTGTGCTCCCTTCTCTCCTGCTTCTCTCCAGATGCTTCTCCAGGCTCTCCCAAGGGCTGCGGGGTCAGGAGAAGGAGGGATGTCCTGGGTGCTCTCAGGTGCCAGCAGGATGCAGCACCTTATCCCAATCAGCAGTACCTGGTGAGATCTCCTTTGATGTTTGGCGAATGCTGCCGTTTCCAAGCTGTTACCTGCAGCCACAGCTTTGCAGAGCCACCACAGTAACAGTCCCAAGTTCGGGAGCTCTCCAGAGAGAGATGCTCTCCTCGTGGTACGCTGCTCTGCCTTACCTTTGACTGGCCGTGTCCGTGGCCAAAAGGCATCTCGCAGGTGTGTCAGGATAGGAAATCGCCATAAAAAATAAAGCAAAATAAAAAGGTTCCATTGTAATCCTATTAATGCATCTCCACACAGGTCGGTATCTCCTGAAGAACACTTCCCATTAAAGAAATCAATTTAGTATTCGGCTTTCTTCCTGTGGTGCATATTGAAGTGGGATTTGACAATGATGGAAAACAGATTTGTGTTAAATACTGCCAATAATGTCTCATAGCTCAAGGTTACAGCTTCTGGTGAGCGACAGACGCTCGTAATCCAACGCATGGAAAATACTGCACTCCACTATCAATTATCTGGAGTTATTAGGTTTTAAAATAAACTGCACATCCGGACTTCAGGCCACATGTTTATTTTACACTTCCCTTGCAGCTGCTTCAGCCTGTTTGGGGTTTCTGGTCTGTCTGAGGGCTCTGTGCACAGCTGGCTCTGTCTCCAGCTCCAGCCTCAGCCCAGCCTGGAGACCCGAATCCCCACAGGGTGCAGTGCCGGCATCCTTGTTGCCCAGGATTTCAGACCTGGATGGAGCTCCAGAGAGGCTTACAGCAGACAGGGAACTTCTTGATCCTCTTCTTTTCACAAACGGGGGTTTTCAGATTCACCAGTTTCGTGGGGAATTTCAAACGAGTGTTTTCCTTCCTCAGGTTCCTCAGGAGCCCACAGCAAAGCAGTTGCTTTGTGTCCTGAATCCCCACTTTGATGCTTGACAAAAGCTTTTTTCTCTTTGATAAACAGAAATGAAGCCAAACATTAATGGATCCTTTCCTTCCACTCAAGAAGGCTGGGGAGCCTTGCAGGGGGGGTCAGAAGACCTTTTGGAGCCTCTTTTTACTTTGAGGCTGCCGAAGTCTCAGCCGAGGGGAACTGAGCTCCTGCAAGCTGCTCCATGGAGGAGGTGCCTGGGCAGCAGAAGGGAGCCACACTGATCTCCAGGCTCAGGTGCCAGCATTGCCCAGCTGGCACCCTGGGCTGCACAGGGAGCTTGGCTTCAGCAGTGCCACAGGAACACTGGGATAATTGGGAAATGCACATCGGGCTGGATTTCAGCTCCTGCTTGGGGATGCGCAACGTTACGTGTCTGCGGAGGATGAACTGCCACGTGCCGGGGAGCAAAGACAACAGCCAGAGCTGGGGAAACAGAGAGAGAACTGACGGATTCAACGACAGGTAGGGAGTGCCAAATGCACACACACCTGGGCAGTGGGGCCAAGGAACCTGGACCCCCCAGGCACTCACTGTTGGGCATCTTCCCTGTGGGTTTTTACCCTAATTTACAAGTCAGTAAAAAGCCATACAGAAACCCTGTCCCATTTTTGGATTGCACTGTGGAAGCAGCATTTCCTGGGACAAGGAGTCTGCAGAAGGAGACACGAGGGTGAGCAGAAAGCTGCAGCCAGCCCAAGGGATCATCAACTGGGACACAGTCAGACCACAGAAACATTTGCTGGTCCTACAGAACCCAGGGGAGCAGAGAACGTTCTTCATCCCTTCATTAAGCAATTAGATCTACAGACATTTCTATTAAGTGTGCCCGCATCAATGGCAATGGCCTGCAAATATTCTAGTGGCATAAACAGCGTAATTAATCAGGTGCTGTAACGGCAAGAAATTACCATAAGGAAAACACAGACTGAATATTGGAGAAAGTTTTCTGGAAGCAAACCATGTTAATCAGGGAATTGCCATCCTAGGGAAAGGGGGAAAACTCCACGGCCTGAGATGGATCAGAGACCCCTGGCAAATATCCCAGAGGGAATGCACAAATGCTGGCTAGCGAGATGGGCAGGATGACCCAGTATGTGACTTGCTCTTCCTGACACAAATCATTGAGTGATTTCTAATGATGATTCACTGCTCTCAGTAAAGGTGCCTTCATTCACATAGTGTGCTGCCCTGACACAGGCTGGGCTTTGCACCAGGGGAGTTATTTCTTTGCAGCAGGTTATCCTCTTGCAGCAGAATAACCGTGGAGGCTCTGCTGTCCTGCACCGTGGTGCCTGTACCCTGGGGAGCCAGAGTCCCCTGCTCCCAGGTGTGCTCTGCAATTGTGGCCACAAGAAAAGCTCTCTCTAGCTGTGGCAAAGAAATGAATCCAAAGGATTGGGATGTATTCAGCTGCTGCCAGCTGCTCCCTCCAAGCTTCTGGACGGCCATGCCCTACCTGGCTTTACGCTGGAGGTCGAACGCAGAGAAAACGCTGGCTGGTTTCACAGCACATGCCAGGAACTTGGTGTAGTAACAAGTGTCTTGAGCTCAACTTGTGCAGCTGCACGGATGGCAAGGTTACCTGTACCTGCCATAAAGGGAGCAGCCGCTCGTAGGACGCGCCCCCTGAACGCTGACAGATCATTTGCTCTGCGCGTCCTGGTGCAAACAGATGTCTCCATGCAGCAAAGCAGCCACCCGAATGCTAAAGCAGCTTCTTCTGGCTCTCCATAAAAATGTCATATTTGTTCCCAGAAGTTAATCTTTAAAGATTTTTAGAGCGATCAATAACCAGTGGATGTGTGCAGAGCAGGCTGGAGCAGCGGCCGGGGACAGCACCAGCGGAACAAGCATCCCTGCTGAGCCCCGTGCCCAGCAGTGGTGACTGTCCCCCACAGCTCGGGACTGGGGGGGTACCACGGCGCTCAAGGGCTCCAGGGATGGGAATGCTGAGCCCCATGGCACTGGGGGCTCTCGACACTGAGCCCTGGAGCCACCAGAGGACCTGGGCAGAACTAAACCAGGCCAGCATCGGTGGGGGTTCCCAGGGCACACCAAGTCCTGCTGCCACAGACTGTGGCTGGGGGCACACGGAGCCCCACCAGCAACAGGGCTCCTGCATTGTCTATTCTGAGCCACAGGCTCTGGCTGCGTGCGGATGGCTGCGAGGAGCAAGGGGAAGTTTAGCTTCAAACTGGCAGGCAGATTAGCAGGGAGAGGAGTGCTCAAAGCCAAGAAACTGGAAAACCATTTGCACTGGGCAAACAGCATGATGCTAGGCTGTGCTGCCGGTGGGGACAGCGCGTGCTGAACGGAATGAGCCTGTTTCTGCAGAGCACGGCGTGCATCCCAGTCCCAACAGTGGCTGCTGGAAAACTGGGTGTCTGTACACAGGCACGGGTAATGTCTTGTTATCCTCATAGAGCTCCCCTGCGCCCTTCCCTGGGCCCCTGGTCCAGCACTGTGCTGGCTCCCAGAGCCAGGGTGGGTGTGAGCACCTGGGGCTGCTTCAGACATCACTTCTTGGAGCACATGGTGCTCCAAGAAAGGCAGGATAGGAGCGCTTCAGGAAAGCACCCCAGGTCCCAGCAAAGCCCCTTCCCCCATCTGAGAAAAATTTCCATATTCATGAGCCTTATCACTCCCCTCAAGCTGCTGTGTGAATGCAGCAATTCAAAAGGCAGCACCACACAAAGAGATTTTGAGGCCGTTGGGGAATCAGCAACAGTTTCTCAGACTCCCTTGCTCTGCGCCTGTCCTGTCGGATTTCAGCTGTGTTTCAGCACCGCTGGTGCCCAGGCAGTGACTCAGTCCCAGCAAGACCACCATAGGCCAGAAGTCCCTCCCAGCACTGTCCATCACATGGCAGCAGCAGGGTCAGTCCTGCCCATGGAGTGGGGTGCTGCTCCCAGCTGCTGGAGGGTTGGGGGTGGGCTCTGGTGAGGTGTTGGAGTCAGTGGGTGCTTCTGCCTGAGGTGGAGCTGGGCTGCCAGATCAATGTTATGGCCAGCTACAAGCCCCTGCCAGCAGCCAGCCTGTGGCTGGCTCCTGGGCTGGGGTGGCCACGCTCAGGATGGCCATGAAGCCTCTGCTGCCGCTGCTCTCAGCCCTGCCCAGTGTTGTGTTTGGCATTTTATTAAGGAGAGCCATTATCATTTGAAAAAACATTCCAGACTTTGTCAGTGCTTATCCTTGTCTGACTCCACAAAGCTCGTCGAGCTTTTATCTCCTGCAGACTAGATTACAGTAATGCCTCGCTGCTTGCCAGGAGGGCTGATTACCAGCCCTCAGCCCCACAGGCAGCACAGATCATGCCCACTGTGCCCACCATCAACCCAGCACCTTGCCTGGGGCTGCTCCTGGTGGGTCTCCCTCCTGGACGGGTCTGGAAAGCAGAGTGCTCCAGACTGCCAGCATGACTGAGTGCTCAGCCCAGTCTGTGCTCCTCGTGCCCCATCTGTGCTCCTCGCGCCCCCACTGCCCCAGCCGCAGGGGGCTCAGCAGCCAGCACCGCTCTCACCCAGGCTTTGCCCCTGGCAGAGGAGCCCCAGGTGTTCCATTGCTGCCTTCCCAACAGCCCCAGCAGGACGACTTCTCCAACAGTGTCCTGTCCCTGCTCGCCATCACATCTCTGCAGGCTGCCATCACACCTGGCTGCGTGGAACCGTTTCGGCATTCGTGGGGCCCAACACGCTCCCTGCACGGGGTAAAGCTGCCAGAAACCTCCTCCTCCCAGGAAAGGTCCAAAAGGCCACTTGTATGTGCAGGCGGTGACCACAGCCTGGAGCAATGCCCCCAGACCATCCTGTGGGACTGAGCCATGGGTGGCAGCAGCAGGGGAGAGGGGAGCAGGGGCGCGGGGCTGCCAATGAGACTGGCACTCCTGGCTCCTCAGCACAGCTGCCACCATCTCCCCTTCCCACCACGTGCCAGCTCCTGCTGCTCTCCCTGCGCCATTCTGCTGCAGGCTAAATTAATTATTTCTAATAAACCCATGTTTAAATTACCAACCCAGGCAGGGGCCAGCTGATTTGGGGGCTTCTCGCTCTGTTAGCCTTACTTCAGTTAGTACTGGGCCGGGCAAAGCCCTCACCTGCATCCCCACAATCAGCTGGGACGGGGCCCTGCAGCCCCTCTTCCTCTCCTGGGTGAGATGTCAACTGAGTCCCCTGGGTCCGAAGGACAGCCAAAGAGACTTGCCACGTGCCCAGGCACACGCCTCAGCGCTGGGAGGGAAGGAACAAACACGTCGTCTGATCTGTGCCAATGATGGAGAAGATGTCACAGGCAAAACGGACATGGGGACAAGCCGGCAGCCCCAGCTCAGGTCTTGCAGCTTCTGTTTTGGGGAAAGAGCAGTGATAATATGCACCAAGGACAGCAAGTGAATTTATAGCCAGCGCTGCTTCATGAGCAGATGTCTGCAACAGGCAGGTGCAGCCAGCAGGATCTGCAGAGGCAGCTGCGAGGAAGAGGCTGAAGCGCCCAGGTAGGATTTACCCTGCTCCCCTGGGTGTTCCAGCTTTATCGTCCCGCACCCAGGGAGGTGAAGCACAAACCCTTGCAGGCAGCGGGTTCATTCCAGCATGCTGCAGTCAGTGTCTGAGCTCTGAGCTCGGCTGGCTCCCCCCACAACTTATCTCAACTCTTCCCAGATGGCTTTTATCTTTAAACTACTGTACAGCAATACAAAAAGACAACAATAATTTAAGATCCTCTTTGACTGCAGGCTAATACCAATTCACTCCGCTTGCCGAGGGATGGCACTTTCCCTTTTTTATATAGCCTCTGTGATTTTTCTAGCGTATGCAGATAATCTCAAGCTCCTCATAAACGCAGCCATAAACTTTCCTCCCTCTGCCCCCTTGGAAGTGCATAAAACCAGCGGGATAACCAGCATCATCCTGGGAGGCCTCTGAGGAGGCAACAGCTAAAACAGGGCTCAGTAGCTGGGCAGACCTCATGGGGAGCTCCCAGAGCTGCCACCATCACTCACCCCGTGCCAGCCTGGGCAGAGAGGAAAGGACAAGCACAGAGCAAGGGAGCTGGATCTCTGCACATTAAGAGTCTCTACACATCCACAGTGGCTGCCTGGGAAGGTGTCCCTGGGCAAGGCTCCTGGCCAGGGTGTGCTGGGGAGTGGGACCTCTGGGCACGAAGGGCTGCCAGCCTGAAATCAGCTCCTGGCTGCCCAGCCTGCATGAACACCTCTTGAGCCTGCCCAGCTCACATGAACACCTCTTGGGGCCTGGCTGGAAGGAATTCCTGGTTACAGACAAGCCAGGAATGGTTCTCTTCCCCTGAAGAGATTTTAAAATATAAAATGCTCTTCCTGTCTGGATGGAAGACCAACATCTTATGATCTCTCAGTAAATTATTTGGCATCTATGGAAATGCAGCCTTTCCCAGATTTCAGCCCTATTAGTTTTGGGTTTTTTTACGTGCTAGGCCCGAAGTAATTAAGCCTTCACATTCTGACTCATTTTCCAGCCTGTTCACCAGCACAGCTGAGAGAAGGTGTTCTGTCAACAATGGAACTTCTCCCCCAAACACTTTAAAAACTGAAGGTTCATCAAAATCAACTTTAGTTTGCAAACTGTTTAGGTTTTGACTTAGCAGCTTTTTTTGTGGCAAAAAGAACGGTTAAGAAACGCTCCCAGGCATCTCTGCTGCAGATTCTGGGAGAGCAAAGGGGGCTGGCACAGAACTCTGATTCTCAGCCAATTTCTCCAGCACCGGATTATAAGCATCCTTCTTCCTCTTGCTGGAGTGCAGACAAAAACTGCATGTTCTCATGAAAGCCTCCAGCCATAAAGACAACAAAATGGTGTGTTGTTTAACAGAGCACGGCTGTGGCTCTGCGTCCTTGGGGTTTTGCATCGGCAGCTTGGGCCCTTGCTGGCCCCCATCGCACTCGGATACCCCTAGCGTGGGGTGCATCCCTGGCTGAACAGTGGGAAGGTGCCACCGTGGACATCAGGATGCATCATCCCCAGACAGGAGTAAACCTTTCCAAGGGGGCAAATCACTGAAAGCTCCTTTCCTGGCAGCACAAACCTCCTGCCTCTCCGCTGGCTGCTCTTTCTCAGCTCCTTGCTGAGAGTGAGAATGAGAACGAGCACTTGCATTTCCCCTTGGCCTCTGACAGTGAAACCACCTGGAGGAACATCTCACACTGCTGGAAAGGTGCTGACACACCTGGCTCCAAGGTGCCTGGTCAGGTTTGACAAGGAGACTTCAGGCTTTGTAGGTTCTCTTGCCAAGGCCACACCTGCCCATCGCTGCCCTGGGGCTGCTGGTGTGGTGCTGCATGTGCAGCTCCTTCAGCAAACCTTTCCCAGTCTGCTCCCCACCGAGAAGCAGCATCGAGTTTTCTCAGGAGTCATCTCATTCCAGGTGCCTCCATCCTGCAGATGACAAATCACTGCCTGAATGGACGGGCTGCACAGCATGTCTCTGGTAGAGTTGAGATTTCACCCAGAACCACATCCCCAAGAGTTATTACCGGTTTCATTAGATTAATGATTTCGGAACCACCAGCAGCATCGCAGATGAGGCGTTAACGTTTGCATTCCCATACAGTAACACCAGTTGCATGGTTTTGCTTAAATCAGGACAAGAGACCAACTGGAGACTGACACAGTGAGGCGTGATTTCTTGCTGGCTCCAGCAGCAAGAAGACAGATTTACGATGCTTAAAAAGCACCAACTGGACTGGGAGACAGAAATCTTGGTCTGCGCATAATGACACACAGGACTTGAACCCCAATGACACACAGGACTTTAACCCCCTGCATGCTGTAAGCTTCCTGGTCTACTCTCACATTAGGCTGGTGGGAGAACCCCCACTAATACAGTGGGGTAAGGAAAAGAAACTAGAAAACATCCATTCACTGCCTAAACTGTCATCTGTGCTGCTAATAGTCACGGGCAGAGCACACGGTGGGCCTGCTGAGATAAAAGGAAGCTAAGAGATTGTTTGTACCATTAATACATCTCGTGATAAATGATGTGTAAAGTTTTACTGCAAGGTCTTAAGGAGGCTGTGAGCCTGGAACACCAGCTGAGGGAATGCCAGCTTGGGGGAAGGATTGAGAGGCAAATCTGGGGAGGCTGGGGAAGGGTTAGGAGCAGCCTGAGCCTGAGCCATCTCTTCCAGGTCCATGTGATATCCCAGAGGTAGATGCAGGGTACTGAGATTCCACATCTGATGGAGGCTGGATGAGGGAGACTGGGGCATCCCATCCACACTGAGAAGGTGGAATTGAAGATGCCTGTGACAGCTGAAACATTGAGGCAGCCATGTCCAATCCCCGTGGCTAAATATGCTTCTAGGGGGATTTCTTGCTTTACCTCTTTTAATATTTTTCCTATGCCGTGACCCAGTGCCACATGCAATAAAACAATTTTTCATCCTGAAAATGGTGCTTTGCCCTTCAGCCTGAGGCTGCTGAGGAGTAAATGGCAGGTCACTGTGCCCTGGTGCCCAGTGAGCTGGGCTCTGTGCCTCTGGCCACGGTCCATGTTTGAGCCTCTCAGCACCACTCATGAAGCATATCCCCGGGTCCCTGGGAAGCTGTCACCCACCCACATCTGTTCTCCATGCTCCATCCACCCGTACCAAACCCTGCTATGGTGGATCCTGATGCCAGGGGCAGATCTGTGACTGGGGGCACTCTGAGCCCCTCTTCCCTGCCAGGGCTTTGAGATTCCTGAAGCAGAGGATTGATGCCATGACTATCTCAGAATCGCCACGCGAACATGAAAATTGAGCAAATGATAAAATGGAGATGAATTTTCAGGAGCAGAGAGACTGAATAAAAAAAACAAGGCATCAAACTATGCAGTTTATGCACAGGAAAGATATATCTTGACAAGAACTAATATTTTATGTGGAGCAAATAACTCAGTAGTAACAGATTTGCACATTTAAAAATGTGGTATTAGGATTTCCCCTACTTCTCATCCAAGTCCCTGACATACACAATCTCCTCACCCTGCCCTCAGTGCTGCCTTGTATTCCAACACCCTCCTCCTCCCTGACCTTCTCCTTCCTCCCCACAGGAGCTGCCGTGTTGGAATGGGCCTGGGGCTCCAGCTCTCCGGTGTGGAGAGGGAGCACCTTCTCCCACAGTCTGATGGAAAACGCCGTGCGTGGACTTTGGACGTAGAAGAGCCCACCCCACAGGCCTCAATCCCTGTGTCACACCAGGGGCTGCCCCAAGCCCCACTCCCCGCGCCAGAGGCTGTTCCCTTGGCACAGGATGCTCTTCAGCTCCGCAGCCTTAGTGATTTACACTTCTGTGGTTACTGTTCATGGAGATGGTTTGAGACCGCCCCAGGGGAAGATTACATGCTGAGGGAGTGTGAAAACAGTGGCCACGATGGTGGGACCAGCCACAGAGGGATGGGGAGTTGGGACCTCCAGGTCATCCCAGACTCTGCCACAAGGCCACCGGGATGTCTTTTACCCAGGGTGCCTTAGCAGCTCCCCGCGCTGCCTATGCCAGACCATCTGTCAGTGCTCCCCATCTCTCCCTGCCACAGCCAGAGATTTGCACAATTGAGCCCATTTAACTGGCGCTGGAATCTTCCTACCTGGTGTGAGGCTCTAAGCCTTATCTGCATTTAGGAATTGTGCTAAGCCAGCAGATCTCCTGCGTATTTGCTCTTTGAAAGCCCGCTCAGAGGAGCTCTGGCAGGAGGGCCACAGCTCTGCACCATACAAGACATTTTGATATTTTATGCCAGCATTTGGCATTGCTCCAGAAGAGCTCTGAGTTATCTTAAGCTTCAGAAATGCAGAGCTAAAGCATTAGCAAGGGAATTGCTCCTAAGTCAAGGGTTAGAGGCGCACAGCAAAAAGGGTTCTTAGGGGGTACTCTCCCACTGGCTTTGGGCGATAAGTCTGTATTTACGCCCCCCCCGGGCAAACTCTGATGCTTACCAATGCTAAGCTGAAGGGCTTTACTAAAACACTCCAGCAAACCGATTCCTCCTGGCTCCTAAGTACATAAAAGCATCAAAAAGTAAAAATGTATTCTAAACTATGGCGATTAATTAGGATGATGGATGAGGACAAAAATCTGGTTCCGTTGCCTCCTTTGCACAGATGCAGGAACTGTTCTGAGTGGAGGAACCCGTGGAGGTCAGAACACGGGGGTCACACTTGTGCCCTAGGAAGAAGGGCAGGACACGGCCGTGGCCACCAAAAACGTGCCAGAGGCTCTTTGCCCACGCTGGCATGGGCAAGGCAATCGTATCTACATCCGTGCCCACCCTGGGCTGCCCATTTTGCAGGAGCGGATGGTAGGAGCTGAGGAGCTAAAATAGATGGTCTTGAAATAATCTTGAAGGAGAGAATCAAGGCAGCTGCTCAAAGGCTTGTGCCAGCCTGGAGCTGAATCTCGCTCCAGGAAAGGTGCTGCAGCAAAGAGGACCCCGCGTCTGATCAGGGAGCTCAGTCAAGAGCTGGAGCATTGAAACAGCAACAGCAAAGGAACTGGGAAACAGAAAACAGGAAAGAGCAAATGGCTTCTAAACAGTGGAAATGTTCCGCTATGGAGGAGGATGGGGCCTGGAGAGGGAGGATTAGCCAGCTATAAATACAAGCAGTGCTGAGTTAAAAGGCTAATTAGAATAGCAAAAAGAAATACAGCAGTACATTTCAGAGATGATTCTGACTAACAAAGAGTTTTTCAAATCTGTTTGCAGAAGTGAATATGAAAGAGAAAATTGGATTCCTATGAAATGATTTCAAAAATTGGAGGAGGAAAAAGGTAATGGCAGATCTCTTCAACAGCCAGTCAGGCTCCTGACATCTTCATCTGCTGCAAAGGCAAAGAGAAAGGCGACAGGTCTCAGTTTTCATGCCTCAGGAGGAAAAAAGAGCTGGTGACAAAGAATGGTTTGTGCAGAGATGGGGCACAAAAGTAGAGGCCAGACGTTCTCCCCGAGGCAGCCTGGAAAGAAGTGACCAGTCTAACTGCTTCAGGCTGAACTCGAGGGGCTGCAGCTCTGCTCTCCCTGAGGGCTGGAGACTGTGTGGCCCTGTGATGCAACACGTGGAGGGGACAGTGCCACCTACCACAGGCCTTACTGCCCCTGCCCAGGGAGGGTGATGGGGCCCGAGGTCCGCCTGGCTTCAGATCGTGGGATGGTGGAGCCAGCCTCTGGGGTTTGCAGAGCAAACCCCACTCTGTGGCAGCGAACCACTGAGCCCTCGGTGATTAATCACCTACAGCCTCAGCATATGCCAGAAATGGCTTTAGCTTCCCCAAAAGCTGGAACAGATGGTCCTCAAGTTCTTAACCCAATAAATGTATACAGACACACAGAGACACATGTACATACATATAGATATATATAAATACACCCGCCGATTTGACACCCTCTACCCCCCCACCCTGCAGACATGCAAGGCTGGGCTGAGCCACGCGTTCCCCAGCCATGCTCACCCTGTTCTCTCGTGACAGACGGATTTAATGCTCCACTTTTCCAAGTCTCTGGGACACAGGAACATTCCAACACTAAAAGAGCTCGGACCGAGCCTGAGAGAGAGCTTGTCCCACATATCTGCGGGCCAGAAGCAGCATGAAAAAAGGAGACCGTCACCAGAGCAAAGGCTAGTTTGGATTCACATCCTTCATCTGGGCTCCTGGTAGTTCGGGCTGCAGTGTGGGGGTGTCATCAGACACCTTCGTAGCTGGAGGAGAGGGACTGGCATCCCCAGAGCTCATGTTGAGGTAAACAGCTGAGGATAAATGGAATGACTTTTATTCTTCATCTGTTCATGACAGCACTGGTGGCTGCTGTGACCAGAGCCACAGGTCACAATGACATCAGGCCATTAATAGGACAAAGGGTGACAACTGGGATGATTCAAGAAGCAGGGATGGGGCAGGGGGGAAGAGGTGCTCAGGAGGAGCAGACACAGAGTGCTGCTGTCTCCTCCCTAGCAGACAGCACGAGCTGGCTCTCCCTGAACCTGTCTGTGGCAGTGGGCAAACAGGGACAGCACAGTGGCTGTGGAAAGGGCTGGCTGGCTGATAACTCTCTGAAATTAAACTAATTGCATTGCCTAGTAAATCATAACGGCAGCTACAATACCTTTGCTCTTCTCCAAAGATGCCGAGTGGCTTCATGAGCATTAATTAACTCCAACTCGCACAACAAGCCTGTGAGGCAGGTACAATTAGATCCGAGGAGAGGGACGTCCATAGCCCCAGGTCCCACAGCCTGGCAGTGTGCAAGGGGTCCCCACAGGACCAGCTACCTCCCCAGGGTGCTGATTACAGCCCAGGAGATCCCACTCCCAGGACTCCACTCTAATTAACCATCCCATCTCCCTATGCACTCACATCCATATTTATCATGACTTCCTGGAACAGACCAAAAGCAAAACCATGAGAAGTTTTGCTCATAAACAGCCATCAGCAGCAGCCCTTCATCTTGGCCAGGCCCAGAAGAGTCCATCTGTCCTCATCACACGACCCTCCGTTTCTCTGCTCCCACCCAGGACACCCGCCCCACACAGCCCATGGGGCTCTGCGGCTCCATGTCAGTCTGCTCCCACACCTGGGTGTGCTGGGCACGAGGCAGTCCTGGAGGCATGGGACATGGCATGTGGGTTCTGGACATTCTATGGGCTTGGCTCTGTCCCCCTATCCTCTTCCCTCTGAGATCTACGAGACCACATTCAGCACAGTGCCCGCACTCCAGAGCATGCTCCCTGTGGTGTGGAGCAAGGGGAGGAGAAGCAGAAGAATCCACAGATACACATCTAAATAAAATATTTTGAAGTGAATTTCCCATGAGGTGTCAGCAGCTCTTTAATATTGTGCTGTCTTTCCTGGCCAATCATGTTGTCACTCCAGCTGGTCGGAGAGTGGTTGCCAGCTGCCTATGGGAAAAGGAAGACAGGAATGCCTCCTCTTGCCTGGGAGACCTGCACTGGCTCATCCTCCTGCACCACTCTTGACTCCACAAACAAACGGCTTCTTGCAGCAGGAGCAGGAAGGAAGCAAGAGGGTCAGCTTGTGCCGCCATGGATCCCTGCCCTATCCCCAGCGGGGAACAGAGTGGCAGGTCCCAGCCACGAGGCAAGCAGGGTTTTGCTCAGGAATGAGGAGCTTTGCTAGTCTCACAGGTGTGGAACAGAACGGAGCCTTTTGCATCCACTCGGCCCTGACCCGCTGGCCAGCTGGGACACTGCCCTAGCCCTGGAGATCTCGCTCTCCCTGCAGCAGCCAGTGGGATGCAAAGCCACACAGCTTTATCCTTTGCCAGTCCCCACTGGGTGCCTGGCTGGCCTCTGTCCTGGCCCTCAGGCTTAGGGCATTTTAGATTGGAGAAATACTGTAGGAATTAGGGAGTAATACTGTCCTGTGTCCCTGACCCTCTGGTCCCTGTGGGATGGCGTGACCCTGGGCTAGGTGCCCTGCCCCCTCCACTGCTCCAGTCACTGCCGCCACCCCAGAGGCAGAGGCTGTGGTATGGAGCGGGGACAGCTGCTGTCAATGTCCCTGTAACAGCAGGCATCACCTCCACTGGACGCGAGAGCTCTGTGCCCCGTGGCAAAGCCAATGCAGCTGAGCTGCACAAACTCACTAGGTCAAAGCTGGCCAGCTGCAACTTACAACTTCTGTGAACGGGGAAGAAATAGTTATTTCCCCTAATTACAACTTAAATGCCAAATAAATGCCCTGTCCGCTATGGTAATTGCAATGTCACTGGGTGATTAATGCCTGCTCTGCACTCCGAGAACTTGCACCACATCTGCAAACCACAATAACCTCCACCCTGAGTGCCCCAGCTCCAGGCAGCCCTTCTGTCCCTGGCTCGTGCTGGGCCAGAGCACGGCTGCAGAGGGCACTGGCCGACAGAGCTGCTCTGCACCCTTGCCAGGAGCCGTGGCTATGCCCAGCTCACTGCCCAGCCCCAGAGGCAGCTCTGTGTCCCCAGGGTGCCCAGGGCCCGGACCTGTCCCGTCCCAGAGGCTCCTTGAAGCTGCTCTTGCCCCAGCCAAGTGACCCATCACAGCGCTGATCGATGCCAGGCTGAACAGCAACATCGATCCTCCAGCTGTTCTCAGGTCCCAGTGGCAGCACTGCTCTCCTCCCAGAAGGGTTCCTGGCCCCATCCCACCCACCAAGCAGCCACAGGGCCAGCTGCAGGCAGCCAGGGCTGTGCTGCACATCCTTGGCTGCTGCCACTCCTGGGGGGCAGCCACTGGGGAGAGGGAAAGGCTTTTAGGTTTAGCTTTATAGGTATAGGAGGGTCTCAAACAGTGACACTTGCTAACTACAGTTCAGAAAACAACAAAAGGAAATTCTAGAGAAAAGCTCAGCATTTAGTCTCACCCCCACCCCCATTTTTTTCCTTATTCAAAAGAAATAATCTTTTAGCATTAAAAAACTCCCCAGTGCTGCTGATACAAATGCAGCGTAACCTTGAATTATATGTAGCAAGGCTGGCTTTCATTATTTATTAGCAAGATCAATTAGAATATTCTGTTTGCAGAAGAATATAATCCAATATGTACTTCAAGCACTAACAGCTAAATATATGCTTATTTAAAAATCAATCTAAAAGTCAAGGTTTCCTTTGTAAATCCTTACTACAGATTTAAAAAAAAGCTTTGAGTGTTACCACCTGCTGAATGCTGTAGTCTCAAGGAGACAGTTATACATTTTAAAACATCTCAAATGGGAATTGATTGTAACAGGCAAACAATTGCTGAACCCTCAGCATGGAGGGCTCACGGCATGCGTGAAGACCGAGTAGCTCCCACGGATGGGCACCCTGGGACCACAGCCCAGACACTCCACAGGGCAGTGGGAACAAGCCCCCGATCCGGGCAGTGACAGCCACCACCCCCCTGCCTGCCGGGAAGGGCACCGAGAGTGTGCCAGCCGTGCTGAGTGACTCACACCGACTCACAGCATCCCAGCACAGACTTGTTTTTCACTGACTTCCCCGGACTGACATGGAGCCAAGGCATCCACCTGCCAGCCCAGCTCAGGATCCGCAGTGTCCTCGCCTTTCTCCCCCGAATCACAGGTTTCTAAGATTAATTGTCATGTATAATTTATTGACCTCAGCCACGACCTTGGCCCAGCGCGGTTTCCTTCCTCTGCGCCGTGGCGATGGCGGCAGCAGGCTCCGGCAGGGCAAGGGAGCGTCAGCAGCACAGGGTGGTCAGTGCTCCCGGCGCCAGACGTGCCGAGGGGCTGCCCCACAGCCCCGGAGATGCCATGGCCCCTCTGTTTCTACTCCGTCCCCACCCTGCAGAGCCATTTTCCCGGCTGTGCCAGCGCCTGCTTTCATCTCCCCCCTGCTGCCAGCCAGGCGCAGGCTGCTCAGCCAGCTTCCCGCTTCTCCTTCTTCCTTAAGCCCTTTCTCTTTCGTCTTTCATTTTTAAATCTTATCTCCAGGTAAAGAGGGTATTTGATGGGATCAAAAAGTGACCTTTAACAAGGGTAGTAGAGCTTCAAACGATATCCCTGCAAGTTCATGCACACTCAAGTGTTAAAGGGAACAGTTCTCTGATCTCCTGTTCCTCAGTGGAAAAGTCGTTTCACAAAGATTTCTGCCAAAAGCCGATGCAGCAGACTGAGGAAACTTTCTTAAAACCCAGCACCTAGAACTTGGCACAGGCTGTCCTTAGCTTCTGATAAACCAATCCTTTAAATTTTTTTTTGCCTCAGTCTTTGCCAGCAAGCACGCCACACCACCCTGCACCTGGGTGGAAGGAGGGTTGGAACTGGATGATCTTTAACTTCCCTTTCAACCCAAATCATTCTGCGAATCTCTGGAGTGTTTGTTTCTCTGCCCAAGTTCCCCATATCTTGCCAGTTTCCTGGGTCTGACAGATTCCCGACTATCCTCCATCTTTCACTCAGCTGAATAAAATCCCTGAAATGCCTCTTAGGTAAAGCATTCCAGCTATAGAGGGAGGCCAGACAGAAGCATTCAGAGGGATCAGACAGTGATTAGTGGGCTGAAAATACAGCCAAACAGAGCACTGTGGACAGACACCCCGAGGCTTCCCAAGGCCTCCTCACCTCAACAGCACCGTGTCCTGCTCCAGCCTGAGGTCCTCCCAGCCATGCTGGGAGAGATGCAGGGAGGGACCAGCAGCATGAGCTGTTGGGTGGCCCTTCCTGAGAAAACAGGGCTATTTGATCTACGAGCCAGGGGTCACTCCAGTCTTGGTTGAGACCAAGACCTGCAGACCTCCCGTAAGCACCTTGCAGATAAATTCAACTGCAAGAAGAACAGCCAGAGCTAAGGGATGATGTGGGCACATAACAGTTTGGCTCCTGAGCTTCCACTGTTGAACCCCCTAGGGTCAATGGGTTGCAGCGCTGTGTGCCTCTGGGACCTTGGCAGANGGGGGGGGGGGGGGGGGGCAGAAGCCACCTTATGCCACATCAGGACAGTCCCTCTCTCTCCTCTGGCAGCCCCAGAGCCAGCACTGGCAGTGACATGACCCCCACACCACCAGGAGGGCAAGGGGACACACATGGGATCCCTCATCTGTAGCGGAGCTTGCTGGTGCCTCCGCACATGGCAGGGTGCCCGGAGCGCAGTGGACAGACGGGAGCGGTGGGTGGGTGGCAGTGATAGCGGCGTTAATCATTTCCGTGGCACCGCGCACGAAGGCGGCAGCGCCCAGCCTGCGCCGCCGCGCTGCCAAGCGCCGCACACGGGGACGGGGGCACGGGTGACCCGCTCCTGCCTGCTCAGCACGGCCAGCGCCAGCGGCCCTGCTGGCCGAGAGCGGGTCCCCTCCCTGGCCCCTGCGTCCCACCCTGCCTCTGCGGAGAGGGGCGAGAGGCGCCGGCTCTGGGGGCTCCTGGGTGGGACACAGAGCTGCGCTCCCAGCTCCAGCTGCCCACACACACATCCCTACAGCACCTCGCCGGGGGAGATGGTGACCCACCCCCGCAGGCCAGCAGCCAAGGGGTTAAAGTGCCTTGTTACTGCTTCCGTAGGCGGGCTTCACTTGTTTGCAGCCGGAATTCCCCAGGAGCCAGGGCTTTTACCTAGTGACTCCGCTGTAGAACCATGTCATTATAGATTGCAAGTTCCTTAAAGGTCAGATAACACAACACAATTGAATCATATTAGTGAGCATAGCGAGCTGATATTTTCCTAGGAAAACCCATAAAGCAGATTGTTTGCTGCAGAGAAACACACTGTTGTATAGCAAAGCCGGTGTAATTGTCTGCACAAACAAACAAGTGGTTTATGAGAAAACCCTCCCGTGCTGCAGATCCTTGGGGCAGGAGCCTGCAGGACCAAGCGCTGGGCACCGCGGGCAGGTTGGATTTCAGCTTGGGTTACAGCACTGAAATACATTGCAAAAGACAAGTAGGGAAATAAACAATTTCCAAGTGTATTGTTGAGAGACAAATACTCGATAATTCATTTAATGTCTGGATGCAGGTAGCAGTTAATCCAAGACAGTGCTATTAAAGAAACGCAGAATTGATTGTGAGGATGATTGAAGATTTTTGAAGAGCACAATTTCCAAGGCTGTGATGACCCCGCCTTTTTTTTTTTTTTTTCTAATTTGCCTGTAATCTATTCGGACAAATCCTTTTATCACATTTATTTCCTTTCCGAGTTCCAACAGCGTGATTAATTACAGAACTTTGCAGTCCTACTTACCTTACTGCACACTCTAATTTTACTTCCTTTAAAAATGGTTTTCCTTCCATAATAGACACCTTTCCTTTTTCAGCTCCTTTACTTTGTCTCTCTGAAACCTGCTGTCGCTAACCCATCGCACTGGCAGCCACCCATCCTGCCTGATTCCGCAGTTCCGTCTGGAGGCAGCCAGCACCAGTGGTCGCTCGATTTCCGCCGCAGAGGGGCTTGGGCCTTTCTGCAGGGAGAGGAAAGGCACAAACCTCTTTTTCCAAAAATCTGGGTGCTTGTCAGATCCTAGGGTCTGCAGCCCCTCCACCAGCCTGGAAATTCTCATTTGGTTTTAGATTTCACTTCAGAATGAAAAAGGAATTAGAATCAGCACAACTGGTTTAACCTTCCCCAGTCACAGAAAGAGGAGGAAAAGTAATTAAAAAAATAATTTTGAATACACAAAGCCACATCTGCTCTCATTGACCTTCAACATCTGCATCAGCTGTCCAGGGCAGCTGAGCAGGAACACCACTGGCTCCCACTCCCACCTGTGTCAGCTCTCCTCCACTGTGTTTCATCGTGTCCCAGCTAAACAGTGGTGAAACACAGGCAGAAAAGCAATTAGATTTAAATCTCGTTTCCTCTTTCTATCTTGCCTTTTTCTTTTCTCTACTTACATGCTCCTCAGTGCACTAATAGGATTTGCGTTTAGCACGGTGTGGAACGAATGATTTATGGGTCTGTCCGCACTACACACTCCCAATGCCATTGCAGCCCCCTGAAAGGGCACTCCAAGAGTAGCCAGACAAGAGTGTTCTGGAACTATGTGTAATTCTTTGTACACCCTGCCCACACAATCACTGCTGTCCTGGCTCTCACAGTGCCTCTGTGCTTTCCTCACACTGCACTTGGCTCTGCTTTGGGAGGAAATGGGACCAAGACCCTTGACCTTCAGCCGCTGCTTCCACAAACCAATCTGCTGGTTTAATTGATGTTTCAGCTCAGATTGACTCGTGCCTCATCTAAGCCAAATAGGGGATCAGTCCCTGCATTTCATTACCGACAGGTAATGCAAAGGCCGTGGGAGAACTGAGCGGACCCAACAACTCAAGCATGGTCAGGAGCACAGCCCATCGAAAGCTGTGGTGACTCAGCTGCCAAAGTCCTACTGAAAGTCTCTGGGACCGGTCAGATTTTCCTGGTGGCTGTGAACATGGCTCTGAATGTGGCTCTGTCAGCGCAGCTCCTGCGGCTCTGCGCCAGCAATGCCCTTCATTAATTCCTAATGCTGCCCCAAGTACATCTCATGTCCTCCAGGGCTTGGCAGCCCCTGTGAGCAGGGGCACAGAGCACAACTCCCTACCTTCCTTCCACATATAACAAGAAGCCAAATGAAATAATGAAAGAAACTCATTTTAATGCCACTGAGGGAATTGTTTTATTGCTAAAGCAGCAAATAGAACTAATTGAATCCACTGGAAAAAAAAAAAAAAAAGGAGCAAAGGAATGGAAAGGGTAGGTGTGGAGCACAGACAAAAAGGGCGAGCTGGAGCCTGAATATTCATGGGCCTAGAAACTGCAAATCCTTGAATGCAAAATATCTTCATAACTGATCATACTGCCAATGGCAATGCATGCACAGCTCAGAGACAGGCTTGGAATGTTTGCATTTACAAGATTTTTTTTTTTTTTAAGTAATATTATGGAACAAATTCTCTGGTTCATTAAGCTGCTTTGCACCTCCCTGGTAAAACAGAACATCCTGGGAGTGAGCACCAGGACTGGCACAGGTTCCCACCAGTGCTGAGCACAGGGCAGGCAGCAGTGCACAGCCCTGGGACAGTTCTGGTGGCCCCGGTGCCAGGCAGTTGGGCAGGCAGCTGTGGGGGCTATAAAGGCAGCTCTGACCTCAGTCCCTGCCGTGGGCTGAGCTGCCACGCTGGGGCACTTCACCCCAAATCACCTTCCCTTTCACATGCCGCCAGCTGCACCTGCCACAAGCTTTTAAACTCAGTTTTCAGTGAATTTTAATTTTCAGTGGTAACATATATATTAATGTGGGGGGTTACATTTTAATTAAGACAGCGCTCATGTTCTTCATTACAACACTAAGTCATCCAGCAAGGAACACCGAGGATATAAATCCTGTTAATGAAGAAGGAGATATGTATCCTGCACTGCATGCTCCAGCACAGAGGCACCAGTACAAGATGACTCTCATATGAAGTGCAAGGTGAGAAAGCTGGATTAGAAATGCAGTTTATACTCCCAACGTTCATCTGGCACCACAGGCCCCGAATCTGCACCCCAAAGGCACCCAAAACACCAGTCCTACCTCAATCTATTTTCCCCACCCCGGGAGAGAGCCCAAGGCACAACACGGCTGCCTGGGTGTGCCCGTAGGGGCATACAGTGCCTGGGTCCCTCCTGGATGCTGACGGCCACACGTGGGAAGGGAAGGGCTGCAGCTGAGACCCTCGCCAACAATAGCTGCAGGATGAGGGTGTCTCCCCAGCCTTGGGGTAACTGGGGGCTCAGCTCTCCCCAGGCTCACTGGAAGGCAAAGGCACAGGTGAAATCCACCTCTCTGCAGAGCCCCCCTCTTCCTCCCTACACCGGCATCCCAAATCCTTACCCTCTGGGCACAGCAAAGAGCTTCAGGCTCACCTCTGCCTGCTACATACTCTAAGCATTAGAAAAAGTTAATAGGGGTCATCGGGGGAGCTGCGCTGGGCAACGCCGTGCCAGAGCACCCCGGGGAAGGACCCTGAACCGGGCAGCAGGAGACAGACCCGCCACGGTGCCATGGGGCCCTCCCCCGCTCCCACATCCATCACCCCGCTGACAGCCAGCGGCTCTGAACTTACACACTAATAAACAAGCTCCTTACACTGCCTGGCCATGGGAAAGCACTTCTTCACCGCTGCTTACTGCAAAAAAATGGCTGAGGAGTTCCTGATCACGTTTTCCAAAGGAACCCATCTGCGGCAGAGACGTGGATCGCCTCCCACTGAGACGACCATATCCCAAGACGAGAGTGCTTCAGAGTATTATGTGGGAACAGAGCAATAATAAAACACCTTGCTGTAACTTTAGCAGCAGTGGCTCTAGCAGAAAAGCCTGTAATGATCTAATAACACATTTCCCTTGCTGCCACTCCAGCCTTGTGAAATCCAGGGTAGTTTGAGCCATAAATCCATCCCGGCTCTTCCTTTGTCATTAATTGTTAGGCTATTTGTATTACACGTTTCACATATCAAATAGACTCCAATTTCATGGTGGGCTAGACTGCAGAAATGCTTCTTTTAATCTTTTTTAATTTTAAAGTGGTACCAAACTTTAATATTTTCTAATGGAGTGTATATTTTACTCACATCTAACAGTATCACTACAATTTAGGAGCAATAAAAGTCAAGCTCCCGTCTGTACAATAAGCTTGCAGCTCTATTTCCAAAGTTCAATCAGTTAACCTAGGAGAGCAATAACTTCCCTACAATGAGTAACGATGCAGAATAATATTTAGATAGAGATAAACCCTTTTTGCATAGGAAATTGCATTATGATTTGCTGGGTCTATGAAATTCTCAGCAAGATGCTTTAGTTTACCAATGAAGTTGTAGCCTCAGGCGTTTTTCCACAGTGCTTCGATTTTTTGGGTGGGGGTTCTAGATGATTTTGAGCTGAGTAAGGAGCCGTTATCATTCCAGATCCCGGCGTGTGCAGCAGACCCAGCAACAGAGCTCCTGCACCCTGTTCCCCACGTTGGCAGTGCAGGATGAGCAGCCCAAACAACAGCTGCCCCATCTCAGGGGCTGCGCAGCCCTGGAGTCTCTGCCCCTCCACAGTGCGCCAGCCCCTTTGGGGTTTGCCCTGCCAGACCCAGCTCCTGGGGGGTCGTGCACGTGGTTACGACAGCAATTGCAGCAGGTGCCTGGGTGCCCTGGATTGTGCTCATTTGGCCAGATACCCATTAACAAAGACCAAGAGCAGGAACACTGCTGAGTGCCCTCCCTTCGCTGCCAGGCCCCGGGCAGGTGTAGTGCCTGAGGTGTGCTGTGGCACAGCTCAGCACCAGCACCACCCATGGCCCCAACATCCTCCCTCATGCTGCAAGATCACCATCCCCACCACATGGCCCGGCATCCCGGAGCCCCTCTAGTTCATGCCTGACTGTGGATTTGCCTTTCTGTGTAAGGTGAACAGCTCACGTAGAGGAGGCAGAGCCCTTTCCTAGGGTACCCAGAGCCCTTTCCTGAGGTACCAGTGTCCCTCAGTGCACTCTCCTGCTCTGCAGGCCCCAGTGCCACAGAGCAAGAAGCAGAGGTGGTGACTGGTAATTTGGGAATTAAAAGGGTAGAAATAAAGAGCCCCAAAATGAGCTTGAAGGTGCAAGCGCTGACAGTGCAGGGGAGCGGCACTGTGGGATCGATGCTGGCACTCCCCAGGGAACAGACCAAGGAGGGATGAAGCAATAGCCAGTTAAAGACCTCCAGCAGCAATGACTTTAGGATCCATGGTCTGCCACCAGCATTTCTTGAGTCAGCACTTTGGATGGAAAACGGTCGGTTTGTTGTTGAACAAGCAGGACCAGAGCAGAGTAATTGATAGTTTGCCACCTGCACAGGGGACACAGCACCTTCCACCCAGGACTGAGTTGGGAGGTGGGTGGGCCCTGAATGGGAGGGGGCAGCAGCTGAGCCTCCTGGGGCACAGAAGCACCTGGAGGAGCCTCAAAGCCTCTGGGGATGCTGCACGCCCCCATGTTGGCATCACACAGGTTGGGTGGGTTTGTCTCCCCCTTGGCTGGGTGGCGGCAGCTCAGTCCAACCACGGTTCAACAACCCAGCCCTGATGGCTTCCCACGAGCGTGCTCACGGCTCGGCTTAATTATACGAGTGTCCATCAAGAACAAATACAGAAAGGGCAGAGCTGGGGCTGAAATAAAGTTATTTGCAGATGTGGATGAATGCTAATACTAAATATATCACCGTACCCATCTCAATGCAAAATGAAAGGAAATACACTGAAACAAAGGAGAACTGTGGATCTGGGCTACCACAGCAGTGCTGCTCTGCAAGGATCCAAAATCATTACTGCTAATAAAGGAGGGGGCCAAGTCCAGTCCAGCCTGGCTCTGAAGGGAATGGAAATCAGATTTTGGCTTGAAATGTGTTACAGCAATCTCTGTAATACAAAATAAAGTCTGGCAGATGGAGTTATTTTTATCCAAAGCTAGTTCTGTTTAGTAGGTCGGTGGCTATAACTGATGTCCCTTTGCTATTTCCTCTTCCCGCAGGTCCCCCTGCCTCAGTTTCTCCAGGCACTGACAAGATTGGAGCAGACAACTCCAGTATATTTTGGGAGGATCCTGCTTAGCTGTAAAAATCAATTGTGAATTTTGCATCCACCCCCAGCATTTGGCCTGTTTATATTGCCAAATATATTCTGTAAAGAAGTACTGTACTTCACAGGAGAGCTTGTCAAGGTAAATACCTTCATTTACATAAAGTGTGACTAGCAATTGAAATGTTAAAGCCATAAAGAGCAAGTTTATGATCCATCCTTGATGCCTGGATGTATAATATGACAAGGGGGGAAATACTGTGCCTTGCAACATTTACTAAATTGGTGTGTTGACACTGGGGAAGGAAATGGAAGACTTTGAAAAAAAAAGGTTGGAGGGGTTTTTTGAGGGGTGTTTCTTGGCTTTTTTCTTCTTCCTTTTCATAAATATGAATCTTTTCCCCAGCCTTCTACAGTCAGCTTTCAACACTTTCCTTCAGCTTGGAAACTGCAGCTACCTAAATAACAAAGGGGGGGAGCAGTGCCCATGTGCCATCATGTGTGGAGCAGGGTCTGGGCAACAGCCTGGCCATGCCCAGGGAGAGGAGCTGCTCTTGGCAGGGTCATGGCCCAATCCTGCCCAGCCACTCCCCCCATGCCCCCGACAGGCACCTTTGATCTAAACAGGAATTTCTCACTGTGATTGAAAAGCCTCTTATATTCAGGAGTTTCCTTTAAACTTTTTCAAGTATAGGGGAAACCAATTTAAACCTTTTAAAACCCTAAATAATACTTATTAAAGAGTGGATAAAAAGGCTAAAATCCAAGGCTAAAATGAACTGCTGCTCACATGCACAGGACAGTGAAATTACAATATCCACACTGGATGCTCTGGAAAGTTTGATCGTGCAGGCTCCTCACCTAGACTCCATACAAATGTTCCAGCCATTCATTCATGCTCATACCCTCATACCCTCTGCAATTCATTGAAACCACTTCAAGCAAAAATCATTTGAAAGAAATCACCTCTGTGTATCACACTCCGAGCAGTGAGAAATGTCCCACATGAACCAGCCCAGTCCCCAAAGCAATAAAATTTCTGCTGAAGTGCAAGAAATAATGACTCAGAGAAAAGGAGTCCCCATGACATGAGGAGGTAAAAGAAACCCATGAAAAGAAAAAGACTCTGACCTTTGTCGATACAAGGTGTCACAAATGTGTGTTGGAATTTTGACTGTGAAAGTCTAAAGCCTTTGCCCATAACTTTCTTTGAGAAGCTGTTGCTCCTTCTCTGCCAGTCTGGGCTCTGCGAAGAGCGGAGTGAGCCTTTCTGAGCCAGGGAGCAAGCAGGGGTCAGGTGCATCATTTAAACCAGAGAACGCGACCACCCAACACTTCCCCTCTTGCTTCTCCAAGGGGCTATTCTTCCCCAGGCCTATTTTCAAGTTTTCTGTAACTCTACATGCATGAGTAGTACTGTGCTCACAAAGAGAGCGAAGCTCACAAACTCTGACACCACAGATAACACTTAAACCGTTAGCAGCAAAGCACCAGAGTGTTTACAAAGTGGGTTATCGAGCAAAATCCTAGAGAAAGGATGTTCTTGAGACTACAGTGCAACAGTTCAGTGATTTCAGGGCTAGTGACATGTGCCAGCTTCCTGCATGCTCCAAGGGACGTTCCAACAGTCGCTGGAAGAGGCGTCCCCAGCATGCGTGGCTGGTTGTGCCGAGCCCTGTGTCCTAACCCTCCCAAGGGAGCCGTGTCGCTGCTCCTGTTCACAGGCTCCCCACACACACCGGGATCAGAGTGGGAGCAGGGCAGAACCCCAGCCGGACATGGTGGTGGGATGTGGCCCTGGTCACTCCCCTCCACCCTTCTGAGGGTATGGGGCCAGACACCTCCCTGCCAAGGCAGAGTGGGGCCGGTGCCTAGGGGCTGCCAAGGGGCACAGAGAGCACCCTGCTGCCTCCCCCTCTTGCTCCCACCCTTCTCTCAGCACTTTGTCAACTACAAATACATTTCTCATGGAGGCAGAAGCAGCAACAAGCCCTGTGGGAGCGGGTGCTCTGGAGCCCTCCTGCCAGTTGGCCCTGGCATTTCTCTCACTCTCTTTGCAGGAAGAGCCAGCGCAGCACACAGGGGCTGCAGGTGCTGAGAGCAGCTGCCATTCCCATGGCTACAACTGAGCAGCCTGTGGATAACCATCATCAGGTGATAAAACACCGCAAATAGGCACAATCCATTCCTTCATCCCATTCCTTAAGCTAAAACAGAGCAGAAAGGAGGGAGACAACTGCTGCCCAGGAAGGGTGCAGGATGGGTTCCCTTGGCCCAGCACACAAGGCAGGGGCAGAGCCAGGAGACCCCCAGCTCCGGCACACAGCAGATTCACTGCAGCAGCTCTGGGTGCAGAAGAAAATCCATGCCTGCTGCTGGAGTGGCCTCTCATCAGTCCCCAGATGGGTGAAACATGGGGGCCAACCTGCACAGAGCCTGACCCCTGCTCGCAGTCCCCAGCCCAGAGCCGACCCAGGTGTCAGCAAAGTCCAATACACTGGATCCACGGAGGAGAGAGGCAGCTGAGTCACTACATTTCAGCAAAAGCCAACTCACAGCAGTGCCCAGAAACAAAATCAATACACTTTCCCTAAGTTACCAAAAGTGCAGTGGGTACAACACTCTGGGAAGGCCTTTTGCAGAGAAACACAGCAGTTCCCAGGCTCTGCAGCAGTGCCTGTGGGCATCAGCAGACCCCAATCCATCTGCCCATTGTAGGTGTTCCCACAGTGCTGTCAGCGCAGGCTCTCAGTGCTGATGGAAAGGGTTTGATTTCCTGAATGCCCTGAGCCGATCAGAACAGCACAGGCATTACCCAGCAACACAATTACAGCTCACAGCAAGGTACAGCTCACAGCGAGGTGACACTGTGTGGGATGAGGCTGAAATGGCCCCAAGCTATTGCTGCCCGACAGCTGTTAGGGGCTGTTGAAGAAGGGTCCCCCCACGCATCCCTGGACACAATTCCTGCCAGCAGCCGTGGCAGCAAAAGCTGCGTGCTCCAAGGTTGGACCATCCCTGGGCACACAGGGATGGCCCCACTGCCCCAGCCTCCAGGTCAGCGCAGGAAGGAAGGCGAGACGGCCCCGTGGGGAGCAGAGCCCATGGCAGCAACAACACCACACAACAGCTGCCTCCCCTATACAGTCAAATGGAGTGTCCACAGGGATGCGACCGGGAGTGCCAGCTCCGGAGCCACAGCCAGCGGCCCCACGGAACCGCTGACTCGTGAGCACATGTTGATTACAGAGAGAAGAGCTCCCTGTCATGGCATTATTCATTATTTGTGTGAGGGCAGCAGCTCACCAAATAACGCACGGGCCTGACTGCTTGGAAGAACACTCCAAAAAACCCAGACAGGCGGTGCAAATAGCATTAGACATGCAAGCCATTCCACTGCCTGTCATGGTGACTGCTCTTGTAGCGGGGCCACTCCATGCACACAGCTACACCCTGTCCAAGTGCTCAGCACTGGAAGCCCAGGGCAGAGAGGGGAATGTGATCTAATCACAGATATAGCTGCAGTCTCTCCATGAGGGTTCCATTGAGGAGGAAGCCAGGAGTAAAGCAATGTGCGTGTACACAGAGAATTTAACTCTTCCAATCAGCGAACCTTAAAACTCAATTTCAACTCATCGCTATCACGCGTTCGCTTTGTGTTATGGAAATCATATTCATGTTAAAACTGCAAGTTTGGTTTCAAAATACTGTTACAAATCCCCAGTTTTTCTGCTAAAGGCAGGATGTCAAGATAGCCTTGAAAGCATAACGTGACAGAACTGAACCCCCTCGCCATGCTGAGCCTGCAGGCAGCTGGGGATGGTGGGTGGGAGCACTGGGCTGTTCCATTCAGCTCAGAGAACCTCAAGGGTGCACAAGTGACGAGGTCTCCTGTGCTGGTCGTTTGCACCAGCAGAAAGACACAACTAAAGCTCTCCCCATGCCGGTGCTCAGAGCTCCCACTCCCTTCACACAGCCACCTGCCCCCAGACCAGTCACCAGCAGCATCTGAGCACCCCAAGGTATTTGAATCTGCACAGGTGAACCCAGTCCACCACCCACGGTGCTGGTGCAGGGCAGCGTGACCACAGCGCAGTGCCAAACACGATCACCCCCTGCTCCTTCTCCAGTCACACGAAGCCACTGGGACCACACCGACTCCAGGGCTCCCCTGCAGACCCCTGCTCAGCTCCCTGCGTTCTCTCATCTCCGAGACCAAACCACAGTCCCCAGCACTACAAAGAGGACAAAGCTGTCCAGGTGTTGGACACTGCGGGCAGTTTGCAGTTCCCATTATCCACAACATCCCTACACACTTGTGTGCCCTTGATGCACACCCAGGCCGGGAACTCAGGCATGTCTCAAATGCTGCGCCTGTCTGTGCTTGTAATGAGCATTTGTGGATGTAATCTCCATTCCCTGGCCTCAGAGGCCTCTCTGTCATTCTGCTGTCCTTTTTGTACTCTCAGAAAGGCTCTCAGTGCTTTTCCAAACGCAGGATAGCTCAGGGCAGAGCTCACGGCATGGGACATGCCCACTGAGGCATGAGCATCACACTGGAGAGAGCAAATGCCTGCAGTCCTGCCTGGCCGCAGGGGACACGCAGAGATTACTCTGTGCCTGGGCACATGAGAGAGCAGGGGGACCCTTGGACACTGGCTAAAAATCAGCAGCAGCTCCCGCAGGAAAGATGGCATATCCTGGGGAAGGAAGGAGCAAGTTAAAGACGACGACTTACAAAGGAACGGCAGAGGAAGACTGGATGCCGTTTAAGGAAAGCCAGACCATGGAACTTATCCTTCAGACAGCCCACCATTAGGATGAATGGAATCATAAACTGCAACCACACAAACAATTCTGGCAGCACAACAGAAACTAACCAAAACTAATCTTGGCCCAGTTTGCACCAGTACGTGTGTGGGAAGACCTCTGTTTGCAATTGCCATATGACCTGAGCTAAAGACATCAGAGACAGCATACAAACCTTCAGCTTTCCCTACAGGTTACCAGGAAAAAACAGAGCAGGCAGTGTGGAACTCCCATCCCAACATACCACCCTACGCCCCAGCAGCACAGAGCTGGCGTCCCCTGGCCCAGTGTTTGCAGCAACTCCAGCCACTGAGAGAGATCCTGGACCAGAGACCCAGAACATTTAGGGCTTTTCAATCTCAAGGCAGAAAAGACACAGGTAATGCAGCATGGGGTACACACAAAGAAATGGCAATGCCCTGGTGCCATCTCCATTTTACAGGTGGAGAAACCAAGGTGGAGAAGGCATTTCCCTTCCCTCCAGCTCTTCGAGGCTGGGAGATAATCTTGAGACTGAACAACAAAGCAAGGAACCCTGAAGGTCTGCCATTCCCTTATTTCACTATGTAAGAAAAAACCTGAGAGTGTTAAAAGCTCACAGTGTGTAATGCAGAAGTCACCATAAAGAGATGCTGGTAAAAACTTCAACGGTTGCTTCTTTGCTAAAAGAACATTGACATTTCTGTGGATAGGAAAAATCTCCAATTACTCTACCTGGGACACAGCTGTGAGCTGTCAGCCTCCCTGGTGCACTCAATCAGGTAATCTCAGAGAAGGTCAGGAAGAAACAGCTGCTGGGATGGACAGCGATCTTTCCCCATTCTGCTTTTGGTTTGTGTTTGTATGGCACTAAAAGCCGGTCCATGACGACAGCCTGGCACCAGTACAGCACTAGGGAAGTTGTGGCTGCTGCTGAGGCACAGACCACCAGCAGTGTCCTGCCCCTGCAAGGCTGAACACTCTTGGAAGGAGGGGGAGAGAAGCACGTGTTTGGGTTGGGCAGGTGTGAAGATAACCGTAGGTCAGGCAGCCAGGGCTGCAATGGCAACAGAGCAGCAGGAGTCATTTCCTTACCCTGTGCCCAGAGCATCCATCCCACCGCCTGCTCTGCCCAGACCCTCACACACCAAGGGTGCCCCAACCTGTTCTCCCATCTCTCCCCGCCCCCGAGCAGCAGAGCTCCAGGGCTTGAAATGAGCTGCACACACCAGAGAGCTGCTGCAGGGATGGAAAATATCAAACTGCATTCTGCAAATGAAAACCTGTGTGCGCCTCTTACTCCACAAGAGGAGTTACACCCACTCACTAGCCCTTTTCTAGTAGCATGACTTTAAAGATGAAAAAGCAGCTGCTCATCATATTCAGTGCTTGATCTTCTTCTGCCTGTTTTGAATAAAACCAAACTTTTTTTATACGCCACTTTCTATCCTCTTCTAGCAAGTTTTCTCAACTTATTTTTCAAGGTAAGCCTTTCCTCCAGGAAAATTCAGTACAATAAAATACTGTGTCTGAAATTATATCTAAAAACACAATAAACATAGCCAGTCCTTTATTTCTTCCCCCCATCAGAGCAGCACACTGAAAACACTCTCAGGGACAACCTCGCTTTCTCAGTGCTGATGTCCACTTTCTTGAAATCCCTCCAGAAAATCCCGCAGCATTTCACCAGAGCCAAGCGAATGCCACACCAAGCGTTATGAAGACTTTGCTTCCACAATCCCCACAGAAGACTGCCTGGAGTTTCTCGCATTTAAATACTCCTGACACGAAGACCATGCGCTTTATTTTAATAAAGAGTGACCAGATAATCCAGGCAGTAAACTAACCTGCTGCCTCTCATTTTTAGCTTCATTTTCAGAGCAACTAAGCAGCTGCCATACTAACCACAACAAGGACTTCACCAGCTCAGCCACAAACCACTTCCTATCAAGAACCAATATGGTTTGCTTTGAACAGTCAACTACAGAGCTACTGAGAATTTATAAGTTCTACTGATGTGCTGCATTCTGCTCAGAAATTTTTTAAGAGAGAAACACTGAGCCATCACAATCCATTGATTTGTTAAACCTGCCAAGACACTTAACACTTCCTTACTGCAGTCCAGTGTTTTCTAATAACCAGGACTTTTATCATAAAATTCCTTTAAAATGTTACCCGACGTCAGACAACAGTATTTAGAGACTTCTTCACGAACAGAATTAGATCTTGTCAATGGAAAAAACTTCCTGACGTGGAACTTGTTGAATAAAGAGTAAACCTTATTTGTGAAGCAAAGCCTGAGCTCGCATGAAGGCAGCATCCTTCAGCCCTTCAGCCCTAGCAGCACCTGGAATAACTTGCGATCTTGTTTATTTCAGTAATTATTAATTACCGACCTATTTAGGCGTATTTTACTCCAAGTACAGCCGAACTGCTGCGGTCTGCTCACACACTCTGACCAACCGAGAGGGATGTTATTACAGATTTCCTGCTTTCCCACCAGAACGCCGCGTTTTCAATCGCCACCGCTGCCAGGCGCGGCACCCGGCGACCTCCCGCCTGCCCCGGCACCGCGGCTCGGCTCTCCGGCTCCGCACCCGCCGCGTCCCCGCGGACGCACGCGGGGGTCCCGGAGCCCGCGCCTTCGCCCCGGGTCCCACCGGGGGGG
>VZTA01018762.1:236121-293680 GCA_013398855.1 Mohoua ochrocephala | reverse complement strand
AGGAGCCCGGAGACCCTCGGCCCGGGCAGGCCCAGCTGCCTCGGTCCCGCTGGCCCACCCGGCTTGCCGGGGACAGCCCTCAGCTGCCCCACACCCCGCCTGCCCCAGCTGCTGCCCAGACCCACCCGCCGTGCCACATCCACCCGTGTCAGCACCCACGGCATAGGGAGGGCGCAGGGCCTCAGAAACGGGGGCAGTGTCAGCTGTACCCTATAAATCCTCCTCCTTTTCCCCTGCAAAAATCATCGCGCCACAGCTCCTTGGCCCCTTGTTCTGGCTTGCTCCCCTCCACCCAAAGTCTATTCTGTCGCCAGCCCATGGCTCCTGTACAGAGCCTCCAGCTGCTAAGAGACAGGTCCTCTGGGACAGCCCCATGCAGCAGGGCCGAGGTCCCTTGGTTCTGGCCCTATGGGGATCTGGGACAGAGAGGACAGTTTCTTAGGGCAGCCTGCTTTCTCCTGGGATCCTGAGGAGAGGTGGCAGACCGTGGGCAGGGGCAGGCAGGAACTTAATTTGGAGCATGGAGGGTTCATGGTTTAGGTGCCAGGAGCTGCACTAGTAGATGAGGCCAATTACACCCTCGCACGATGCTCTTCCAGGAACTCTGTCCCCATCCTTGGTGGAGCAGGCTGGGGCTGACAGCCTCCCTCCCCACAGTTTTCTGGAGCAGCCATCACCTCTTTCCAGCTCCACGTTTTGTCACTTCCCACCTCCAGTTCTCAGCTTTGACTTTAGGATGGATTTTGTGAGGGGAAGAAATGTGTTATTGTCTCTCGGCTTTCTCCTATACCTTGTCTGGGGTCTCCAGGAGTCTCTCCACCATGAGTGTTGCCCTAGGATACCGGGGCATGTCACAGCTTTTGGCATCGTGCCCCACAGCAGAACAGCGCTGGCAGTGCCATGTACAGAGATGAATTGAGGAACATGGCCATTTGCTAAAACCCTCGCAGGTGAATAAGCAGCAATCTCACCTTGTGCACCTGCACTACCAGCACTACCTGAAGGCCGCAGATCACAGAAAGAGCCAGCACCCGACCCCAGCGGCAAAAGCTGCAGAGCAGCTACACGTTCACACATACGAGGGCCACAGCTGCACTTCTGAGCCAGCACTGGGAAAATGGAGACCGTGTCTCCGGCCTCGTGCATCTGTGAATGCTGTGTACCTCATCCTGCTTGTGAGCAGGACGAGAATTTGGAGGCAGTGACACTTCTCCACTCACCACTCTGGGGAACTGCTGGATTGTACATCCCATCACACAGAGGCGTTCTGGCTGAGGCTGGATGGGAGAGAGCTGGCGGAGCTTCCTCGTGCTCCCCCAGCTGATGAGCCGTGGCCTAGGTTTTACAGGGGAAGCCCAGGGATTGCCCAGGTTTTACAGGGGAAGTCCATCTCCAAACCTTGCTGTTGCATAGGGAACATAGAATCATGGAATGTTTTGAATTGTAAGAGATTCTTCAAGGTCACAGAGTCCAACCCTTGCCATGGGCAGGGACACCTTCCACCATCCCAGGTTGCTCCAAGCCCCATCCAGCCTGGCCTTGGACACTTCAGGGATGGGGCAGCCACAGCTGCTCTGGGCACCCTGTGCCAGGGCCTCACCACCCTCACAGGGAAGACTTTCTTCCCAATATCCCATCTAACTTTGTCCTCTGTAAGTGCGAAGCCATTCCCCCTTGTCCTGTCACTGCTTTCTTTGACCTCCCTTTTCAGCTGACATACCTGTAGAAGCCCTTCTCGTTATTCTGGATGTCCCTTGCCAAGCTCAGCTCCGGCCTTGACCTTCCTGCTTCCATCCCTACACAACCGGGCAGTTTCCCTATACTTTTCCCATGATACCTCTCCCTGTTTCCACTGCCTGTGCATTTCCTTCCTCCCCTTGATTTTGACCAGCAGGTCCCACCTCAGCCACGTCAGGCTTCTGCCTTCCTTGCCCGATTTCTTCTGCCTGGGGATCGTGAGCTCTTGTGCTCTATGGAAAGTGTCCTTAAAGACCTGCCATCTCTGCTCTGCTCCTTCTGCCTGAGGGCAGTTTCCCAGGGGTCACATTGACTAACTCCTTGAAGAGCTGGCAGTTTGCTTTCCTCAAATTCAGAGCCCTGACTTTACTCTTTGCCTGACCTAAATCCCTCAGGACTGCCAGCTCCACCAGAGCAACGTGCCTTTGGAGTCCCAGCTACGCTTGGTCTCATTGCAAAAGCAACATTTGGAAACAAAAATTAAGTGCCAATATTAGGTAGCTACCCAGAGCTGAGAAATGTATTCATAAAAAAAGAGGAAAACCACCACCGTTTCCCATAATGAACAAAAGCTCAATGCTGCTCTCAGCTGGACATGTGTTCTCCCTGTGCAGCTCCAGTTCCAATGGAGATTATTCCTTCATAATATATTTTTTATGGCACACATGAGACCTCTGAAATGCAGTGTCTTGTGTCCTGTAAATCACTTCCTGTAACTTGTGGATTCCTTTTCAACTGCATTACAGTAATGTGAATGTTTGGGGACTAACTCGAGCTGACAGAAGCCAAGCCTCACGTCCTCCCCCTCCCGCTCACAGCGCTGCCTCTCGCAGTGTCCCACCCCAGCGCTGGAGGAGGAGCACAGCTGCGCCCCCGGGCAGCAGCGCTTGGCCTCGGGCGTCCCCTCAGGCACTGAAGAGCCCACCGGGAGGAGCACGGTTCCTGTCCTGGACAGCCCGAGCCCACAGGAAGGCTGCTGCAAATTTGGAAATCAGGCTTGAACCTTAAATGAGAATCCCAGTAGGTGCAGCGTGGGTCACACTGCACGACTGGGGACAGGCAGACGCTCTCAGGAAGCCCTGAGCAGAGCAGGTTCGCTTGGCTGCTCTGCTTAGCACATACACATGGCCTCTCATATAATTGTTCTGGTATGAATGGATTTACCTTGAGAGAGATGAATCTTTCTCATACATGAAGATACATTTATTCCAAACTGGAGAACCCACTGAGAGCCTGCTGGCAGCCACAAGCCTGCTCTCGAGTTTCCCAATATCAAAAAACCCTCACCCAACCCAAGCCAAAACCCAAATAGTTTTCTGTTCCAAAAATATAAGCTAAACCTCAAACTAGACTCTATTTAATGAAGTCACAGTGCTTTGGTCTTTCTGACACTGAGCACACACCCAAACTGCAGTGCTTAGCAGAATGCCCCAGCTTGACATCCCTGTGGCTCCAGCTCCCGTGATGTGCTGCACAGGAGACTAACAGGATTTACAGCAAACCACACAGAACAGAGAGACAATTTCTTCTTGGGCACCAGCTTCCAGCCCAGAAGAAATTTTATAACTGGAATGTAAAGCCCTCTAAAACAAATGGTTCAGCCTTAAATGCCTGCTGCTGGGCTCCGGCTCCTGATTCATCACAGAGTGTGTATTTCTCCTGCACGGATGTCAAACACATCCACGAGCAGATCTGAGTGTTATCCAATGCTGGCTAGTGCTGTTCAGCCATGGATGCAATAGGAGCTGATGGAGTGTAACACTTTATTTGACAGTTCTGCTCTTAAAGGCTTCTGTATTCACCCTACATACCTGCCCCTCCAAGGCACATCAATTAGCAATGGGAGCACTTCCAAGGCAGGCAGCAGTGGCCAGTCTAGCGAGGCCAACCGGGAATTGCCCAGGTAGGTTGGTCGGGTGCATCACCTAGTTCATGCCCCCACATTTTGGCAGGGGTCAAGATCAGTTGATTTTGACAAAGGGGAAGGAACTCTGTTGTGGGCGCCATGGAGCAGCCACCCCTTGCATGCAGGTTTTCCTAAGTTCCCATCACTTGGAGTGACCTGTGGCTGCCCCACCTGGGTGATGTGTCTGTGATGCTCTCATCTCCACAGGGTCAGCAGTGCTGAGATTTGTTTGAGAATCTTGGTTATGGGGACATGGGACAATAAGTCATGGTAGGCAGCTGAGAGCCCTTTCCTGCACCAGCTGCCAGAGTCTGACTGCTGATGACCAGGCTCCAGGTAGAGCCATGTTTCACACGTAATAGACTGGGAAGCCCCTTCAGAGGTGTTGCTGCCCCAGCTGGCGCTGTGCAAAGGCTAGTGGCCTGGCTCGTGAGGGGAAGCAGAACTCCACTCCAAGGCAGAGACGACTGAGTGCTGGCACATTCACTGCTTAGACGTGGGATCGTCTACTCCGGTATTCTCACACCTTTGCTTCAGGAACAGAAACTGGGAGAGGAGCAGGAGCAGGGGCAGAGTCAGACTCCGAGGACATCTTCAGACTGCAGAGCCTGTCTGAGGGGACCTGGGCATATTTGGCCAAGTGAGAGGGGAGCTGGAGAGCACGTCCCTGCTCTCTAAACACACAAGCAGATGAGCACCAAGAAAGGAGGAAAATGGCCTCAGATAATAGTCTGTGCTGGCACAAAAACAAAGAGGTATGAGTTGGCACAAATAACTTTTGGCTGGAAATCAGATGGTTTCTAACAGTGGGAGAAATGTTGTTCTGGAACAGATTCCTGAAAGGAGCGTTGGGGGCAAGGCATGCAATTAGTTTTAAGATTGAGTTTGAAATGGACTTTATAACATCGTTGCCAGCAATTGCAGGGAAATGGGATTTGATGGCCCAAGCTGTCCCTTCTAGTTCCATGCTCCCGTTGTCATTCACAAGCACCGATCAGAGCAGGAGCCCTCTAACAGGAAAGGGCTCTCTAATCTATCAAAGGCTTAACAAGATCCGTTGAAGAGAAGCTAGAATTAGACTCATTTGAGTGCAATGAAAAGGGTGTATTTTAACAAGGACAGTAATTTCCTTTTGTAATAATTTGTGAAGGAATATTGCAGGACACTTCTCTTGGAAGGCTTTACACTGCAACTGGAATTCTTTGTAAAGAACTGGTCCCACTGGGCCCAGCCGTGAGCCAGGATGTGGTCCCTGCAGGAGAGTCTCTGGCCTGAGAATCTTTACATGCCAATATCCCAATTATTGCTTCTGCTAAGGACTAATTTCCGGAGATTATCACCTCAATTTCCTGACTTTTACAAACACTAGGAATATATTTTTCAGGAAACTTCAGAGGTTAACCTCCCATAATTCCTCCTCATTATTTACTTGTCAACAGAAGCAATGAAACACCTTGAGAAGAAGTGGATTAATGCACACAGTGCTCTACTTCCTTCAGGGAACGAATAAAGTTTGTAAATATATACAGAATAGCAAAAAAAACCAGTAAAACTGCAATGACATTTAAACTCCAGTCAAAGAAGGCACTCAAGATGTTTTGCAGTGGCATTCCACTCTGTCAAAGCATTTTCCCATTCATGGAAACAGCTTCAGGTTTAGAATCATTGGTAATTCTGACGGTTGTTAGTAGCAGCTCCTGTGATCTAAACTGCACAGTCTGGGAACCTACATTCATTTCCTTGACTTACAATTACCAAAGGTGGAAGAAGACATCACGGGGCAGGCACCAAATCCACTGTTTCACTGATATGCTCTTCACAGTTGCTATAAAAAAGGAACAGCTCTTGGACTTAGAAAAATGCACGTGCCACAAATATGCT
The DNA here is from genome assembly GCA_013398855.1 of Mohoua ochrocephala. NCBI lineage: Eukaryota > Metazoa > Chordata > Aves > Passeriformes > Acanthizidae > Mohoua > Mohoua ochrocephala. Next base: position 288,156 of record VZTA01018762.1, on the reverse strand, counting down.
GTGGAACGTGGTTTATCCAGTGTAGAGTCCTGAAAGTGGAGCAAGAGGAAAAGCCAGTCAGCCTGAGAGGTGTGTGCTAGCAGAGGCAAGAGAGGAGAAAAGGAGCACTCACGGGTGACAGAGATGGTCTCTCAAGGTCCCACCAGCTCCTGAAGTCTGCCTTTGCACACTCAAAGGTGCTAAAGGCCCCTGGCTCCCACTGTACCAGCAATCAGAGTAGCTATGGCAAAGGGGAGAGATGCAGGAGCTTCAGGATCTTTGGTTTCTGCTGTCACTGTTGGGACAAACAAGCCCTTAGGAAAGCCAAGAAATGATTGAAACCAGGAATTTTCCTTCCGTTGTTGAACACCTGAATTACAGATCCGTTCCCTCTAAACCTCCCCTTGCAGTTCTGGGGCTCTCCCTCCTCCCCCTCACTTTTCCTGTAGTCAACCCACTGCCCGCCCAGATCCCTGTGGTGCTGCGGAGAGCCAGCCTTGTCTCTCCTTGGGGAGATGCAGACGGAGAAACACAGAGGCGGTAGCACCCTGCTCACACCGAGCCCAGCCTGCGGCAGCCAGCACCTCCAGGGACACGGCCCTGGCAGCAGGGCTGCACGGGGCTCAGCCCGACCAGTGTCCCGCTCAGGGGGGCTGCAGCTCAAGGTCAGACCTCCCGAGCAGCCTGCTCCCTCTCTGCAAGCTCAGGTCCAAGCCTCGGGTTCCCTCCCAGCTGCCTTCGATCTCACTAAGCATGGGACTGGCTGCTCTCCCCGTAGGAAGGGCATTGCAGGGCCCGCCCCATCTGTCATGTACTCATCGGTGTAAATGGGTGAGTGGCTCTATCTGCACAGGATCAGGAGATAATCTCCCACTCTCATCTCGGTTCTTACAGAATGAGGACCAGGGCTTGCACAGGCAGCCCTTTACTGATTGCACGACAGGATGACATGACAAAGCCGTGCTGAACACGGTGTTAGTTGGCTGTCTCCATCCTGGGCTAAACAGTGATGCTGGTCAGAAAAGGGAAGACAGCAGCCACAGAGAAGCTGTCTCAGATTTGCAAGTATCTGAGTATATCATCACTTGGCTGCAGAGAGGGAAACTGAGGCAGGGAGGGAGGCAGAGGTCACCTATGGTCATAGAGTGACTTTGATCCCAGTTTCAGAAGTCACACTGTCCGATCCCAGCCCCGATGAGGGCATGACACCCAGGGCTGGAGGCTGGTGGAGGCTGGCATAGGCTGCAGAGGCTGCGGAGGCTGGTGGAGGCTGGCACTGGCTGCAGAGGCTGACAAAGACTGGCCAAGGGGAGTAGAGGCTGGCAGAGACTGGCAGAGGTTGGCAAAGGCTGACAAAGGCTGGCAGAGGATGGCAGAGGATGCAGAGGCTGCATCATGCAGAGACCAGCCCCAACTGTGTGGCTTCAGCTTCACAGCCAGGGCTGCCTCCAGGGCAGCTGTGACTCGAGTGGGGCCGTGTCCTGCTGCTGCCATGGACAGTGCACAGTGCTGGCTGCAGGGAGCTCACTCTGAGCCATCAGGACACCATGCAGCCAGTCAGCCAAGGACAAATGTGTAACAGGACAGCCAGGAGACCACCTGGCCTCCCTACTGTGCCACCTGATCCCTGTGACTCCCACTGTCAGTGCCCTGCTCACGCGGTGCTGGAAGAGTCCCTACAGCGCTGGGGGAAATCCTGAAATGGGAAGAAGTGGGACATGCCTACCAAACAGGGAAGAGCCCAGGGCCTTGGACACAGCTCATCTGCTGCGTGGTCTGCTGCCACATTAGTATCAGGAGGCTGGATTAGAAATGTTTCACCAACATATTCTGTGCTTTCAAAAATGCCCTTCAACAGTTGCATGGGCCACGCCAGGAGAACTCCCCCACTGGGCGGCTTGGCTGCCCAAGGAGCTGGGCCACATGCTGCAGCCCTGCACAGTCCATCCCCTGATGCAGGACACCCCCTGTGCTTCCTCACGGGCCAGCGATGACTGTCTATGGCCGGATGCCGTTGCAGGTGTGCAGCTTCCCAGCTCCACCTCGGGCAGCTGGCTCACGCCATGCTCTGAGGTGCTCGTCATGCACTGTCGTAGCTTTCAGAGAGGGAATGGCCAGTCCGGTCTCTGCAGCCATGTGTTCAAGGGGATTCAGCTCCCCCTGAGCACCAGCCAAGGTGCTTTTGATCTCCCTTTCCTTCTCCCTCGCACGGCCTTCTTGGGCCATGGAGCCCGTACAGGCACTACTGCCCTTTGCTGGAAGCAGCAATGCCCAGTGTGAGTTCCTGTAAATCATCTGTTCTCTCTCATCCCTCCCCTTCCCTGTATGGTTCCTCCTCTCTCTTCACCTGCCACTCAGCCAAGCCCTGCCAATTTCAGTAATGTAATCCCTGCTTATTAGATAGATCCTCCACCTACCTCATAATTTCTGTAGCTCTTCCGTGAGCTGCCTAATTTATCACTCTGCCTGGTAACAAGTTACCCAGTGTGCTACCACCAAGATTTATTCTTCAGAAACACCCATGCCACCTCCTTGGCAGGGCTCTGCTCTCTTGGCTCCTGAGGGACTCTTTCTTTCAGGATTTTGAATTATTTCACTTGGGATTGAGTCTGGAAGCATTCCCTGGAGATGATATTTCCCATCCCATAGCTGCCAGAGATGGAGCAGTCCTGCTCTGGAGGACAGAACATTGAGGGATGACGAGAAGGACCAGGAAACAAAATGGGTGTTTGCCACATGTAGTCCTCTCTGATGAATCCTGCAACCTGAGCTTATCCCCTGCTGTGAGAACACAGCAAATGTATTCAGTTTGTGATCCAGTCCAGCTGCAGGAGTGAGTTCCAGGTAGAACTGACTCATGTAAAAAACATTTGGCTTCATCTGGGAGCAGAAAACCCTTGCTGTGTGCCAAGGGACTGACTGGGCAAGCTGGTGTCAGTGCATGTCAGGCCAGGGTGTTACTTGCAGTTCCAGCCCACAGATCCCAGGGAACAGCCCCCGTGTACTCACACCACCTCCTCTCAGGGCTGTCAGGGCCACAGCCAGGCTGCACTTGCCCCTCCTGCCCTGCTGTGCTTCTCTGTACCTTCCTCTTCCTTGGTACCCACTGGCTGGGAACACCAGGGCTTGGCCTCACTGGCAGCTGGCCACCCCCAGGGCTGTGGCAGCAGGACCAGATAGCAGCCTCCCCTAGCCCTCGTCACCCCTCCGTGCCTCTGGTCCCTCTTCCAACAACTCTAGCAGGTTGGCCAGCATGGGCCAGGTTTGCCCTTGCTGTGGCACTCAGCTCCCGGGACCTCTCCAGTCCTCAGTGTGGATTTTGGGGAGCTCCTGGACTGGCTCCACACTGGAGCAGTGACCCAGAAGGAAAGGCAGCAGCGTCCTGCCCAGAATTCAGGACATGGCAGGGAAAGGACACTGTGACGGAGGTGGAAATCCTGTGCAGGGATCATTGGGCCCTTTCCCACCTGCTCTTCTTGTCCCTGTCCCATGAATGGCTGGAACTGTGCTGGGCACATCCCCTGCCCCTTCCTTGTTTCCCCCTTTCCAGCTGTGCCACTTTCTGTCACAGCTGAGCAATGCAACCACTCCTGGCCAGGCTCCGGTTTTCTTCCATGATGTGAGAAGTGATAGCCCATAAACTTGAGAGAGTCTTGGGAATGTTTAAGGAAAGGAAAAGCTAAAAACCCTCATGATGCCAAAGCAAGGGGGTTGGGGCTTACAGTCAGGCGCCGTGTGACTCAGAACCCACTGTGCAGGGGGCTGGAAGCAGAGTGGATGCCTGACGCTGCCGAAACAAACTTCAGCTTCGCCGGAGCAGAGTTTCTAAAGACTCCACCATAAAGGTCAAATAGTCCTTCCCAGACCATGAGCCTTTCTTAGAGAAGAATCAACTATAGCTCTCGTTATGGAAAACAGTCAAAATAATACAGCGATGCTCCCTCTGAGGGAAAATAGATAGTGCGAGTTATTCCATCTTCCCATTCAGCGATATCAGTTTAGAAAAGCGAGGCTATTTACAGAGAGCATTTTGCTTCCAGTACTTCTGAAGTAAGTGAATTCTGAATTAGTTTAAGTGCAGGATAAATCAGTGAAATAGGAACATCTTTACACTCCAATAAGATGCTATTACTCATAAGCATATTGCACTCCAGCTTGTGGGCTAAAACTACCAGTGCATGACAGGACACCAAGGGCATGAAATACAGGGGATCCATGAAAATTAGCACAGCACCTTTGGTGTGAAGAGGTAATTTGGGATATTGATTGGTGATGATGGCAGCCCAGTGCTGAGATGCTCTGACCTGATCCTGTAAACCCAGGTGCTCCAGACAGCCATGAAAACCCCAAAACTCCTTCCAAAAGCAATCTGTATTTCTTCAGATTTCAGATCAGAGGCTGAAGCAGGAACATGGAATTAAATGTTGTGCAGCTGCTCAGGACTCTAAGGCCCCATGACTCGTTTGCTACATCCATCACACTGGCAAGGAAGGACCCCAGGCAGGAGCAGAGCCCAGCCAGGCACACAGCACACATGGCGGGTGACAGGGTCTCTGCAGTGAGTGTGACCCAGGCTGGAGCACGGTGCAGAGGGTGCCAACTGCACAGAGGTGGAAAGAAAGCGAGGAGCTCAGGCCGCTGCAGAGGAAGATGGAGCATCACCACAGGATGTTTAAAGAAATATTTTTTTTTTCTTTTTTACCTCTGTGACCTCCCTGGTTGGGGGACACCCGCAGCTGGGCACAAGGAAATGGCACAGGTAGCCCCGTGCCCTGTTCCCCACTGCACAGGTTGTTTGGCCTGTGGAACAACACTGGCCAAGCCCCGCTCCTGGCAGTACAGAAGCTCCAGTGTTTCCAGTGTCATTCTGTAGGATACAAATAGGAGATGCACTCAGAAAGACAAACCTGGAGGGCTCCAGGGACGACTGGACATGATGGATTGCGCTTCATGGATGCGATCAGCTATTGAGCAAGACCTTCAGCACAGGCAGTCACTTCCAGCTCTTTGGATATCTCTCCAGGGAAAGAACCTCCTTGGGCTGCAAGTTCAGGCAGAAGCTGGTCAGAGAGGAACGATGCTGAGTCTTCATCATCCATAGTCCCAGCTGGCTTCAAGCATGACAATAGGAGGATGAAGAGCAGAAAGGGCTTTGCAATTTCCACCATTTCTCTCCCCCCTCTCCTTGCAATGGGGAAGGAGACTGAAGCTCCTGAGGCAGTTCCAAGCATTGGGTCAGTGACCCAGCCAGGTCATCACAGCACCACGTGCTGAGGTACACTGTGCTGAGATTTCCCATGGGCTCCCAGCTGCTTTCCCACTGCCAGGCGACCTTCCCGTGGGCTGGCGTCTGGGTCCTGTACTTCCAGCTCTGCAGCAGAAGTGTCAGAATCCTTTCTGGGAAATGGAACTCAGCCATGCGCTGGATGCAGAGAGGCACCGAGAGTCTCTCCCTGATCCCTTGACATCTTTCACCCTACTTCTCACAAGCTGCTTGGATTTTGTGTCAAGAGGGTGATTCTGCAAATTACATCGGTTCTTGTCTCCTCTTCGTTGGCATGGCAACCTGGGAGGATGGATGGCACAGCCTTGCTATAGCTCTCAGTGATGCAGACACATCTCAGCTCCTCCGTGCCTGTGCTCCCGCTGATCAAGGCAGACGGTGCCACAATCCCAAACAGAGCAGCTCTGTGGCAAATGCGGGGCCCAGCTCTCAGGATGCTGCTGGGCTCTGATTCCCACTGGTGGAAGGGCTGAGCTTGGCTCAGGGTGAGGCAGGAGCAAACTCAAGTGCAGGACATGGGTGCCCAGGCCAGCAGCACTCCAGACCCACTTGCCAGCATGGCCACATCCCAGCTCTTGGACCTCCTAGTCCTGGGCAGGGATCCACTATTACTGCTATCTCAATAAATGATTTTAAGCATTTTCCAGCTCAGCAACCAGAGCCTTTGCTGGGCTTGCATTTGTGTCTGATTAATGAGACAGTTGGTCATTTACACGTCTCTTGAGGTCTCTTGTCTTTCCTGAGTAATTCTGAAGTTATGGCTGTTTACACAGAAGAGAATCACATCACCTTGCCAAGAGCACAGCTGGAGTGATCCACGTGGAAATTGATCCTCAAGGACCTGAGGCAATGGCACGGCCATGGAGTTTCAGTGAGTGCTCATCGTTTCCTGGAAAACACCTTCTGCAGGTTGAAAGTTGCCCACCTAAATCTTGAGGATACTGGGGCCATTCCTGCCCCAAGGATCCGAAGTACCTGAGACTGTTTGACTTCACCTTCTTGGGAGAGGCGCCAGCAAGCCAAGGGGACTGGGACTGGGAGAGCCCTGTATTGTGGATTCATCCCAGCTGGGGATGGGAGGATTGATTTGCAGGAGCAGACTGGCTGTCAGACCCATTTGTGATAAATCTGTTTGCAAAATTATTATGTTAAAAGGTTTTAATTATTAGGGACATGTTAGGAAGACAGCTGGGATTTGCCTTCTGTTGTTCCCATCAGGCCTGATCAGTCCTTGGTTTTCTCACATCCCAGCATAAATCTGGAATAATCCTTCAGGTCAGAGGAATCAGGCTGCTGTCACGGCAAAACCCAGCCTGGGAAGAGTGCGCTGACAGGGATGATTTGGGGGATGCTTTTACAAAACCAGGACTTGTTCCTGAGTCTCAGACCTGGGATTAGTGCCGGCGCTAAGTCCTGAAGATTCTGTGTATGTGACCTTGGAGCTGCTCTGCCTTTGAGGAGCAAATGCTGCAGCCCAGCATCGCTGGCAGCACCCCACTCCAGCTGGGTTTCCAGGAGGAACTTGGAGCCAGTTCAGATCCTCGGTCCTGGCTGTCAAGAGCTGCTGTCCCACCTTGTTGCCATCGATCCGGGCCTTTCCTGGGGCCGCAGAACTGCGCTGGGTGATCCTGAGCAGGCGATTGCCTGAGGCATCCTCACTGTGCTTAGGCAACTCACTCTGCCACTGGAACGGGGGGAGCCTGGCACCAGGCTGAGCACAGCAGCACAGGGTCTGATAACACAGGGTCCAGTGGCACAGCATTCCTGTATGAAAGGGTGGGTAGGAGGTGCTCCTCATTTACCACAAGGTTCTACTGGAGTACCCCACTCCAGCACTACTGTTATCCCCCAACAGCCTCCAGGAAAGTGGCTGAGCAAGGGCTGGACAGACTACTTCCCTCTTGCTTTCTCTGCTTGGGTGGACCTGACACCTAACTTTGCCAGCAATGCAGGTTTGACACCTCCCTGCTCTCTAGAGGAGCTCTCATGTGGCCCTCTGAAAAATAATTTCAATTTAGTAAGTTCAGTTAACTGCAAATTAATCAAAAACAATTTTGCACAGGTTCCTTTTTCATTATAAAAACATTCTGATCTTTCTTTTCGATTCTCAAAGTTGTCTTTCTGTGGTTATTTTCCTTCTCTCCCCTCTCCCCTCTCCCCTCTCTTCTCCTGCTGCCGATACAATCACCCTTCCCTACTCAGGCTGTCTGGGAGAGCAAAAGCCTCAGAAACTCCTTAACCCCTGCATCTTCCCATGGGAGAGGCACAGGGAACTCCTCCCTGTGCACATAGCACGTGGTGTGTCCTCAGGAGAGACTCTTAAAATTCCTGCCAAGGCACCAAGGTAGTGTTTGTTGCAAAGCAGCATCTCCCTGGCACGGAGAGCCCTGAGTGGGACCACAGCCGGCAGCAGCTGGCAGTGCCCTGGGCTGGGCTCACGCCCTCGTGCCCACAGACCCTTTGGGTCTGCCCTCCCGTGCCAGCAGGCCCTGAGCTCACTGTCTCACTGCACTCACTGCCTGGTTTCTGCCCCAGACAGGCACCTGCAGGGCCTCAGCCTCTCCCGAGGCTGTCGCTGAACTCGAGGGGAGGCTGTGGCTGGGCAACCCCACCTTGACACCGTGGCCAGCTGGGGAGCCAGCGTGCGGCACTGCTGTGTCCCCTAGGGCCAGCACAGACCGTGTGCCCACAGCGCTGCCGACACTGCCAGGACTGTCCCCTTGGCCCGCCCAGCGCCCAGCCGCGCTCCCGCCCGGGGCGGAAGGCAATCCATCTCGCTGCTTATCGCTGTGCTGCTCAGGCCTGATTTACTGTTATTGGCACTCGGCAACCTTTGCCATTTATATTCGGTGCCAAGCCTCAATTTACAGTATACTTTCTGCTTCAGCTCACCCCAGCCTCTATCTCCACTTTCCACATTAATGCAGGATATGTGTGGAATTCATCTTGGAATTTATTTAAAAACCATCAGCCATTCTGGCTTTAATACATTCCCTCATCAAGGCAGCACAAAGCTCGATTTAAATGAAAAGTAGGGAATTATGGATTGTCACCCAAGCCAGCACCCCATTTGGTCCTGCTGTACTGGCAGTGTCCCCTTTGGCACAACCACAGGCAGGCACACAGGGAGCCGCAGCCTCTGACTGGGATAAAAGTAACATGCCTGGGAAAGCAAAATCTGTAACAGGAGCTGCCCCAAGTTCCATCAGGGCTTCAGGAAGGGTCTCTGCTGTCACAGTCGGCAAAGCCAGCACCTCCTGGTGCCAGGGCCCCTGCACAGCACCTGCCCTGGAGCTGGGAAGACGCTGCCCTGCCTTTGGCCTCAATCCAGTAGCAGCAATCGGGGGTAGCTGCTGCTTTCCTTGAAAGAGTGTGGAAAATGGGTTTATAGCTAAAAAAGGAATTAAAATACTGAAGCAATAGGCCAGCAGTGAGTAGCACATAATCCCTGCAGAATAAGCAGAGCTAAAGAGCTGAAAGCAAAAAAGAGCATAAATAGAAAATCTGCAATTGTTGTGCAGCTTTGCTTGCTGGGAGCTGCTCCAGCACCTGCACAGAGACCCTGGCTGGGGGCCAGATCCTGCACCCAGAACCCCAGGCACAGGGGCCAGCACAGAGGCCGGGGGCCCTGCTCATGCCTGTCAGGGTGATGGGGGAGCCCTGGGTGGCCTCAGAAGATGCCACAGGGGGAGTTGTGTGTGCAGAGAAATGATCCGTGTGGTCAGGCTGACAGAAGGGGGTCCTGCAGAGGCCTTCGGGAGAGCCGGGGGGCCCTCGTGCACCCACACGGGTGGAGGTAGGGCTGAGCAGGGGAGAGCATGTGGGCGGCAGAGTGGCTCTTAACCCAACTGCACAGATCTATCCGTTTTCCTGCAGTTCAATAAACACGCTTGATGGTGTGACATGTACCCAGTGCTGGAGCCAGCAGGGTGGCTGTGGGTGCTGTGGCACTGTGACATCCACTGCTCCACCGGGGGGGGGGGCTGGGCATGAGACCCCAAGTGACCGGGCCAGCAAGTGCTGAGCTCTGGGCTTGGGGGCAGCTCAGTGAGGGGCTCTGGCTGGAAACTCAACTTGTTGGGGATGTGAAGGTTCCAGAAGGCAGCTCCAGATGCTGCCCACCAGCCAGGGAAGGGCTAGGGCCATGTGTGCTCGCTGCTGCAGGGAGAGGACTTCTGCACAAAGTCAGGAACAAATCACAGATATTGCCAAAAAACCCTGTTTCCCACATTTGGCACCAATTTATGTTCTTTTGGAGAGCCAACTATTGCTCCTTTGAGGAAGGGACAAAAGAAATATCATTGACAAGTTTTTCAGCCTCATTACAATATTCTGTAAAACAAATGTGCCAGTGTACCAGAAAATACAGATGTTGCAGCTGTCATTTGGGATAACCTGATTATCCTATTATTTCTAGCTTTGTTCAAAATAAATTAGCTGTGGTAGTCTGTTCAGAGAGATAATGAAGGTCAGGCTAAACACCGGAACGTAGGAAACACTCTCCAGGTCAGAGCCAGACCAGGCTGCAGAGCCAGCCTTGTGCACCAGCCTGCTCATCACACTGTGCCCAGGACCTCCTGCTCCCCTCCTAGAGCCACTGAGAATGACGATGAAATGCTGGTGGGAGATGAAGCTGGTGCAGGCTGGTGCATGCTGCTGCTCCAGCACTGCTGGAGGCCTGCCAGGAACGGGCTCCTTCCTCCACTGGAAAACGGGAGTCCTGCCTGCGGGCAGGGGTGCGGGCAGGGCGCCGCGCAGAGCCAAAGCCTTTGCGGGATGCTCCTCGGCCAGCCTTGCCTTGCTGCAGAGGAGATCTCCGAGGGAAGGTTTTCCCAGCATCGGGGCTGGCTCGGGAGCGAGACGTGGGCGCTGTGCTGCAGGCGCTGCCCCGCAGGTGAGCCAGGTCTGGCCAGGGCTCCCTGCAGGGCTCCGACCTGCACCCCACTCCGTCTGAACTTTCAGACTGAGAACTGCTTTGCTTCTGGGGTCTGATCTCAGTCTAATTAACAACTGGATCCAGCACAGTCTGTGCACAGATTCAATGCCCCATCCCCATTATTAACTCCACTCACTTTTTAACAATAAAAAGTGAAGACATTTTCTTTGCAAGTCTGATGTTATTTTGGCAGCTGTTGAACATGTCAGTCTTTGCAGAAGCTAATTCTTCTGAATCAGGCCACAGTCAAATCTCTTTTTTCTAACTGTAGATATTTAAAGCCCAAATAATTAGATAATCCCGAATACAAATTAATAAAGCCCAAGGAAAAAGGAAAACAAGCCACTTTAGTGAGGTCCCATCGCATATGTTCTGACAAAAATAATGCAAATAAAGGCAGGTGTAGGTGTGCAGCAGGACTGGAGCGTGACTCTGCAGACTTGATTCACATCCTCGGTTTGCCTGTGCTCTGTGCGATGTTTTCAGAGGGTCCCCTGACTCCTCCAAAGGGGCTTCCGGGCTGTGGCACTTGCTCCAGCCTGGCTCCAGTACCAGCTGTGAGTGGTGGATGGGGTGAGCAGCGTGGAGCCGCTGTCGGTAGTTATCTTCTCGCCTTGCTTTGAGCCCCAGTGCGGGTTATTAACGGGCCGATGGCTGCCGGCGCTGCCAGAGCTCCCGCTCGGCGGACAGGGACCGGTTCCGGCCACCCTGGAGCCACCCCCGCTCCTGATGGAATTACATTACAAGTTTGCCTTCTTACGAATCGGTAGTAAATACAGTCCCAAGGAGTGCGGATGAGGGGCCGGGAGAGCAGAGCTGGGGCTCTGCCGCCAGCACAGCAGACGCACGTTGGGCTCAGCCTCGCAGCACCCGAGGATGCCAAGCTGCCCCCGGACCTGCCCTCCCTCCTGTGGGGTTCTGCAGGGAGGCTCCCAGCCAGGAAAGGCGAAGCAATGGCTCTGGACCAGCATGTGAAAGGAGCTCGAGTGTCCCGGGGGTTTATTGGCACCGTAGGCAATTAGAGGGGGCAGGAGCAGCGTACCGGCACCACAGAGTAGGTGCTGAGCAATGCTGGGGCTGGACACGCCTCACCGAGCAGGGCTGGCTGCCCACACGCTCATAAATATTCTCGATGCAGGCAAGACTGGCTGGGTTTTGATGGTGGTTTTGCTAGGGAGCTTTTGCAGGGATCTTTATCATTCAGTGTCTGTGTAAAACACTTTTCCAGAGTCCAAATTCTGCTATAGAAAAACTATTTATCAAATGCCCCCCTCTGCTGATACACTGGGAAGGAGTTGCCAGCCCGCGCTGACAGCCAGCTCCAGGCAATATGATAGATATGTGGCTAATAATCAATCGATACTTTTGTTTAGGCCTCTGTCTATCAGTCTGGCATTGTGTGAACTAATTAGATGATAAAATGTGATGAATGTGTATTAAAGTCAGCTTCCTCCTGTTAGCACTCCAGGGACCCTTTCCATTTTCTAGCTGACCTTTTAGATCTCAGCTTTATTGTACGTGAACGCAATTAAATCAATTTGTCAGATATTTGCATTGCTCCTGCTAGTTCAGAATTCAATTAGTCAGTGTCACTTTACTGTCCTTGTCAGCCTCTGCACCAGCTCAGGGGGAAAAAAACCAACAAAAAAACCCACCTAAAAAAGCCTGTTCAAAGCAAACCAAATCATACCAAAACTCGGCTCCTCTCTCTGTGGCTCATTCCTCCATGGCTCACGCTATTTCCTGCAGCTGCCCCGTGCTGGGGCTGCATCCCAGCTGGTGCATGGGGCTGTGACACTCGAGGTTCCCCTGCACCAGGGTGGAGGGGACCTGGCTGGAGCAGGCAGACCACTTGGGGCTGCTGGGGCAATTAGCAGGCACCCTTTGTTACCACTGCTCTGTGCCGAGTGAAATCTTGTCTGGCAAAATTATTCCCAGAAGCAGAATGAACCTGCAGCAGCCATCGCCACGCTACAAGGGTTTTAACAATATTCAAATGAGAGCCAACCTTGGCAATTATTTTTCTTCCTGCTGCTCTGAAGTGATGGCTCCTTTATCCATATTTTATCAGCCAGCAAGGAGCTCTGATAGTTAAGATTCTGCTGCTTGCTTAGATCCATGAGAGCACATCCTGCAAGTCTGTTTGAAATTAGCACACAGGAATGGGGCTGTGAGCCAGGGCTCGGTCTTTGCCCTCCCCACTGGAATGTGGAGTTACTCTTAATGGTAGAGCTGGCAGGGGTGGGAGCCGGACCGATGGCCCCCAAGCAGCATCCGTAACGCTTGGCTCCTTGGCACTGTCTCCAGCCCCTTCCCCCAGCGCTGCCTCCGCCCTCACCCACAGCTGATGTGTGGCAAGATGGCCACATCCATCCTCCACCTCCTCGGAGCTAAAATCTCACATGGGGGAGTGCCAGCTCCAGGCACTGCCAGAGCACTGTGTAATGCCCCTGCTCCGTCTGAGCTGGATTCAGCCTCATCAGTCCCCAGTACCAGCCCAAGGTCTGACCCAGACCTCCTGCTGCAGCACAGCTCTGTTCAAAGCCACTCTGGATGGGCTTCAAGGGAAGTTGTCTCTGGAAAACGCTTGCAAAGGGCTCTGCAGGTATTTCCAGTGAGAAGCTGTTGCTGGGGCCTCCCAAAGGGAAAAAAACCCAGTAGGGAGAGTCCCAGCTCTCCCTACAGGGAGGGGCTGGAGCGGGGGATGGGAGCTGCTGCCCTCCTGCTTTGAGCAACACCCAAGAGAGGGGAGATAAGGCTCATGGGATCTAATGTTTGGATGAGAGGAGCTTTGCTTGCACAAGCTCACCTTCCTCCTCTGAGTTCTGGCTGGGATATGAATATCTGAGCCATGGCAGGTATAATTAACAGATGGAACTGGCTAATTATGTCCTTTGCATGTGCGCAGAAGACGCAACCGTTAATTGCTGTTTGCACATTTATTATTCTGAGCACTAGGGCCACTGGCATTTACTGTGACATGTGCCCTGTTCAAAAACAAACACACCGAGCTCCTGTCTGCGCTCTCGTACAATTTGAGGCCTAATGAATCTCAGCTGCTCTGCTGCCCTGTGCTTTGAGAGGGTGCTTGGAGGGAGGGTGCCAGTGGCAGCCCCCAGGCCCCACAGCCGGCAGTGATGGAGCTGGGGCCTGGCTGCACTGTGCTGGCCCTGCACAGCACTCCAGGCTGTGCAGGGAAATAGGTTCATAGGGAACCAGCCATTGCCCCACTGCCAGCATCACAGGGCTGCGAGTGCTCCACACTGAGCTCCAGAGGCCAAACTTCACATGGTCCTTCTGTGGATGGCTCAGGAGCCAACACAGAAACCCTGGACATTTATGAGACTATCCTCAGGTGCCACTCAGTGTCAGCCAGCTGGAAGAGCTGAGACCAACTGCAGGTCACAAGTTGCTTCCAAAATCCCCACCACGAGTTGGAGCATCCACCATGCTGAAGCCTCTTCACTTCTGAGCAGGTCCCAGCCCCCACCTCATTCCCACCTCTGCTCCGAAATCAGCATCGGCAGCAAAACTTCCCATCAGGGGCAGACTCCCCTGGACCCTCTCTCAGCTTTGGGCAAGGGCTGGCCTGCCCGATGAGAAGCGACCCCACATGCTGGGGTGGATAGGGTCTGCAGGGACTGAGGAGAGGTACATCAGCACAGCCCTGGTCTCAGCTGGGTACAGGATGAGCCCTGTTGGAGCACAAACCACAGTGAAGACAGGTATGGCCTGGAAAAGCCACCCCGCCTCTCTCTGCCTCTCTCAAATATAACACAGAAAATAACAACTATGCTTTCAAAAGTAATGGTTAAATCTCGAGTCTTGAATAAGTATTTGTTTGAGATCAGCGCTTGGAGCTCAGCAGTTTGTTATATAAACATTGGAAATGAATAGCAGAGGAATTTCTACCTTTTCTATTAAAGAGTTGAGATGTATTTCAACGAGCACACTTTCACCAAGGGGTCTGAGCTAACAATCTCCAGGTGAATGCGTTCCTTTATGATTACAGAAAGCTGTTTCTGTTATTCCCAGAGAAGCGGGACATGCTGCATAAACCTCCGCTCGATTTGCCAGAGGTGAGAGAGCAACCCTCCACCAGCACAAAGAGGGTCGAAACAACCACAGGACAAACGAGGGAGCCTGAACCCACACCCCTGGGGTAAGTAGGTCTGGGAGTGCAGGGCTTCCCAGCTCCCTGGTCAGGGAAGCCAGTCACTGCTTTCCCATGGGAACTGCAGATCATTGCCATCCACATGTCCCCTCTTTCAGTGGCACGAGCTGTGCTGCTGACACCCGAATGCATGTGCTAGGCGCCGAAATACGTGGGAAGGTCGGGGTGACCTGCGCAAATGAGACTCAGTTGCCTTTTGTGGATACCTAGTGAGCACGTTCTGTGCTGAACACTGATGAGTGCCGCTGTTTGGGAGTGTCAAGCACTGGTGCACCACACACTTTAGAAAATGTCCTGCATGAAGCCTGGGGACCCCAGGGATGAAAAGCAATCTCTTCAACCTGACCCCACCAGTGAAATTATGGATGAGAAATTTCAAAAAGCTTGGAAATGCAGAAGTCAAGTTTCTAATACTGGTGTTAACTCAGGCTCAATTGAATTCAACTTGTCCATTTTACATAATATGTCTTGATACACACTTTGTCATGGAACTCAAAATAGGAAGTATTTACTTGTACAAAGATGATGAATTTGTGTTCCTGTTACAAATACATATTTTACATGCCTTTGACTGATGACTTTCAGAGCCCAGTGTAGTGTTGTGATGCTGGTTTATATTTTCAGAGCACAGAAAGGGAGGGGCAACACGGGCAAGAAGGAATAGAACCCACAAATGAACTTGGCATTGAACTGCCTCAGAGCCTGTATTCCTGCCTGTCTGGGGCATGTCCCTGTGCGTGGGTTGGCAGCTCAGCAAAGCCCCTGGCCCAAGGCATGGAAGCTGCAGGGGCTGGTTGGACCCCACTGCAGTGATTTCAGGGGGGCTGGAGAGAGATTCCTAGCTTAGGGCTGCTCAAACCCAAAGTTGGGCTCCTACAGAAAGGGAGAGGCTGTGGAGCAGGGACCAATGAGTGCCCAGGCCACAAGCTGAAATGTTCAGGCAGAAAATGTTTAGGCTCTTATCAAGGAATTGAATTATAATATCAAGGAAGCAGCAAAAGCTGTAACTGTTTCTTTACTTGCTTTTTTAAAAAATTATTATTTCTTCATTTAAACACTCCAAGGTTGGTCCTGGGTACTTATAAGCTGCTTCAGTATCAACCTGGTGATTTAGATAAAATAATCACAGACCAAAGTGGGATCTTTTGCCCTCAGAAGGCCTCAGAGGCACGGGATGTGTGGGGAGGATTTGAGAGGTTGATGGGAGGTGGCTAAAGGAGAACAGGGTGAATTCCCGCATGGCACTGCTCTCCCTCCCTCCCAGCACCCTGCACTGCCCTCCATCCCAGGGGTTCAAGAGAGCCACACAAGAGCTGCCTGTGGGCTCCAGCAGCATGTCCCAGTACTGTGCAGGGACTGTCCACAGGTTTCATCTCCTGCCTGTCCCGTCTGTGCACAGGGAGCTATTCATTATTCCAGCTGGTCCCGCTGTGATAAATGTTTTCCAGAGATCAGTTCTAAATGTCCTTTTGCAGAGTCTGCTCCCATCCATCCCTCCTGCACCACTGGGCAGAGCTCTTCACTGTGCCAGAAGAATTACAATTCTGCACCACAGAAGGAGGAAACAGAGCTATTAATTTCCTTGCATGTCTGCAGGGCACTTCCAGGACAGATGCTGCCTTTAGTGAATGCTGCTCATTTCTGGATGGAAGGGGAGTGCTTGCACCAGTCAGGTCCCCAGCACCAACCTACACCACACCCATGAGGGACCTCACGATGGGTCACACACAGTATGCCCAGGCAGGCGACGGGGACAAGAGGGAGAGCCGAGTCCCAGGGGAGACCCTCCTCTGACTGGGGGGCTGGAGCAGGGATGGGTTACACACCTGGCAGCCAGGAACACCAGGCAGAGGAAGGGTGGAAGGCAGGGTGGGTAGAATTGTCTAAACACCCCAATTCTTATAACTGAAGCAACTATGAATCATTTGAAATGCCAAAATCCTGACAGGATAATGAGTTAAACCCAAGTGTGAATTCAATTATGTCTTGGGGTGCCACTCAGCAGGAGCTGCCACAGCACATGCCTGGAGCACCAGAGGAGCAGGAGCAGCTGACCTGCCAGCCCAGGAGGTTCCCACTGCCCTCGGGGGCCTGTCCCCATCCGAGCAGGCTGGTACTGCAGGGCTTGGCATGAGGCTGGTCCCCTCATGCTGTGGACAGGGCAAGGCAGAGCTGCAGCTCCGCATGGCCCTGTGCAGCCAGGTGTGGTGGGCAGAGTCCCCTGAACCCACTCAGCCCCTCACCCTCTCTCACGGGCTCTTGACTGGCCCCTGCTGGGGGAGGACGGTGCCGATGGGCTGCTGGAGCCCAGCCTGTACCGGTACCCTGTGCCCATAGATGCCAGTTGAGGAGGCATTTCCCTCACTGCTGCAGCAGCTGGGCTGGCTGCTCCCACAGCTCCTGCCCCCTGGCCCTGCTGACAGTGCCCCCAGTTCTGCATCCATCTCATTATTGCTGTATGGTGGGAGCAGGGATGTGCAGGGCATCAGTCCTGCCATCAGTCATACTGACAAGAAATATGTTCACAACTTTCCCTCCAGCACTGCCCCTTTAGCCCACACACTGGCAGCAGCTCTGTAATTGCCTTGGATGGCTGGAATGAGGAGAGCAGGCCACCATCAGGTACGGGTTAGCTGCAGCAGGCACACGCATCTGCCTTGGGGATCAGTGGGCACCAATGGCACCAGGTAGGGCCCACACAGGGACCTGGCAAGGAGTAGCTGCCAGCGCCACCAGGACAGGACCAGACTGCGCCCTGCTGCTGCTCAGAGCCAGGAACCAAATGCCAGTGGCAGGGATGTGGCTCAGCACATTGCAGCTGCACTTCCAGGACAGGTCAGTGGGGTTGGCTCTGGGGTACTCGGTAAGTACCCAGTGAGTCCCTGTCCCTTATCTGATGGTCCCCTGTCCCAAACCTTTGCTCCCACACAACCACACGAGGCTGTCTGCCAAGCAAGTCAATACAAATCAATCAATGTTTGCGCCCTCTCAATAACTCTATTACACCCTCAAGGACAGATCTAAACCACCCAAATGGGCCCGAAGCAGCTGCTGTGCTGCCAGCAGAGCAAGCGCGCCAGAGACTGTAAATCACGCAACATTAATATTGTCACTGACAATGAAAATCTCTGTATTGCCACGTCTGCCCGCCAGCAGTGGCCTTCAGATGTGCTTCATAAGCACCCACGCTCCTGCATCCACAACGGAGGGTGGGTGAGGGACACGGAGCAGGCTGGGGCCACAGTGCCTTTGCCAGGCAGCCGAATCCAGGCAGCACGTCAGGGCCGTGCAGGGTGCACGCAGGGTGTGCCAGGGCCAGTCCCGGCCTTGGGGCTGGGCAGGGTTTAGAGAGCTCGCCCAGCAGTGCCCACCCTGCACTATCAGAGACTTGGAGGGTGAGCGTTATGCAAACAAAACCTTCTCTGACAAATCTGGAAGGGCAGAAGCCTTTATACCCATCACACGTCCTCCAGCCCCAGCTCTGGTCTGGGCTCCCAGCCCTGCCTACAACACGGGGAGGGTTTTGCTCAGCCAAAATTCAGACCAGGGCAGTGCACCCTCAAGATGTCCCGAATCTGCAGAGCAGCAGAGGAAGGAGGAGAGGGTGCAATGCCTGCACAGAACTGACAGGGACTTGCACACGAGTCTCCTGGCTCCAGTGAGAAGAACTGGGCTGAGGGCCACAGCGCTGAGGCATCACCAGCCGGAGCAGTGATGGAGAGGCCCCAGAGCAGCAGGGCCTCTGCTTTCCCTCAGATATTATGCAAAGTGTCGAGCTGGGAGATTGATGGGACATGCAGGGACCTGTTGATGGAGGTGGCTGAGCCTGGGTTTGGAGGATGCAGAGGGAAATAAAGCACTTCGGAGCATGGCAGAGGAGGAGCTGACCATCAAGGAGGCTGCCTGGCCTGGAGCCCTCCTTGCCCACCGGTACAGAGAGCCAGCTGCCCGAGCCCACTGTGCCAGCACTGCTGCCTCTGACTGCTCCTCTCGGCTGGAGCGAACACAGCCTCCCGTGGCCACACCAGCTTCATGCTGCCAGGATTCAGGCCAGGACAGCATCGCTTTTGGCATTCTTTAGATGTACAAGACACTATTAGAGCCGGAGCTTTAGAGTCAGCCCAGCAGGACAGAAAGGTCAGAAGACATTCTGTCACTTGTAAATAAATAATAATAAATTACCATGTTTGAGCACACTCAGGAATGCCTCTGCGTGCAGAAACATCAGGCTGGATTAGTGCACAGCAGTGACATGGGGACAGGAGGGTGCTGCCACCGCTGCCTCTCTGCCCGCGGCGAAGGGCACGTCCTGCCACTCCGGCAGCTCTGCTGCAGCTGAGATGTCACTGTCACCTGATGGGCAGCACCACACAGCCCCGCTCCTCCCTGATGTGTCCAAGACAGACACCAGCTCAGGTCAGGAACATCTCAGCTCAAGGGAGCAGAGTTGGGCCTTGAGGAGCAGAGACGGCTGCAGCAAAACCTGCTCGCAGGGACAAGGCTGAAGGCAGCGCTCCCAAAAGGCTCCAGGGGAGATAAGGAGCTCCTCCAGCTGCATCTCCCAGGAGAGGGGCCTGCAGAGATGAGCCCTCCACTCCTGCAAGTTTCAGAGCAAGCTAGAGCTCATTCTCCCCCCCAGCCCACAGCTCCTCAGCCCCAGCAGCTGCTCCATCCATCGAGTGCCTGCTTGAGGTCTATACGAGCATTCATATGGAAAAGATCTACTCCTTTGAGTCATTTTTCATTAGTTGCAATACTACTGAGCAAAGCAGGGCTGGTTTTGTAAATTAAAATGGGTTGCAGTTCAATACAGAATACTTCATTTGCAGCCAAGTTAAATAAGAGAATCGACATAAATATAATGCAATTACTTTTGCTACTTTCATAATGCCTTTATGAGGCAGATAACCATCCCCATGAATACATTATCCCTCAGTATCTCTGCATCATTTCTGGACTTAACTCTTTTGAGTAGTATCAGAAGAACGGACACATTTAATTAAGTATCTTATTTTAGAAGTCAATTTTACAATGATCAGGAAGCAGTATCTTTAATTTTCAGTCATAGAAGAGGCTTTCTTTCTGCCTCCAGACTGTTGTAATTTTAAGAATGCAGACTTGAACAGAACCACTACATGTGTGTATCTTGCAGGAGAAGCTGTACAGCCTGGGTGTCCCTCTGTCAGCCCCAGGCAGGAGAAGGGCTCCTGAGGTCCCCAGTGTGCTGACTGCCGCTGGCTGCCAGCCCGGCTGCAGTCCTGGGTGGGCAGAGGCTGCTCCGCCCACTCTGTGAGGTGACCCCATCCAATGGCCAGCGATGGAGCAGCGTGTCCCCATGGGTGGGGACACTGGGCTGAAACTGGGCTGCCATGCCCAGAGCTGCCAAGAAGCAGAGCCCTTTGCTGAGCTGGGTGTAACATCCTCCCTTGTCTGAGGTGCTCAATGCCCAGCGGTGAGTCCCGATGAACTGAGGGGGCTGGGACGCACAACAAGGCTGGATGGCAACACGGGAGTTGGCACTTTGCTTTGATGATGCATTACACTTACCACAGATTTTTTTACGTTTTTGCCACCTTTACAATTAATTTTCAGTGCTCCAGCATGACTATTACCTGCTGCACCCCAGCCCACCTTCACCAGCTCCCTTCATTAGCAGGGACTTCTAATCAGCACAGAGCTAATTGCAGGTTTCCTGGGAGAAAGACAAGCTTGATAAAGCACATTTCTAAGGGGATCATTGTACTTATGTTCCTCTCAGCAGACGTTTCACGTAGGGACCAGGAGAGATGTGGCAGGGCGGGGAGGTGGGATGGCAACGTGGGGAGACAAAGGACAGGGAAACAGAAGGACCCTTCAAGCTGTGCCTTGGGTGTGGGCAAGGAGGGGAGAGGTGGAGGCTGGCCCCAGGCCCTACTCCAGCTGCTCTGGGCCCTCCCAGCTCCTGCACATTCCCTTCTGTGCAGAGCCAGCACCAAGGGGTGACAGCCTGGGCACTGTCTCAGGAACCTGACTCCACCACGAGGGAAACCATGGAGCTGTTCTGGCTGGAAACAGCATTCCAGGGGCAGGCATTCCGTGGTGAAAAGAACTATTTTATTTTTTAAAAATCCTTGAAAAACATAAATCTTAATCAAATTAGGAACACGTAGGTCTTACTTAAGAGTCCCAAAGGCAGGAAGCCTCAAGAACGTCCCTGACCACCCAGAGGGACCCACTGCAGACACAGCCGGGGCTGCTCCAGGCTGCCCTGTGACAGGCTCTGAGAGGGGGGGGATGCCGTGTGCATGTTAAAACCTGCTCACGTCACCCTGCTTCACTTCAGTCTTAAAATACAGAGTGCAGAGAGAGAACCAAATTCCCGAAACTGGACTAAAACTCTTTTGAAATGTGCTTGGTACCAGAGCAGATGGAATCTGTCTCCTCCAGGAGGGGCCTCTGCAGGCACATTCCCTATATTTGCTTTTACATCACTAGCTATTTTAGACTTGCAGTGCCACTTCTCCACAAGCAGCCAATAAAAATATCCTGTAGAAAGCACTGGTATTCCTACCTCTGTGCTTGGAGCAAAGCTGCTCATCTGGAGTGCAAAGCGCCAGCAGCTCTTCTTGGCAAGCAGCATCCCCGACAGCCACAGGACAAGCCCCTGGTACCGAGGACACTCGTGGCACTCCCACGGAAGGTGCCCAGCCCCGCTGTGTGCTGTCCCTGCTCCCCTGTGGCTGCGCTCCCCCCAGCTCCCATGGGGACACCCCTCAACCCCGGGGCGCAGGGCTCTAGCCAAGTGCACTAACTGGGAGAGAGGCCCGGCAGCCCCAAAGACCACGCGGGGAGGGACATCAGCCCTACGGGGAGGGACATCAGCCCTACGGGGAGGGGCAGCTTTGTCTCATGCTGCAGCACTGGGACAGAGTCCTGCTAGCTCCGGCTGCGGGAGCACTGAGGGACACGGTCCCGCAAGGATCGGAAGAGAAGCGGCGATGCAGACGGGGTGTGGGTCAGGGTGTGAGGGGGCTGGGGCTGGGGCTGGGGCTGGCTCAGCCCAGCAGTACCAGACAGCCACGTGCCCATCTCCTGGAGTGGGAATCGGCAGGCACTCACCACCTGCAGCTGCCCTCCGTGGCATTTCAATGACACAGCTTTTCATCTCCAGGCTGAGTAGCTACATTTTTAAATATGGAATATTAGGGGTTTATGACAAAATCAAACAACACTTGCTGGAGAATTGATTCTGCCTCTTGTTTCCCTCCTAGCTGCTGCCACAGTATTGCTCCTCGGCGAGCGATATATAAGCCCTGCAGCAGCACAGGGCTGGTTTTCAGGACACTCTTATGGCTGGCTTTTCAGCATGAGGAATAGCAGCCCAGCTGCAGATGGGAGGATAAAAAGCCCCTCTAAAATTCCTCCAGCAGATCCATACTCCATTTCTGGTGGTGCAAAAACAACTGCACAATTGATTGGCTCTTAAGCCCAAATTTGTGAGTTGCAGAAAGTTGCTGGCTCCAAAGTCACTTAAATTCCCGGCATGTCCCAGAAGGGCTGTTAGTTCTCGAAACCATTGAGCTGAACCCCTCTCCTGCACCCCCACCAGCCCGGAAATCGCCTGACCCTCATAGAGCTCGTGCAATCTGGCTGCTAGGAATGGGTCTTGCCCCACATGTGACAGCGCCTGCGTTTTGTTATGCAGGATGAGACGAAGAATCCCAATCTTCCCCTTAGTTATTCCTCCCTACTTTCTTCCTGATTGCTCAATACAAAAGCTTCAAGCCATCTTTAAACCAAATTGCTTCACAAATGACAAATAACAAGAAAATAGGCTTCATAACCAGGAATAATGAAAGAAATCATTCACTTTGATATCAGGAGCTGGTCGGTGCTAAAGGAGCCCTTCAGCCTGAATAGCAGAAAAGCACATTGCAATTTTCATGTACTTACTGGGATAAAACATGTGACTCCATGGATGCTGCAGCTGTCATCTCGCACTGGTCTTTGCACTTTGATGCTGAATTGCACAGGTTATCTTGACACTTGCTGATAAATTTTAAATCACCTCTTTTGCTGTATGCGAGAAGGGGCAGGGAGAGCACATCTGAATACAAATGTTAATGATATTTTTTAGACCTTGCCAGAGAGCGGGAACAGTGGTGGGGATGGTGTTCAGCGCTGTGTCCCCAGCTCTGGACCCTCCCGCCGCAGCGGGGCTCCAGAGCACAGCTGCCAGCCCCAGCTCTGCCAACTCTGCCCAGCTCTGCCTAGGAGGGAGCCCTGCTGCCCTTCCCACCCCCCAGCTCCTCACCTACACACTGTTGACCAACACAATAATCTTGGTGCAATTAAGCAAATTCCTGAGTAAAACCGACTAATTTTCTAAAGCTTTTATCTTGGCAGCTATGAAGATAATGGCTACAAATATGTGTGCCCACACCAACTGGCAATTAGAAAATCACAATTTTGATTCCATCCTGGTTTTGTCCACAGAGAGCTCTGCTGGGAGTTAGATTAGCTTGATATGGCAAACTTACTATTCAAAATATGGATAAAAAGTGAGGAAACTCAGAAAAATGCCAGAAGCAACCCCTGCAGAGCTACCGGGTCAGATGTGCCCCACTGGAAGGAGGCGGGTGATGCTGGTGTCCAGCACGGGGTTTGGGAATGTGGGGCACAGAGCTGGCACCCAGCTGCGGGGCTTACAGCATCCCTGGAAGCACCCTGCTTTCCAAAACCCCTTCCCCATTCTGATCTGACTGGAGCAGCCACAGCATCAGAGCCTTTTTTCCACCTCCACAATGCCTTTGCCCTTCTCCCCTTTCTTCCCCCACTCAGACAATACACTCAGGGTTCAGAAAGGAATTTGCCCCAAGGATCTTCAAGCGTTAGGGAAATCTCCAGTGCAAACAGATTAATTAATCTAATCAGACGCATCTCTCTAGAGGAATTGGATTAGTGCTTTTTGGATAAGGATTGCATTAAGCTGATAAGATACGTAACACATGCAATGAGATGTTGTTTTATTGCAAAGGGAGGGCTTGAAAATTCTCACAGGTTCCTGATCTCATCCTGGGGCTCCAGGTTGCTCCTGAGCAAATAAAACAGCCACATGCTCCAAAGTTCCCATTGACACTGCAGAAGCCACTGAGCCCTGCGTGGCCAGGGAGTCACTTCTGCCCTGGCACCTGCTGGCAACCATTGGCACACAGCCACTGGCCTGGTCATGTCCATCCCCAGTGCTGCTGGGAAACAGCCCTTTGGGATGCGCACCCAGCACGTTCAGGCTCAGGGGAAGCAGGAGCTGAGTGAGCACACTCTTACCCTGGGGGCTCTGCTGGGGTGGGGATACCCTTGGGGAGGCCATACCCCTGGGGGTGCTTGGAGGGGGCTGCAAAACATGTAACTACTCCATGACATCAAATGCCCTTTCTTCCCAGTTGCAGCTCTGTTCCATGGGGGCAAGGGCTGATGCAGCAGTAAGGACAGCCAAGGTTTGATTTTTAAATTTTTTTTGCCAGAACATGAGCATATTCAGGGAAAGATTTTATCTGAAGATAGAGAATTCTGTTCCTCGCCTAGCTCACACTTGAAGTGCCAGAACAGACTTCTCTGCTCTCATCTTGTGTGAATACAAAGCACCATCTGTTTCCTCTTGTCCCACAAGTCTTGGCATGCAAAGAGTTACCAGGTGCTGCTCTGTCTGTCTTCACTGAGACAGAAAAGTCCCCAAGACAATCAGGGCAACACATCCTTTACAGTCTGTCCATTTAATGACTGTCCACAAGACACCAGACATCCATCCCCATTTAATCAGGTGTCAGTGGTAGTTCTACCCACATTCGGCATGTTTAAATGCACAAGTGCAGCTCTCTGCCCCGGGGATCCACTGCCATTCCAGTGGCTCCCTTCTGTGCCAGCTGACGGCACCAGGACTTGCTCCGGCAGTTTGGGGAAGGATGGGAATGTTTCCAAGGTCCTTGTTCCCCAGGCCGTTCCCCAGGGGACGGCATGGATGCACTGTGGCAGAAGGAGCTGTCTTCACAGCATACCTGAGGCAAGGCATGGTCCTGGCTGTTACAGGGAGGAGCAGTGCATCCATGGAGATGCATGTGGTGACCGGTGTAGGGAAGGCACCAGGCCAGAAGGTCAGCTTGGCAGGTAGGGCATGAAGTGGGCAAGAGCCCATCAGCAGGGCCAGGTGCCCAAGCCTAGTTCCAGCTTTCATTAGGTGCTCAGAAAGCTGTGCCACAATGGCTTTGTCACAGCTGTTTTCCCCGCCTCCGGATTTCCCTACAAAGCTGTTGTTTTCCTTGCTGCAGTTCCCTCAACATCACCTCAGGAACCTGAGTGTCTCTACACAGCTACACTCATCCTTTGCTTGGCTCTGTGCTGCCAGCACAGCAAAAATACAGTGGAACTGCAGAGAGCGGCAGCTGCCTGGGGCCGTGCTGTCGGTCACAGTTACAGGTGCTTAACGGAGTGGAATGAAGTGGCAGGCACTGCTTTCGGAGTCCCATCTATAGCGAGGAGGGCAGGTGAATGCTGATCCTCCTGCCCTGCTCCCCGCCGTGCTGTGGGCTGCAGCTCTCTGGGTCAGTGCCCAGGCCTGGCTCCCCACGGGCTCGTGCAGGTGCTCCAACCTGCTGAGCAGGCCCCATGGCACCCACTCCCCTCCTGTCTTCAACTTCTCCAGCCACCTGAACAAAACCAGGCACCGGGGAGGGCTGGCTGGACGGACACATCTCCTGCTGATCCTGGTCTGATCTTGTTCGTGCCCACACGAGGGTCTTCCACACAGAGGCAGCCTGGCTACTCCTCAGGGAATGCAGCAAATCCTCCTCTTCCAAGTCCCCAGGTTCCCTCCACTGCCATTCCCACGGTGACTGTGCAGTCTGATACAAGTCTGAGGAGCCACCAGTACCATTAAGAGCAGAGTGGATCCCCAAAATCACTGTGCTGCACACCTGTCTGTGACAGATGTGGGCTGCCTGCACACCACTAGGGTTTGCAGGTTAATTCAGCTGGGAAAGCTCTTCATGAGCAGGCAGTAAACACAGCTGCTCACCACCACCCACCTCACCCGTAGTGGCCTCTCCTGCCCCAAGAAAACAGGATAAAAAGTTCACAGAGTGAATTTCTCAGCTGGAAGAAATGCAGAAACAAACACAACTTACTTGAACTCTCACAGCAGGTGCAGTGTTGCCTGCTGCTTGGGAATCAAGCAGGCAAGCAGCTGATCCTAAACACAGGCAGCTGCTCCCTAGCAGCCAACTGGGGCATCCAGGAGAGGGGGAGCTGCCTCTGGCCCAGGACCAGCCTTTGCTTTTCCCCCTTGGGCACCAGACAGGGCAGGAGCCTCCCATGGCCCCAGCAGACAGAAAGCTCAGTCAGCCCTGGAGGCAGTCAGGCCCTTGGACAGAAGCATTGCCCAGGCAAAGCCTCTCCTGAGCAAGCAGATCCAGCTGCAGCGCTGCTGCTGCTGCTCAGAACAGCCATGGTGGGAACCGGAATCTCAGCTGGGCCAGGGTGTTCAGCTGCACAGCAGCTCCCTCCCATTGTTTGCCATTGCTGCCACCCTGCCTGGGGCTTTAAGAGCAGGAGCTTTACTGCCTGGGGCTTTACTACCTTCCCCTTGGCAGTAAAGTGCCACACAAAATTAAAGAGCCCAGAACAGAGAGTTGTCTTTCTTTGTGTTCCTTTCTTTGTGTTCCTTCGGGCAGAAGAGGTAAAAGAAGTTGTTGCAACCCAGCCTTGCTCCACACAAGCACGTCATGCCCATATACTAGGCAGCGTGACAGGCAGTTGGACTGCACCATGCTCAATCACACCAGCAGCACACAGCCAACCAAGGGAATGGGTCCAGCTCCCACCCAGCAAGTGTGTCAAGGTAGTTTCTGCTCATAGGAGACTATGCAGCATGTCGCTTTCCTTAGGGACAGGCAGCTCCTGGCTGCTGGGGAGAGGCTGTGACACTGCCACAGCTGGACCAGGCTCCCCCATCCCACCAAGCCTCCAGCCAGAGGCCATTTGGCAGGACAGCACAGGGGCCAGCACAGGACCACAGGGTACAGAGCCACAATAATGGGCAGCACCTCTAGGGTCTCTGGGGCCCCCTTAGGCCCAGAACGGCTCAGAAGTTTGCAGAGCTGGCGCTGAAGCAGGCAGGACGAGTGGCGACCTCTGCTCCGTGCGGCAGATGTGGCACTGGGTGGCATCGGGGGGCACGAGGCAGCACCTGTTCACACCTGGCCTCAGCTGGTCGCAGCATGCGTTTGCACGTTCAGGGGCGTCAGTCTCTTCTCACGGGTAACAAGCAATAGCACAAGAAGAAACAGCCTGAACTTGCGCCGGGGTGGGGGGGTTAGATGGGATATTTGAGGAAATTCCTTCCAAGGGCGGCCAGGGGCGTTCCCGCCTGAGGCAGGAGCAGCTTAGCCCAGGGAGGCAGCGCCCTCTGCTGAGGCACCGCGGGAACGCAACGGGCGAGGAGCTCTGACCCGGGACCACCACAGCCCCCAGCCCGCCCCGCAGCCATCCCCGTTGCTATCTCCGTTGCTATCCCCGTTTCTATCCCCGTTGCTATCCCCGTTGTTATCCTCGTTATCCCCATTGTCCCCGTTGCTGTCCCCGTTGCTATCCCCGTTATCCTCGTTCCCCGCCGCCTTGGCGCTCCGGGCCCGCCAGAGGTCGCTGTCGGCCCGCAGAGCCGAGAGGCGCCGGGCAGCGCTACCTTCCCCGGCAGACAAAATGGCGGCCTGAGGGGGTGGGTCAGGGCGGGAAGGAGGTGGACGGGCAGAAAGGCTTCTGGAGGCGTGGAGGTGCTTCAAATTCCAAGATGATTCATACATCACTCTGTTATTTTCTGTGTAATAAACAAGATGGACAGTAGAGGTTGGAGGAGCTGGATGGGCTCTTCCCTGGTGTTTCATGGAGAAGCAGGATGGTTGGACACATCCCCAACAACTGATCCCGAGGAGCAATGGCAGCTGCTGCCAGACTGCAACTGACTCTGGCTTCAGCTTCCCCAGAGCTGCTACACACTCAGAGGGAGTTTTAAAACACATACCTGAAGGTTCAGACGCAGACGCCCCAGTGCAATCCGAGTCCCAGAATCCCAGAATCATTTAGTTTGGAAAAGACCTCCAAGACTATTGAGTCCAACCGTTGACTGATCATCACTTCGTCAACCAGACCAGAGCACTGTGTTCCACACCTGGTTGTTTCTTGGACACCTCCAGGGATGGGGACTCCACCCCCTCCCTGGGAGCCCTTTCCAGTGCCTGACCATGAAGAAGTTCTTCCTGACGTCCAACCAGAGCTTCCCCTGGCACAGTTTGAGGCCATTTCCACTCATCCTGTCACGGCTTGGCCGGGAGCAGAGCCTGACCCCCTAGAGGTTGCTACAGCCTCCTGTCAGGGAGCTGTAGAGAGCTCCCGCCTCACCCCTGTGCTGCCTGCTGGGGCTCCCATCCTTCTGAGGCACCGACCCTGAGCCCTGGCAGGTGCTCGGCAGCAGGCTTGCCTCCCTGCAGGGCCAGGTGGCCCTGGCCTCGCTGGCCATGCTCTCCCACTGGGTAACCCCAAGCGGCCACTGAGGAGAGTGGGAGAAACTACAAAAACAAATGGTTTTCCTCCTGCATGTCTCTCTTTTGCTAAAGGCCCCAGCACAATGATCTCAGTGGCATTGTTTAGCCAATTACTAATTTACTAGGAATTTAGTTTAATGCATTAATAAATGTTGTCATTTTCATGACAAATTATCATAATAACGCATTTTAATGGGCTGCAAGAGTTGGGAGAATAGTGGGAAATAAATATGTTTTAGTATTACTTATTCACTACATTTGTACCTAATTATGTTTGCAGAATAATTACAGTGGCACTGCTTCCCCACACTGCGTTTGTGTTGGCAGCACGGGGGTGATAAATCCCTGGCAGTGGCGGCAGCCCCCTGCAGTGGCGATCACAGCCCTCCATCATGGCAGGGCAGCCCCCAGGTGACACTGTCCGGCCGGGCCCACTGCCAGCTGCTCTGATTTACCTGCCTCTGCTCAGAGGAACTTGTCTGGGAGATGGATTGCTGGAAGGACCCTCTATGCCGGACACGAATCACTCTTTAATCACAGCCTCCCTGGGCTAAAGAGCACAGAGCCAAGGTTCCACCAGGCGAGGAGCCTGGGTGATTTCAGTGCTGCAGCAGTGAGTTGGAGGGACCCCTGCATCCCGCCATGGTCCCTTGGCAGCCCCCGAGCATCACCCTGGCCAGGATGCCAGAGCCCCTGCACTGTAGGGTTCCCGCATGGAGGAGGGGATGGTGGGACAGGGTGACAGGGCCAGGTGTGCAGGCTGCTCTGGCAGTGCCTGGCACATGGGACCCACTGCCAGCCAAGGGATGGGTGCTGGGCTCCCATCTGCTGTGTGAAGGGTGTAGAGCAGAGACCGTCAAATGCTGGGCCTGGCCAGTCTGAGAGCTGCTGCTCATGAGTGGTGTGTCACCCCACTGCCTGTGGGTGGTCTGTCACCCCACTGCCTGTGGGTGGTATGTCACCCCACAGGGCAGGGACAGTGTGGAACAGACCAGCGGGGCTGCGCGCGGGGCACTGGCAGGGGGAACCCGGCAGCACCGGTGCAGTGACAGAGCTTTCAAAGATGCAGGAGGACAGGAGAACAGCAGGACAGAGAGCAGGATGTGAGGACAGCCCTGCACATACTCTCGTAAAGGTCAGCACTTGGGCTGTGGTGGCACTGCTCCATCCTGCCACTTTGTGTGGGCTCTGAAGGGTCCTGGGCAGCAGCAATGAGTCACAATTATGCAAGACCTTTTGATCATAACAGATTTATTCAAAACTCATGCATAAATATTAATGTCCCTGAAGATTTTGAACAACTATTTGGCATAAGCAGAGCAAATATTTAAATCAAACCTGACTGCTGTGCATTGCAAACAGACAGGGCAGCTCTGCACACGATGGCACCTCTGGCAAAACCTGTCTGTGCACTGGCATTTCTGGGAGCCCCGCAGGCTGCTGTGGTGTGCACAGCACGTGAGCCTGCCCCCGCAGCTGCCCTCCTGTGCCCTGCTGTCAAGGGGGTTGGTTCAGCCATGTGGGTGGCACCTGGGTGGAGGGGAGTCCCTCTGCTTGGCCTGGACCTGGGCTGGGGGTTGAGGCAGCCCCTGCTCTGTGATCACCTTCCCACAGCTGGCAGCACAGTCCAGCAGCCACCGGTGCTCAGGGGGTCGGCAGGGACTGGCCACAAGTTTGAGTCCCTTTGCCCCATTTTGCCCTGCTCTCTGAAGGCAGCACACCAGGCACGCATGCCTGGTGTTCCTGCAATAATGAACACAGATGTATGTGCTGTCATGAGGCAGCGTGAAACGTTATGAAATTATACTCGGCTCCTCTTACCACTGATGAAGCATGTCCACTTTGGGCAAATTGCCATTTTCCCACTTAACAGGATTTCAGCTGCTCTCCAGGGAGGTGCCCAGGGGCCCATGTGGGGCTGTCCCCCCGCTGCTGCCAGCTGGAGATCCTGCCCCATGGGACTTGGCATAAAGGCACAAGCCAGAGGCTGATCTAAACCCTCCCTGCTCCTGCTTCTTTTCCTACCGGGGCTCACAGGGCAGGTCTACAGACCCCGATGCAAGGACAGTGTTCATCACCTGTGCTCTGCCCTCATGGAGGGGGGAAACTCTTGGCTGTGGGAAATGCAGGGGTGTGGCAGGTGCAGCCTGCTCCCTGATCAGGCTGTTCCCTAATGACCTGGTCCATGTGCACTGACTGTTCAAGGCCATAACATCAGGACACTATTGGCAAAGGGGCAGTCTGGCAGCTGCAGTGTGAAGCAGAGATAACAGAAGCCACCTGTTCAGCACTGATGAAGGGACCATTCGGGCTTTGCCATGTGGTGCTGCACTCCATGGCTTCTGGGTGAATGGGGCCACGCTCCCTCCTGGCCAGGGGTGTGCAAGGGAGCAGGAGTCATTTGGGAGATCATTTCAAAAGGAACATTTTCTGCTTTGAAGTACACAGGGATTCTCTGCTTTGACACTTCAGTTTGTTTCCCGCCCTCAGATGCACGAGGCAGGTCAGGCTCTAGTGCAGACCATCAGGATGACTTAGGGCAGCCGGCATCCCCAGGGCCTGCCTCCCGAGGGAGGCTCAAGGGGCGGCTGAGCCCAGCGCTGTCCACACGCAGGGCAGGACCTGGCACTGCCTCTCCCCCTCCCCGGGCACCAGCCCTGCTCCCTCATGCCCTCTTGGTTCTCCACTGGCATCAGCAAATGCAGGAGTAACAAATACCTTGGGCATGCCTGGAGCTTATGCAGAACTGGAGCAAGATAAAAATGCCCCGAGAGGTGCTTGAGGTGTGTGATTTCACAGAATCATAGAATTCCTTGTGAGGTTTAGAGAACAGCCCCAGTTCTGTCCCTTTGAACAACAACAAACATCCTCTTGCATGGGGGAAACTGGCAAATTGCAGCAATTTTCTGTGAAATGAGCTGTTTTGAGGCTACAGATGTTGGCACCAGTCTGTCTAAAATAAAAATAATTGCAGACCATTACAATAAAGTAATCTTTTCAGATGAGAAACAATTATGCTTTTCAAAGCAAGCGCATGTCTTTACACCTCGTAATTATCAATTACAGAGATACCTGCTCTGTTATCTCAACAGCATCTCCAGTTGGCTTCTCAGGGCTAATTGCAGGGGATTTAATTCAGAACTCACACACTAATGATTTTGACCTTTATGCCTATTCCTGAGGTGTGATAACACTTTAAAGGCTGCGCAAAACTGATCTGCCTGTGGTTTGCATTGCACTTGCCCACCTTTTAGCATGGAGAACCTCTCTTTGCCCCGTCTGGCCTTCCTGATATCCCTGGCCACTGTGGGGACCGGAGCCTAGGCGATGGGCGATGGGCGATGGGCCAGTCATAGCTCCAGACCCAGACCCCCAGGAATGCTCCTGCCAGGGCTCTAGAGCAGTACCAGGTAGGCAGAGCCCAGCGAGGAGCAAATTCGGGCACAGAGTAACTGCAAAGCAGCCAAATGTCAGGGATAAGTGTGCCAGAAGTCCCAGCGGTGGATGGGCTTCCATCACACTCCTAACAGTGTCATCAGCATTGAATGTTTTCTGTAGAAATGAGCTTGGAAAGTCTAGTCTCCAATACAAATTGTCCTTTTTGCTTGCAGAAGATGGGAACCTGATCCCACAGGGCCTTTGAGGCTGATACAGGCCCCCTCCCCTCTCCTGCACTGTGTTACATTTGTGAGTTTTAATATTTAATTGGTGTTTTTTGCTATTTTGGTCTCCTGGCACTTTGCCGTAGCTGAGAGCTGGAGGTCAGCAGTGGGGAGGAGGCTGTGTATTAGTTCATCAGGTTTTTATGATTTATTTGTTATGGATGCATCACCAGACCTTTCCCAGAACTCTTGGCTGCTTCCTTTACCTGTTATTTATAGGCTTTCACTCCCCTTATACCCTGGGCTTTGGCAGGCTCACTGATGGAACCCACCTCAGGGGGCTGGGATCCCACAAACCTCCCAAACAGATGCTGAGGCGAGGAGGAGAGGGGAGACACAGAGGGAGATGCAGGGTGGGGAATGTGGGGGAAGACCTGGAAGCAAGAGTGATGCAGCACTTTAGGAATCCCCAGGTGACAACTTAGTGCCCAGGGGGATGCATCCCTGCAGCTGGAGGCACCCTGGTCTCAGCCAGCAGCCCCACAAGCACAGCCACTGGGTAGTGGGATCATGCTGTGGCCAGGGGCTGAGTGGGGATCGTGCTGTGGCCAGGGGCTTAGCAAGGCGCTGAGGGCGATGCGGGGGCCACGGGCAGTGACTCACCTCACCGTTTCCCCAGCTCCAGTCCGCTCCAGAGCTGAGTTCCTTGCGCCAGCTGTCACTGTGCCTCTGTTGTCTAGGCAAAGGTTTCCATGACACTAAATAAAGTGAAATATGATTTTGCACAGCTGGATTCTGTCTTAGATGCAGGTTAGGGACAAGAAATGCACATCCAGCAGAGAGCTGTGGGTAGCAAATTATAAGGGCTGTGATCCGTGATGGCAACAAGCAGAAAAATACCAATTTTTAGGAGTTATTCATCTGACTCCCAACCAGATGTTTACTTTCAAGGCTGCGTCTTGTTTGTTGGTCTTGCATAATGAGATCATGGCATGAGGACAGAAAGTGTTCAAGCCATGTCATAGAATAAATGAGTAGCTGGAGGGGATGTGCATCAGGGCCTGGGCTCCCACACAGGGAGCTCGCATCATGCCCGGGATCGGCCGGCAACCTTGGCCGTGTGCTGAGCCACTGGCCCAGTTTGGTACCAGTGTCACCTGCAGATACCTCTGCTGGGCAGGTGCATCTCCCCACAGAGGGCTTCGACACTGCAGCTGGTGCAAGGGCTTATTTAAATACCTTTGAGGTGCAGCATTTGATGGGATCATCTCTGTGAAGAAAGAAGCTTTACACATCTTATTTTAGGAGATTTATTGGGATGTTATGGGATGTCAAGTATACTATGTTAATTGGTGTTAATTGGGAAGTTGTCTGAGTTCTGGAGACTCAATTAGAAGGAATTAAAATCCATTCTCATTTATTCCTGCATACAAAATACATACTGCCTTTCCACTCCTCTCTTCCCATGAGAAGCCAACAGCATGTCTAGGCCCAGGGTGCACCCAGCTTTCTGGGGAGAAATAGGTGAGCAATGCCAGACTGGGAAGGAAAATCGGAATAAAGCTTTGTTACAGCCTTAGGGAGACAGCTGGAAAAGAGCCCTCTGTGGTCACAGCTCAACCGATTTGCAACAGACCAGGAATTAAGAGCAGCTCCAGGGGCGTGCCAGGCAGGGATGGGCTCAGCCAGAGGTGAGGGGAGGAAAAGAAGACCATGTGGGATACCTGGCAGGGGACAGGCAGGGCTGTGACCAGGGGGCAGGAAGAACGGGAGGCTTGGCTGTCTGGGTGCAGGTGGATTGAGGGTGAGCAGGGCTCTTAACCCCTCCTTCCTACATATTGTGTAGACAAACACCCAGAGCTTGCAGAATAATAATGTAAAAGTGAAGAAATAAATATATACTGGGAGGAGGTAAGGAGTGGGAATGCCTGGCCATGGGGCTGCCGGCCCCTGCCCGCCCAGCACTCACAGCGGCTCTACAAATTAGCCATGAAATTGGAACGTGATGGGAGCTTTGAAATCGGGAGTTTAGGGAGAGTTTGTAAAGTGTTTAAAAGGCAGAAGCAACACAAAGCCTCAATTTTAATTATTGCAGTTTTAATCAGTGGAATAGTTTTTTATACCCTGAATGGTGAAGTAATTGGAAATGAGAACGGAGTTTGCTCGTGGTGTAAATTGCAAAGTGGGGAGAGGAGCAGCCCATCCCCAAGACGGTCTGGGCTCTGAGGAGGGAAGGGGATGCAGGAGAAAGGAGGAGGCTGGGGGTGCAGTGGGGACAGTGCACTGGTGCTGGCCAGTTGCTGGGATGACAGGTGGGCATTGGGCCCCCACCTCCTTTTTGGGGAGGTCTGCCAGCTCTGCCACTTGGCATGGGCAGCTCTGCCTGCTGCTGTCCTTGGAGGCTGGTGGCACGTGCACCTCTCCCGTGGGTGGTGGGTGCTGGCAGGGCTGGAGGACACTGCGCCCATTCTTCTCTGCAGGACCTGCACAACGGGCATGATGCACTGCAGGCCCCAGTTATCCTTGAGCTGCCACATGGGTGCCCTGGGTGGACACCGGCTGGACAAGGGGAGGATCACATTCCCCCAGGACAGGTGGATGGCATGCCCCCTGCGGCAGGCAGATCGCATCCTTTCTGGGACAGGTGGATTGCATCCCCCTGAAGCAGGTGGATCACATCCCTCTGGGGCAGAACCCCTGCTTTTCCCAGGCAGTGCTGAGCCATCCCACAGGGTCCCAGCTGGGAGGGGGGAAGCCAGGGGCTGGGAGGGTCTGTGCCCAGAGCCAGGGTGCAGGCGGAGGGCTGACAGGGGTGAGCTCCAGCTGCGGCAGGGGAGAACAGCCTGCTGGGATGAGTAATATGGAAGTCATTTGATAGCAAGGAAGGGATGTTCCTGCTCTCAGTCATGTTTAGGTAATTGGAAGTAAATAACTCCTTTCATCCTAAAACCGGATGACTTCATACACGAGGTAAATGGAAGAAACAAAATCCCAATTTTCGTTCGTGTTCCACGCACGTAGTAAAAATGAACCTTCGTCTGCAGCAATTCTGAGCTAATGAAAAACGAATGAGGTTTTAAATCAAGCCCAAACGCAGAGCTCTGCTGCCAGAGCCACGCGGGGCTGCTGTAGGACAGCCTCCATTTCCAAGGCTTCTCACAGAATCCTGAATAATTTTATTAGATTTTGAGCAAGGCTGTTGCCAAAACATTCATTATTGCACCCAGCAAACAGTGGGAGACCGGGAGACACAGCGGGGTCTGTAGGGCCGATGCCATAGGCAGTCCTGGCTTTCTCTTCTCTCCCTGAAGTTCCAAAGGGCTGAGGTTTATTTAGTGGTGTCTGTACATCACTCATACGATGCAGAGTGACCGGCCCTGCCTGATCACTTCTTCTGGAAGGGTCCCTCCTGCACAGCCTTAAATCATGTCTGAACACGTTATAATTCTCCCATGTGCCTGGTGACTTCTGTGTATTTGATCAGTTCAGATTCCATAAAAATGTAAATAATCAAAGCCCTTCTGCTGTTATTTATAATGCCTTACTCTGGGCTGTAATTTATGAATTAATTTCAGCTGCAAGTTTCTGGAGGGAGGGGAAAAAAAGATGAATAATCGGATGTGTGTCTGCCTCTAAAATCCATGACTGCCGGTGTCTCCTCCACCGTACACCCCCCAAACCCTGCAGACTTGACTGCGGCTCCCAGGGAAGCAGGGGCCGGTCCCTGCCCTGGCATCTGCCCCTGGGATGGCCACAGTGAGTCCCCACGGGTGCTGGGAGGGTCCAGGGCAAGCTGCTGCCATCTGGGATACCCTGCTTGGCCCCTGCTGTTGCCAGGCGCTGCCCTGGCGGTGGGTGGTCCTGTGCTGGGAGCCCCGAGGGAGCAGGCAGGACCCACCAGGGCATCAGCGCAGCACAGAGCAGCGGGAGTTTGTGGCAGAGAATCCACTCCTTAGCGCTTCTCTCTGGTGTGCCATACAACCTGCCAGCTCGTAGATCGACACTCGTGATGGTCTCTGATCCCCCCGGCAGAGGGCTGGCACAGGCAGCCGCTGTGGGACCCTGGCCCCCCTGTGGCCAAGGCACGGCCGTAAGCCCCAGGAACCAGCACTGGCTCTGCCCAGCTACAGCCGGCAGGGAGCTGCAGGCTGGCCTGGCCAGGCCGGCCGTGCCTCGTCGCCCGCTATTAGCTCTCTGTTAAGCATCGTATCTGATCCAGACACAGCATTATATGCATTTCTCTGTGAATAAGCTCTGCTTGACACAGTCTGTGATTGCTTTTTTAAAACCATGTGGGGAGGATCAGTTCTTTCATCCACTGATAAGGTATCAGGTGACAGAGGGATCAGCATCCACCACATAAATCTGCAACTAATCCTTTGGAATCAATATTTTTCATTAAGAACCTGTGAGAGTTGGGCCATTATAGGGAAAAATCTGTTTAGGTTGACACCTTGATGAAGTTATTCAGTTCAGGGGCTTAAGTCATTGGAAGGTAATAAAGAGCAAAGAGCACAGAAAGATCGAGGTGCCGGTTATGAGAGTTCACGACGGGAATAGGGGCTTTATTGCAGAGAGAAATTATCATACTGATTTATTGTGGAATTATGGGAACTTTAAAAGGCTGGCAGCATTGCCCTGATGTCACCGCCGGCTGGGGACACTGCGTGGGTGTTCCTTCTCATGCCGGGCACTCTCCCGTCCCGTCGCGTGCTGTGCTGTGGGATCACTTTGCCCTCCCACAGCATCGTGTGCCAGCGGAGAGATCATCTGTGATGCCCAAACCACTGCCACCAGTATGGGCATTGCTGGGGCTGGAGGTGGAGGAGGTGGTACTCCCTGGCTGGGGCACGGGCACTCCTGGGCACTCAGGAGCTCTGGGTGATGCCCGGGGCCACCACCGTCACGGCAAAGCTGGAGACCGGAACAAAGCTTTTCTTCCACCCCACTGGGTGTCTTCCTCACTGTGCCCTGTGTCCTTGATGCTCTTCAGCTGTCCACACCCTATATCTTTGATGTTCCTTAGCTGAGCCTTATGTCCTTGGTGCTCATCTGTCTGTGCCCTGTGTTGCTGGTGTTCTCCAGGAGAGGAGGCCTCACTGCCTTTCCACTCTGCCTGGCGATGTCTGCTGGGGCTCCCAGATGGATTTACTTCCAGCCAGCTCCTTCCCTGGCTCCAATGGGGGCAGCAGCCCCATGATTGCAGGAGGGATGTGGGGGGCACAGGGAGCTGCAGGGTCATGGGGAGCCATGGAACTGGGGCCCTATGGGGAGCAGCAAGGGGCTCGGCAGGAGAGCAAAGGCTTAATTCGTAAATAAACTGTAAGAGGAGTGTACACAAGCATGTACACACTGGGGCTGCTTCAAATGCGCAGGATGCTGCTGGCTCCTCTGTGCAGAGTGAGCAGGGCACTGCGCCTGCTGCCACTCTTCAAACCCAGCTTTAATAATTGAAGAAGTCAAACTTATCCTGAAGTTTCCTTTATAGGTTAACCGAGGTTAATTGTGCGAGCTGCAAATGAAAATATCTTGCTCATAAATCCCCAAAACTCATTAAAGAGGATTAAATGATATGACTACTTTGTAAATCCTAAAATTTCACACAGGCCTCTCATAAACAAACACATGAGGCCCCTGACATGCTCAGTCTCTGCTAATCCAGGTGCTTGTTCCAGGAGCAAGGAGAAACCAAGCGCCCACCTCCGTGCAGCCATGAGGGTGGGCGCTGCTGGCAGAGGTGGCACCGAGGGGCCCGTGGCTGCCTACCCAGTGCTGCATGGCCAGTGTCCACATCCTGCCTGCCTCAGCCAGCACCCGCAACACAGCACCTGCAGCACAGCGCCCAGAGGGCCCGGCTCACCCAGGCAGGGCACA
Source organism: Mohoua ochrocephala (assembly GCA_013398855.1). Classification (NCBI taxonomy): domain Eukaryota; kingdom Metazoa; phylum Chordata; class Aves; order Passeriformes; family Acanthizidae; genus Mohoua; species Mohoua ochrocephala. The sequence continues at coordinate 250,736 of VZTA01018762.1, read as the reverse complement.
GCCAGAGAGCCCTGCCGGGCACAGAGCGGTGCCAGCTCCCAGCACTGGGCATCCTACTCCACCTGAGCCAGCAAACAGAGGCAAATCGTAATCCCTTGGATCTGGGTAATGCCAGGGAAATTCTGCAATAACCACCTTGGCTCTGAGCCACCACTGATGTTTTTTCTTCCAGAAAGATTTTGTTGTGCAGCTCCTACAGCAATAATTTGTTTCCATCCTCACTGACTACCCCCAACCAACACTAAATACAGCGAGGAGGGGGAAGTACAGAGAACAGCACCAGAACCAGGGAGCAGCCCCCAAACAGGAGGACAGCACCCGAGGCAGGCTCGGTGGGCGGGCACTGCCAGCAGCAGTAGTGCTGCTCCCAGGAGGAATGGGGGTCACTGAAGTGGGGTTTTGGCTGGCCATTGTCACGGCCCTGCAGGGATGCTGCTCCTCTGCCATGCAGAAGAGTCATAAACCACCCAATTCTTAATGAGCAATTAAAAGCTAATCAAAGGCAAATATGTCAGATAAGGATTGTTGTGCGTGTTTTTACTCGGCTTTGCATCTATTTGTGGAACAAAACATACTGTCAGCGAGATTTGTAGCACTGAGATTTGCATTGTGGTTCCTGGATCTAATTCAGCTCTGTATCGATGGGTTGGGAAGGATGGGATTCTTCTGTTAACAGCAGCCTTTAGTTTAGATTTAAGCTAACTTCTACGTGCTCTGTAAATACCTGCATGTGCCAGGCAGATTTCCTTAATTTATAATGATGCCGTGAACCACCGTCACTTCCTCTGCTCTCTCCCAAAATTCCCTTCCATCCAGCCACTGGAGCAGAGATGTCAGTGTCCCCAAGCATGGCTCAGCCCTGGCCATGGAACTGCATGGGGCACTGTCCCCCCGCCCTTCTGCCATGGTTCGCAGGGACCTGCACTGCCCCTTACGGTGGGGCTCAGTTCAATATCTGTTGGGGTTTTAGCTTTGATTGGCTTTTAAAAAATCTCAAAAATTTTTAAAGAAGACCAAAAGGCCTGCATACGGTGTGATCCAGTGGTGACCCCTTGCCAGGCCCACTGTATTATGTGCAGTGAAAGGCTTGGTCGTTCTGCCCACTCCCCTGCGCTCCAGTCACCACCAGTAATGGATCTGACATTCCCAGTTCAGAAGATGTGTATCCACAGTGTTTTGCTGAGCGAATGCTGCTCTCTGAGATCTGAATAGGAACAGATTGTTCCGAGTATCTTCCACATTCCTGATCTATTGATTAACCCGGGAGTGGGAATCTATCTAGAAACACTCTCCCAACTCACTCAGTTTACATCACTTCAGCTTCTTAACTAAATCCCTTCCAAATCCTTGCAAAAATCTAACGGAGAGCTGGTGCTTCTGGGTGGAGGAGCCGCAGCCTTACTCAGCCAGTAAATGGCGTGTGAATATGAGGGAGCCTATTGTTGCCTAACATGGTCCCATCAATAATAGATTCACAAACCTCCGAGGAAGCTAAAAATTTCTCCTTTAGGTATGAATTATGGATGCAGTTTAGTGTAATGTAGACATATCTCAGAGGTTTTTCCCAGTTTATACGCTAGTAAAAGCCAGCAATTTGCTTGTGTTCCATCTATAGGTTTTGTAAAATAAAGGAATCCTCTCTTCTGCAATAAATTCTGGTATTAATGAAGGTGAAGACAAATCTTTAACATGCATTTTATGCACAGGAAGCGTGTGTCCAGGTGGGAGGTGTGCAGGGCTGCCAGTAGTGGTCAGGGTGCCAGCAGTGCTCCGGCAGCACCCAGCCATGTGCTACAGGCAGCGGGAGCGAGGTGTGCCCAGGGCCAGAGCAGCCCCAGCCCCACAGTGCCACTCACCTCCTCCCTGGGGCAGATGGGCTCTCTGCCCATCTGAGAGGGTCTCTGCCTCAAGTAGATTTTGGATGTGGTGGAGCAGGGGAACAGGGTGACACCAAGGGGTGCTGAGTACCGCCTGCTCCAAGGGGCTGCCAGCAGCAGGGTGTCCTGCTGCTCCACAGAGGGCAAGGGGCTGCCAGCAGGGATGGCCCTCAGCACAGAAGGTCAGCAAGCAAGTGGTGCCAGTGCCTACTGCCAGAGGTTCCCACTGCCCAGCACCTGCCCCTGATGCCTTAAGGCATCACCCCTGTCCTGATGAACAGATGAACAGCCCCTGGCCCTGACAGATCTGCGAGAGACACTCAACAAGCCCAGAGCATCTCCAGAGGTCAGAGAACTAATGCTTTTTTTAATACCCTCTAATAATTAATACTCTATCTCTACAATGAAAAATCATTATAAAAAGATTGGTTATAACTAAGTAGCTCCTTCTCAAGCACAGAATGAGCAGCAATCCCGAGGGCTCGGCTTCTGTCAAAAAAAATCCATAGCTGCAGATTCATGTCAGCATTTCCTACAGCTCCAACAACCGCGAAGCGACCAGTGGGAATGAGCCAACGCTGGCAGCTGTTGGTCCTGGCAGGCCCGGCACAGCAGAATCTCCCCCAGGCCTCCTTGGGCAGGAGTGAGGTGGTGTGGGGTGCTTCAGGGTGCTGTGGGTTGCTGCTGGGTGCTGTGAAGTGCTGCGGGGTGCTTCAGGGTGCTGTGGGTTGCTGCTGGGTGCTGTGAAGTGCTGCGGGGTGCTTCAGGGTGCTGTGGGTTGCTGCTGGTTGCTGTGCAAGCCAAGCAGCAGCGCTCTCTGTCTCGGCTCTCACTTCCATCCCTGGTGGGAATCCCAGCTGGTCTCTTGTGAGGGGCTGAGAGGATTCCTTATGGATCCAGGGCATTTCAGGACCCACTGTGGTGCCAGCGCCAGCTTCGCCTCTGGCTGGCTGTCTCCACAGTGCTGGCATTGACATGAAGCAAGGGACACCAGTAGTTTTGCAGCCTCTCCAGCCCTGCTGGAGTGAGCATCACTAGTCCTGTTGCTTGGGGGTGACCCCAACAGAGCCCTGGCACCTAGGATAGGGGGCAGGGCATGGCTGCTCTCCTCTGTCGGAGGAAGTTTACAGCAACTGCAGCATTTCCACAATCTGGGGCCAGAACTGTCAGGGAAATTCCCAGTTTTCCAAAGGCATTGGTCTGAAACACAGTTTATACACAAAATCTTTGTCATTTCCTACCAGCCATAAAGAGGGTCTCTAAGTACATCTCTTGCAGACATAATGTTTCAATTTGCAAGTTTAATTTTTTCCATTTTTTTCCAGAGAGGCGTTGTCAAATATGTATTTATTTTTTAAAGAAAGAACAAACTTTTATAGACCTTCTGCAAAACCTTGTAAAAATATAATCTCTCCTTGTGCCAGACAACTGGTGCCTGCTGACTCAATTGCTTTTATATATGACAAGGCTTGAAAAAAATGATTGCCACTGCCTAACTCCGAGCAGATTGGAGTGAAGTGCGGGACTCATCCATCAGAGGTGCCATGTTGGGTATGTGGAATGCAGAGCCCTGGGGCCGGGAGCATCGTGATGGTTTTCTCCTAAATCTTCCCTTCAGCCATTGTACTGAAGGGCTGAGTGCTCCTGGCTGCTGCCGAGTGGCCAGAGCAGCATCATCTCGGGGTAATACCCAAGTGCTGTGAGTCAGATGCTGCTTCCAGCTGCTGGCGGCTGCTTGTCAGGCGGAGTAATTGCAGGCATAAACTGTCTTCAATTTAATAAATATGCAAAACAGTGTTTAACAGCCCTGAAATAAACTGGTGAGCGATGTGGCCCATAGAGCTAATGTCATCCACACCCAGCGCCGCAGCCGGGTGCACGCATGTTTGAGGGTGTCACATGCACTGCGCCCACTGATGCATCCCTGCTCCCCAGTCCTGTTCCACTCCACGACCCCAGGCTCAGTGTCAGTGGTCAGTGGGCTCCTGGCCCCTGAGTTAGGACAAGGCTGGGCTCGGGGGCAGCATCCTGCTCACACAGGAGACAGGGGGTCTCTGCTGGAGCGGGAAGAGCCAGGCTGGAGGTGGGTGTGATGGGAGCCAGGTCAGTTAATAAATTGAGGAAGTGACAGCCCAGTGCTGTGTTAAAGTGTCGGGGTGGTATTTCTTGGAAGTTTTGTGGTGCAGGTACTTAGGCAGGACCATCGATCTGAGCCCAGCCAGAGCAGCACGGGAGCCAATCGATAGGCGCGTTATTAACGGGCTGTGCTTATACCTGGTGATGGCTCATGAATAAGTGGCCTTGGCTGGGGCCAGAGGTCAGACTGCTCTGCCATGATGGATGCCTTTTGAAATTGCTGGATTTGAGTTGTCGGTGTTTCATTCCAATGGGTCCTGTGGGTTACCTGTCCTTTCCTTCCCACTTTTCCACCGCCTTGGCAAATCCAGTGGGCAGAGCCACACCGCTGCTGCTGCTTTGATACTCTCCTTCCCTTAGAGCAAAGTTGTGTCACAGGAAAGTCCCCATCTGCTCTCCAGTCACCCCTTTCTGCCCGTGGGGCCCTGGCTCTCACACTGTCACCAGGGGAACCAAGGGCTGAGCAGCTCTGTTGGGTGGGTGAGCGCAGGTCAGTGTGGGTTGGCGTGAGTCAGCACGGGGACAGAGCCCAGCCCCAGGCTGCAGCCTGCCACAGCGACTGTGGCACCTTGCAGGGATTTGGTTTGATGCTGAAGCAATGGCCCCTGTCACTGAAACTGCTTTCTTGCACCATACCCCGGCATCACTAAGTGGTCCAGTGCCGCTGGTGCCTGCTCCTCCTGCTCTGGGACCTGAGACAGGTAAGGGGTGGGAGGGGGCAAGTGAGACCACTCAGTCCGTCTTTGCCACTCTCTGAGGGGGAGAGAAATTCCCCCTAGAAAAGCTGCTCCCTGGTCCTGTTCCCTGTGTCCAAAATTCAATGTTCAAGAGGTCTCCCTGTGCCACAGAGCTGGTGTGAGGGGCCACCCTGCAGTGGGGGGGTCTGGGCGAGGTGCATCCATCCCATCAGCCGCCCGAGCCTTTGGCTCAAGCCTGCAGCAAGCACAGCACATTCCCCTTGCCTAGAATGCCCATGGGGACCCACAGCACGAGAGGGTTTGAGTTACAACAGCCAGGCTGAACTGGGGAGTGTTTAACTGACTAATTAAGCACAGACCTTGCATGTGGGGACTTCCTTAACAGGGAGATGCCAAGGGGATATTTCTGAATGCTGCTCTACAGCTGAAAATTAATTCTTTGAGATGTTGTGTGGATTAAAAGGCAGAGCCAGGCTGGAGCTGGTAATTAGCAGCTCTGGGGTCGGGCAGTCCCAGCTAATGGAGCAGGTACTCCAGGGTGGAGACCTGCCTGGAAAGGAGCTCTACCCTGGCCAGAGGGCAGCAGGTATGCTGGGGATGCTGAGGACACTGGGGTCAGGTCTCCACCGTGGGTGTCAGTGCCCATGATAACCAACGCACAAGACCGGAGCTGGGCAGACAAAGCATAGTCCCATCCCTGGAGCCCTGCTCAAGGGGCTCAGATCCCCAAAACCAGGGACAGGAGCTGCCAGGCCCTGTGGTGGGAGCGGGCAGGAGGCGGCCCCCTCTCCTTGGAGTGCAGCTGCCCTGGAGATTGGTGCGACCCTCTTGGCCAAACAACTCCCGCCACCCATGCTGATGCTGAGATGTTCTGAGGGAAAGTGTCAGCACTGATGAAACTCTCAGTGGAAAATACTGGCAATGATTTGAGGTATAAATGCCAACTTTCATTACAGCTCTCCTGGCTGTTTTGTTACAGCTTCCCTTTAGCATTTTCTCTTCCATGAGACAAGATCACATTCACATTATCACTGAAACATTCCTTCCTCAGCCTCTGAACTTACTTTCTCCTCAACTGCCCCTTCCTCAAGATACCTGAGAATTTGACTTTGTCCTGGTTTGTGATGACCAACAGTCAAGGAAGATCTTTGCCCAGGAAGAGAAGTGAGTGGACCTGTGAGCCCAGAAAGCAGGAATCCGAAAAGCTCTGGTAGGAAAGGAGCCCTGAGCCTGCAGAGCTGAAGGACAGAGCAGGAGGGGAAAGTGTTGTACAGCAGAGATGAGGGGATCCTCTGACCCCTCCAGGGAGCGTGGAGGCTGCTGAGCTGCTGCGTGATGAATGAGAAACCCAGAGATTACAATAATTTTGTTAAAGGGTTCTTAGCTCTGCTCTGCTCTTTTGATTAATGGGATTTTGTGAAGAGTGCAGGGAAAGGTCATCTGACACGTGTTCAACAGCTGATGACATTATTCAGCTCTGCCGGGGAATTGCTGCTCCCAAACACCTGTCAGTGTGCTTCACCAGCAGCTGTGAGAGTCCTGCAGCATCCCTCCAGCTGCACCGGGCATCCTGAGCACCTCCACAGGGATGAGTAATGGCTCCAGACAAGGCTTGTTACCTGAGTCTGCAGGACGAGGTGGCACCATCACCCTCACCACCCTCCTTACGCTTCTTGGGAAGGGCTGTTAAATAACTGACTGTCTCTGTGCTTCCCATCACAGGCAGATGTGTGGCACATCAAATATGTTATATGCATTATATCCATTACATACATTGCACAGAGCCAGTAACTGTCCCCCAGGTCCGTACCTGCCTGGTCTCTGGCTGCAACTGCCGGTGGGGCTCAGTGGCTCAATTCCCTGGCACTGAATGTTTTGGGACCTCAGCCCTGCACAGCCCGGCTGGGATTCCCTGCGGCCTGTCAGACTCATCCCAGTGCTGCTCCTCTCAACTAAGCTGAGTTGCTCCCAGCTCCTGGCCCTATGCCTCCTGATCCATGGAGCACCCTCTGGAGCACATCCCAAAGCACCCTCTGGAACATATCCCAAAAGGGTGAGGAGATGAGGCAGTTATCACCAGCCCCACCTGTAAATCTCAGCCTCAACAGCCCTCGCTGACGGCTCCCAGCAGAGCTGACCAAGGCTCCTGACATCCCTTCATACGCTCTGTTAATCACTGCTCTCTACCACCTCTCCAGCTACCACTCAGCCACAGATTTACGGGCCATACCAGCAGCGAGCACAGTGCCGCTGGTAAGCACGGTGCCACTGGAATTGTGCCTCAGTGCCACTCCTTGCCCCAGGCTCGCACCCACAGCGCACACTGTTCTGGGGTGCCCCCACACCCTCCATCCCCTCTGTGGGGACGGGGGCACAGGCGTGCTGTGGGGACAGGCATGTCTCAGCCCTGCCCTTGCAGGGAGCCTGGTGCAGCTCAAGAGCTCCTCGCTGGGCAGAGGCTGACGCACGGCCGTGCCCATGCGCTGGGCTCACATGCACCGTCAGCTGGTGCTGAGGCTGGAGCATTTTGATGGCAGTGCCAGCTCGGGCTGGTGATCATTTTAATTGCGGGTTGTTTCCCCAGGGGTGCTGAGTTCTCTGCAGGAATCGATGTTTAGCCTGAAGCCAATTAAATATCACAATAGCTCTTAAAAACGGTGTGTGTTCAGTGTCTGGGAGTCCCTCTTCTTCCAGGTGAGGATGTTCCCAGTGACTGGGGGACACAGGTCAGTCATCAGCAGGATCTGTACACAGTCGTATCTCTGGGCATTGGCACAGCCTGGTGTCCTGGCAGACTGATGTCAGAGGTGTTATTCCTCCTTTCCTCTGCTGTGTCTCTGATGAGTCCTGTTCCCATCCCAGGGGCTCAGCACCAGCGTGGAGAAGCGGGGGTGCCCCTTCCAAACTCCGCATGTTCTGCAGCTTCCACTGTTCTTCCAGTAACAAAACTTCTGTATTGTGATATGATAATCTACTGGGTGTAAATGGCTTGTCCAGCCAGCCCTGCAAATCACCTCTTATCATCACACTCAATGGGCTGTGTCAACCCAATTTCACAGACAAACGCTTCTCTCCCTGACCATGGGCACTGACATGGATAACTCTGATTTACAAAGCCAATAAAAATAAAATCACTAAGAATTACTAAGAACCACTGACTTAATATAGGAGATTAGAATCTCCAAATTTAGGGTGACTGGAAGCCATTTGATACATGAACAGTGGCAAATGGGTTATAGAAATGTCGGCCATGCCAGGGTCAGGTGCCACAGTGCGATGATTTATCGGTGAAAGAAGGGCTAATTGGTAAGTTACCTTTGCTGCTTTCCCCAGAGGCCAGGTTATTTATATCACGGTTTGTTTGTCGTCTTTTACTTTTGGGGTCAACCAAAATTTTTTATGGTAAGAAAAACCTCAGCGTCCTGTTCATTAAAGTAGCAAGGTCAGGCCGAAGGGTGGAATTGAGCTGGAAATAATCAGGTTGGTGTGATTAACTCCAGCCTCACTGCCACTCAGAGTGAGCCTCCGGCACAGCCAGCCTTCAGGGGACAAAGCATCGGCCACCAACCACAGGCAGAGGCAACTCCAAAAAACACCCATCAATAGGCACAGGAGGCGTGTACAGCAAGGAGAGGGAGTGCCTGCATTTCCTACCCTGCCTCTGTGCCCTCACTGGGTGCTGCTCCTGCCTGGGGTGGGTCCCAGAGTCCCCTCTGTGCCCTGCAGGGGTGAGAGGGCACCCAGGGTGCTGCAGGGAAACCCCAGGAGCTTCCTCCAGGATCCCCCTGCCTGGGGAGCTCAGCTTCTCCCCACCTCTTTGCATGATTTTTGCCCTTAAAGATCTTCCTGTTCTGTTCCTTGTCCCGCACCCTGTTTGCAGATGTTTGCAGATGTTGTTTGCTGTCACAGCAGAGTCTCCAGGCTGAAGGCCTGCCCTGAGTGTGTGGCAGGCACCAAGATCAGAGGGCTGCACCCTCCACAGCCAGAAAAGGGTATCCATGAGCCAGATGGCAGCACAGTTCCCAGGTGCTGGTTAGGAGGGATGGGAGATTGCAAATGAAAGGCTTGTGTAGACTTTAAACTTCACTCTGCCTTCATAAAGGTGTCAGCTGGAATTATTTTGGGCATTTACTTGCGTGGTCTAGTGCATCACTAGCTAAAACAGTTTTTTTTAAATAATGGAATTTGCTGCTTGGCTCATGCATAAAAAATAGCAGGAATGCGACCCAGTTGCATAATTTTTTAGTAATAAATAGAGTCAAAAGTGTTGAGCTCAGCTGCTGGCACAGTGAGACACCCTGAGCGGGGGCAGAGGGCAGGGAGACCTGGGGGGCAGCCCCTCATGACATATTGGGAACACATCCTCATGCAGCATGGAGGGAAGACCCCGGGAGATGTGGCACCTCAGTGGCCAAAGCATCCTGTGCCACCAGGGGACACTTCCCCATGGGGTTGCCCCGGCCTTGTGTCACTCCTGCCGCATCCACACATCCTGCACAGCTCGGTCCTAGCACGGCAGCGCTCCTCTTCCCACTCCAACTGCTCCATCTTCAGGAAAGCCACTCTCCTCCTGGAGAAATGTGGGTCATGAACCGTTTCACCTCTGCGCTGTTAAACTGTCGGTGCATGAAACACGTTTCTAAAGGAACACCCCCAGATGTTCTCTGGACACAGCCCGGCATGAACGGGGGAGTCACTGAGCCTGCCAGGAGTGTGAGGTGCGGCTGGAAGGCCGTGGCAAGAAGGACAAGGACAAGGCCAGCCCTTGGGCCCTGCTGGTGTCAGGAATCTTCTCCTGTGCCTCGGCACTGCCACTGGGCTCCAACTATCAGGCTGGGCTCAGCTGGGCCCCGCTGCTGACAGGCATCACCAGGGGTCTCTGAAGCTGTGGGTGGACACAGGACCAAAGGGACCTGCATACCAGCCTCCTGCTGACTGGACGCCCTCTCCTGCCCCAGCACACCAGGACACATGCTCCCCTTGTACTGCGGATGATTACAAAGGATTGCAGCAAGTCACGTTACCTGTGATGAGCCTGGAGAGAGGCACAGGGACTGGTTATGGCCCCCAAGAAGCCATTCTGCTGTTCATGCCTGGAGTAGGCCTGGGGGCTGGGGAAGGGCACAGACAGACCCCCCATGACACCACCACCGAACCCAGTGCAGGAGTCTGGGGCACAGGACAGGCTGGTCCTGGCCCTGCTCCCCTGTGCCGTGGGGTGCTCGGGAACCCAGGGACTGCAGTGGGGGAATGCCCTGCCCAAGGCACAGCAGTGCCCTCAGCACGGGGCACAGCAGCCCCTCCTCCTGCACAGAGGCTGTTGTATAAGAAGTGGCATTTTGATTGATGCCATTTGACATATGGAGAATTCCCCACAGCAGGCAGTCACTCACCCAGCTGATTACGGACTCTGACTTCTTTCTCTAATTAAAACTCTCCCTCCCATTTTAATTCCTTTGCCCTAAACTCCCTGGCTCATCTCATAATGTGACACTAACTGCCTGAGACAGGCACCAGGGATGCCCCATGTCCAGCCGGCCAGCTCTGGTGCCATCGAGCACAGTGCACAGCAGCCCAGCCCAGTGCCACAGGCTTGGGGTGTGCGGGGACACCCCTGACACCCTTGTTCCCATGCAGGCTGCCTATGATCCAGTCAGCAGGGTTTCTGTCCTGGCCAGATGTGGCCCAGCCCAACCAGATGGGCCCCTGCTCCAGCAAAAGGCAGTGTCCTACTCTGCCCCTGACTGTTGTCCAGCTGTGCCCATGGGGACACTCAGCCCACAGCCTGGTCCTTGTGAGCCCAAGGTCTGGATTTTTGGAGGACATCACTTTGCAATGACCTGACCAGGAGTATTCTTGCGCAGTTTTCTCCTGCACCAAGAAGTCACATTTCAATGACTAAGTTGCAACAACTTCCCTCTTCCCCCAAATCCCACACTGGATAGGAGCCATTCCAAACGAATCCCTTTCCTTAAAACCATCCCACCTCCCTGCAGGCAGGGCAAACAGGGTGGGTAGGCAGGCTCAGCTACAGACCACACTCCAGCTTGTCTCCGGTTAGAGCTCACCAAAGCAGGGTGAGTAACACAGGGTAAAACAGGCTTTCTGAAGGAAGGCAATAGTCCTCCCAGGGCTGACAAACTCGACAGGTCCCACATGGGTTCTCTTGGCCTGCTCAGACTCCGTTTTAATGTAACAAAGAGAAAAATATGTTTAAACATGGGATTTAACCCTCTGACATGAGCTTCATTCTAGCTGAGAGTAAATCCCCAAGAAGCAGAGCCCAGAGCAGAGGGCACGCAGCCCTGGTGCAGAAGCTGGGGGGAGCTGGGGGGAACCAGGAGTGGTGATGCCAGCAGGACATGGTGCTGCCAGGCCAGAGCCCACCTGCAGACCCCTTTTCAGGGACCATGGCCACCTCCCCCCCTCCCTGCTCAGTTGTACACAGCCTTCCCTGTGTCTCCCTCCTGTGTCCTCTCTGCGGGGGGGTCGTTGTCCCAGCACATCTGCATTCAGCACCAACACCCGCCGGATTGAGGCTGTTTGCCACAAAAACATGTGCTGTTGTTTTATATAAACAGGTTGCGAAGCTGGAGTTGGACTGCAGCGGTAAATACTGGGTCAGACCCCCTCTCAGCAATGTCTGTCCCACCGTAATTAATATTGATTTTGTGCAGCTGAAATATAGCTACACAATTTAATTTTGCTGCTAAGATTTTTGACATCACTGTTCTTAGAGATTAATATGGGATTTAATGAAGGATTTGGGCTCTCATCTGTGATGTTCCCTCATCCCGTCGTGTGCCGCGGACCCGCTGCTGACTGCTTTGCCACGCGGCTTATAGCTGGTGACCCCGTGGGCAGCATGTGGCCCCGTGCCTGCAGCACCAGTGGGGCCGGGGGTCCCCAACCAGGCACACATGCCCTGTGTCACTGTGCTGCTTCAGGGGAGAACCAGGGACCAGGACTGAGCACGCTGCAGGACAGAGCCCACAGCCCATTGGGCGAGGGTGGTTCACAGCCACTGCCACTGAAGCACGGGCAGTCAGTGAGCCTGCCCACCCAGTGGGACAGTGAGACCATGGACAGCAGGACTGAGGACAGGGAAGGCTCCTCTCCTGGCACACTGAGGTGTGTGATGGCTCCCAGCCTCAAACAGAAGTGGAAATTGTCCTGTCTCAGCTCCAGGTCCAGAAAGAGCAAGGTGGGACACGTGGACCCTCAGCCCCTTCATTCAGGGCTGGGACCAGGGACTGATCCCATTAGTCCTGTGCCTGTACCCATCAGGATAAGACCAGTGCAGTCCCCTGCATCTGCTCCAACAACTAGGCATGGTTTTGAACCAGGCATGGCACGGCACAGAGTGGCACTGCACAGCACAGCACAGCACAGCATGGCGTGGAACAGCTGGGCAGGACCCAGAATCCTCTGCCACAGGAAAGGACAGTGCAGGGTCTGGCCCTTGGGCTCAGGATGGCACTGTCCTTGCCGGTGTCTCTGTGGGGACACGCCACATGAAACAGCGACCATGTGGCCAGAGCAGATTTTTCGCTTATCAAATCAAGGAGCAGCTGGATTAGAAGATTAGAAACCAAATTAATTACTAATGACTTCCCGGGGCCTGGGTGGTTCTGACAGGAGTCTCCAGGCAGGAGCAGCAGCAGTGCCAGTGGCGCCAGGCAGGCGCAGGGGGACCATTCACCAGCGGGCAGTGGGACAAGTGTGTGGAGCCAGAGGCCACAACCTGGTCCCCACTGGGGGCTGAGTGCCACACGGCCGTGCTGCTGCAAGAGCTGGGGTTGGGGAACAGTGCAGCCCCCCAACTCCAGCTCCTGCTTAGCACAGGCTGGAGTGTTCCCATATCCATATTGAGATGTGGCCCCCCAGCCCAGAAGGAGTTCGAGTCAGGGGGCTTGCCATGGCTGGACCCTCCAGCCTTGGGATGAGTGGGCACTGCACCCATTTCCCTGAGGGATTTTGCTCCTGGGGCAGCATGTGACCCAGCATGTCTGTGCTGTCGGCGTCCGTCTCTGCGGCATGGCCTTGTGGCCCAACCTGCTGGGTGCTGCTGGAGAGGGGAGCAGGGGTGGGAGTGGGTGAGCGGCTGGTGCTGCTGGCACAGTTAATGGGGCAGGGAAGCAAACACTGGGAAACAGCCGCTCCTGTCCCCGCTTGTCAGGACAGCCGGGCTAGTCACCATCTGCTTCCTGACCTGGATATTAAACTGCAGTAGATGATGAAATATGTCAATGGGAAGAAAGTTTTCTTCTGCCTGCCAGAGCCTTTTGTTCAAGTGAGCAAGGGCCAGGCAGAGGGATGGAAGGATAGAAGGAAGGAAGGCCAGAAGGGCGAAAGGACAGAAGGACATCATGGAGAAGAGTGAGCCGGGTAACGGGCTGGCCTCTGCATGGAGACTGGGTTGTTTTTAACCAGTTACCTTACAGCCTACAGAGAGCTTCCCAGGGATCTGGAACCCCCTGCAGACCCTGGGGAGAGCATGCTCAGTCAGTCACTTCAGCCCCCGGCATCACTGCACCTGAGGGCCAGTCCACCATGACCAACGGTCATGTCCCGTGGATGTGAGGCACGAAGTATGTGGACAACTCTGCACAGATGGCACTGACTGGCAGGGCCCTGTGCGAGGCTGCTGGAGCACCCCTGCCCGCTGGGCAGCCCCCACTTACACTTGTTACACTGGGCTAATTGGTTTAACAGAGATTGCTGGGTCACTAATTACAGAGCCTATTGAACAGCATATCTCAGCTTAAGGATACAATTAAAAGTTCACCCTAATTAATCAGAGGTAATTAACAGACCTTGCATTTCTCTGACATTAATTAATCAAGGAATCCCGAGCAAATCGATACAGGCAGGGGGGAATCAGGGGACGGAGGGAGTGGGTGTTGCAGAGGTGATGTGCTCCCTGACCCAGTTTTCTGGGCTGGGAGCAAAGTTGAGGTCCCCACAGCAGCCCCAACAGCATCTCTGTCTGTGTCACCCCCTGCCCCCTGCCAGAGCTGGACCCCGCTCTGCTCCCTCCTCAGCATGGGAGTCGGTGTGGCCAAAATGACACAGGACTTGGGTCCTGCTGCGGGTCTGGACAGTGACAGAACCGCAGCATTGCCACCAGCACTGCGAGGATCTGGTCCTTCAGGGTCCTGCATCCAGCCTGCTGGGTTCAGCCCACCAGCGTCTTCGTGCCCTGCTCCACCCGTCCTCACCATGCTCACACGGGCAGCAGTGCCCACGCAGGCAGGGCTGCATGCCCAGAGGACACAGGGCCAGTGGCCAGAGCCCCGCGGTGCCCTCGGCTGAGGGCTGCTGCAGCTGTGCCAATCGTTAGCAGTGGTTTGGCTGCAAGTGCCTCATCTCCATCTCCCCGAGGAGATGTGTATTGAGATAATCCAGACAAAATGATAGATGGACATTGGTGTCTTGTGTATGGATCTGGCTGGGGGTTTGCAATATTTTGCTGCTAAGGAAGCCCTCATTTGTAGCATGATCGAGGACCCCGTGCCAAATCAAGGAAATTGATGTGCTTGTAGTGGGAAACTTAATCACCAGAGGGGAAATGCCCACCTCGTTTTTCTCATGAAAGAGGAATGCAGCTCTTTGATTTTTGGCTCTAGTATAAACAGGGTGTGATTAAATATTGTTTCCCCACTCTTTCTTGTCATTAATCAGGATATAGCTGCAAGCGCTGGGCGTGACGTGGGGACACTTGCTTTGATTCCTCAAGTTCTTAAATGGTTTTGTTCTCTTTTCAATCCCATTAAAAATAGCAGGCGGGGTGTTCAAAGTGCTCCTGCTGGAGAGAGCTTCTGATCTGAAGGATGCGCGCTCATGGGGAACGTGCCTTCGGCAGGGAGGGCACCCGCCCTTGGCTGGCCCCGCGGCTCCGCCC
>VZTA01018762.1:205276-228828 GCA_013398855.1 Mohoua ochrocephala | reverse complement strand
CCCCGCCGGCCGGCAGCGCCCCGGGGTCGGCCCGCCCGGGGACCAAGCGTCTGCCGCGGGCCATCGTGGTGGGCGTCAAGAAGGGCGGCACCCGCGCCGTGCTGGAGTTCATCCGGGTGCACCCCGAGGTGCGCGCGCTGGGCACCGAGCCCCACTTCTTCGACAGGAACTACCACCGCGGGCTGGAGTGGTACAGGTGAGGGCGGGGGGCTGCGGGAGCGGCCCCCGCCCGCCCCGGGCACCCCTTGTCCCCGGCCGCCGGCCACCCCCCGTCCCGGAACATCCCCGTCCCTACACACGGCGGGCACCCGCCGCCCCGCTGCCCGCCTGTGTCCCCTCTCCTCTCCCGGCGCTCTCGCTCTCGGTGCGGACTCGGGTCCGCGTTCCTCGGTCAATCGATGGAGCCGGCGGGGCGGGAGCGGCCGGAGCGGTACGACGCGCGGGCGGGCGGCGGAGGCTGTCGCCCGGCCGCACTCAGGGAGTTTTCCTTAGTCTCCTCTTGCTGTAGTGCTGAGCGGGTCGCGGCTCGGTCCTTCCCGTTCCCCGGAGCCCGCGGCTGCAGCCCCCCGAGCCCCAGCCCTGCCGGTAGGCACCCAGCAGCCGGGACAATGCCAGGTGTTCCATCCCGTCTGAGGAAACATTTGCCTGGGTGAAGGGTTCTCCAAAACGCGTGAGTGCCTGTGCACGGGATGCACGGCTGTCCTCCCGCACCCCTGCTCAGTGCACCCCGGCACGCTTCTGCTACCGGGCTTGATCGCTGGCTCCGTGAGAGGAACAGTCGCTGTCCTCGGCCATCCCATCTCTCTGAAGTCCAGTAACTCTGGATCTCTATGGAATCTCTAATAATTTGCAGAGGTCAGCGAGTGTGTCTCCAGCAGGAGGTGGTGGGATTTTAATTTCCGTAAGGGCTTTTGTGAGGTGCTCTGAGAGAGGCAGCAAGTGCTGCTGTTAAGCAGGTGACAGCACCCATGGGCTCAGTGGTGCTGCCAGCGGTTCACCCCCTGCTCCCTGCAGTTCCTACCCAGTGTACCCACGGGTGTGTGCTGTGCTGTTGTAGAGTGCTGGGTGCGTTCGGGCAAGGCCATGGGGTTTTTGCTGGGCATCAGCCTCGGGAAGCAGAGGAGGGCTTGGCCTGGACCCGGGTGCCTGTAGCTCACGGCAGGGGAAAGGACTCTTGTCATTGCCAGTGCGTCGGAGCATCACGGCGGGTGGTGGGGGCAGCCTGTGGGGCTGCACCGAGCTCGCTTGCCCTCCATCTTGACAGCGGTTTCCTAGCAGAAATGTCCCTAGTTCCAAAGCAGGTCAGTGCTCAGTGGCAAGCAGGTGGGAAGTCGGCGTGACATAGTGCTCGCTCCCAGCTCTGCTCGGGTCCTGGTAGCTGGGACTCCTGCCTTGGGAGGCAGCTCAGGCACTGCATGGAGGGAACTGCAGCACTGCTGCCCTGTGTCCTACTGGGGTCACAGTGGACCCTGCAGCCAGGAATGTTCAGATCCTTTTGTGCCAGTACTGGTGGCAGGTGGCAGAAGAGCCAAGATAGGCGCAGGTGAAACTCACTGGAGCCATTTCCGTCTCCTGAGGCTGTCCTGCAGCATGTCCAGTTCCTCCTGCTCTTCAGAGAGTAGCTACAGCAATGTCCTTTTGTCTGCTCTTGCCTCTTGGCAGGTCTGTGTCATTCCCGCATCCTCCCCCCAACATCAGGCACTGTCACCCATCCTGCATCCCTAAAAGCCAGCAGCTGTGAGCAGCCCTGCAGCACAGGCATGTGAGGACAGTGCTTTCTCTGAAGGACACCCAGAGTGGCAGAGGGTAATGGAGCAGAATATGGTTCCTGGCTGAGCCCCTCGCTCAGAGGGGAGCTGCATGGGCTCAACACCTAGCTGGGAAGCAATCCCTCCAGATCCTGAGCTGGGGTCCTTCCCTGCATCCTTGTGTCTGCGACCGATCTGTGCTGTTTGCTTCCCCTGCGTGCTGTCAGCGTGGGAAATGCGGAGCTGGGAGCCTCATGGGCCGTGCGGGACCGATCCTGTGACACTACTCCCAATCAAGGTTTGGGACACAGAGCTCGCCCTGAATGAAGGGACAGACCCCGCCTGGGGCACGTAAGGGGCTCCTGTGGCCACCGGGAGTGGTGCTGGTCCAGGAGGCAGGAGCTGTGTCCTCTCCCCTCACACTGTGGCACTGAGGGGCTGCAGCAGTGACAGCCAAGCAGACAACTTCCTACCCTGAGCCGTAGTTCAGCCTGGGATTCTCCATGTGAAGGGACTTGGCTGTGACCAGGAGGGATGCAGCCTGTGGTGGTGGCAAGGGCAGCTGTGGAGCAAGGTGGGAGCAGCAGTGGGAGCATGGCCAGGTGAGCAGCGCGCTGCCCCGAGGCCCAGCTCTGTGTCTGGATCGATAGAGAGACCACGCCGGAGCAGCGGAGCCTCCAAATTAGTTCAGCTAAAACAATTAAATGACACTTCCTTGGCTTTATTACCTTTTTTTTTTTTTTAACCTGACAAATGTGCCAAAACTTAAGCACAGAGGCTGCTAAAGTATAAAACGTGGAATTGATTTTCCTCCTTGCAAGTGGAGCAATTAAATGTGGAGCAGGTCTAACCCACAGCACAATAAGCTCCTGTCGCTCTGCCAAGAGCCTGGGGAGCAGGAGAGCAGGGTCCTGCCGGTGGCCACGGCCCAGGAAGGACAGAGCTGAGGCTGGGGGCAGCAGATGTGGGGGCTGTGAGGGATTGCAAGGGGCCTGCCAGGACCCCGGAGTGGGGGCTGCACCCGGCCTGGCTGAGGCTGTCTTCCAGCTGCTCGCTGGGAAGAGCAGGTGCTGCCGTGCTTGCGGAGTGCTGTGGTGGAGGGTGGTGTCTGCAGGCAGCCCAGAGCACAGACCCCTTGGAAAGGCAAAGGTAAAGGCATTCCCTGATGTGAGTAGAGACTTTGCCTGCAGGAGCCCCTGGCTGTTGAGTGCCAAGTCAGCTCTGTCCTTCCCCTGTGCCCCAGTGGGGAGCCAAGTGGAGAGACCAAGTTGGTCGTTGGTGCAGTTGCAAGTAGCACGAGAACCGAGCCCCTTCGATGCTCCAGAAACGTTGGTTACCGTTTTCTCGTGTTATCCCCTGCCTTGGCATTTGTCTGACGCAGAGGTGGCAGAGCTAGCGAGAGGGGACACCTCCTGATCTGCCCGTCCTTGCCTCTCCAAATGTCATGCTTGCTCACAGCTGCTCTCATGGTGCCTCCTACCTCAGCTCCTGCCATGGCCCAGGGCAGCCCCAGCTGCCCGCTGGGCAGGGGGATGACACGCTGGGCAGAGCCAGACCCCTGGGCTCCCCCCGTGTAGGACCACTACCCACGAGCTGCCCACTTGCTGGCTGCAGACCCAGAGCCCCCGTGCTGTTTCCAGTTCCCATCTCTAATCCACCTCATTAGCTACAGATACACTACAGGAAAGATATTTTTAGCAAGGTCTGTTTTAAGACAACTGAAACCAAACAGCAGCTACTGGGAAATATCGATTCATTACCAATCCTGCACTAAATGTTCAATATTGAGCTTTTTCCTGCTGCAAGTAGTGTGGGCCAATAACCTTCAATATTTTCCAGAACACAGGGAAGATGGTGTCATTTAAATTGCTGTTAACTTTGAGTAGTGACTCTAATTGCAGCATCTCGGGGTGCAGTTTTTCTCCTTAGGATTCCTGAGGGATCCTGTCAGATGCTCCAGTGTTATTTTCACAGAGAGGGGCTTTTCCTTGTGGCTGCAGCAGCAGGCTGAGCCCGGCTCCCACCCATCCTGCTGGCTGCCATAGCTGAGCCCAGCAGCGGCATCGGCACAGGGCAGAGCCCGTTTGGTTCTGCACGGCCCCACCTGCCTGAATCCCCTGATCCCAGGGGTGGCACCTGGAGCACTGGCACTGCTGGAGTTCTGCCCCCCTGCCCCTCATCCCTGCCTTGCCTCTGGTTTTGGGGTCGGCTTTGGGGTGTTCCAGGCGCTGCAGCAGCACGAGGAGCGCCGCTGGCCTCGGAGCGGTGGGGCACCGCGCTGCCCTGGGGAGCAGCCCTGCCAGCAGGAGCATCGCTGTGTCCCCGCGTTCCTGGGCCTGTGGGAGGGCAAGGAAGGAGCCGGCAGAGCCGCTCCCGCCCCCGGCTAATTGCTCCCGGCTAATGGCCGGGCTGGCGCACACACAAATGGGAGCCCATTAGGCTTTGCCCGGCGACATGTTTGTGGGCTTTACTGACAGTGCATTTGGGTAAAGTTAATTAGCGAGAAGAGAGAAAGGCAGCAGCTTCAAGGATGCTTTGAAATTTCCTTTACTTCAGAGAGTGCCCTGGCTCTGAGGAACGAGCATGGAACCCGTGGCAGAGACTGTTGCATGAGGCACTGCCCAGGCAGCGTTCCCTGGGCGCTGCCGTGCCCGCGCTGCCTGTGGACAGCAGTCCTGCCTGTCTGGCCCCCGGGGTGGACCAGGTGCTGCCAAGACCCTCACTCAGGCCACGAGAGCTTCCCTCTCTGAGGAGCTGGGAGAGATGCTGGAGATGAGCTTATGTGGGGTGCCTAGCCTTCAGCATTAAAGATGTGTAGTCTAGCTCCGTTCCTTCACCTTGTTTGTAAATGCTGCAGTTTGGTCTCACCTTTGCTTTGGAAGCACCAAATCCTGCTGGTGACCTGGCACACCATGGGCTTGGCTGCCCTGTGAGGCTGGCGAGAAAAGGACACCAGGCCCTGGTGACCCTGGGTGTCCATGGTGGGGCCAGGCCCTGCCTGCAGCGTGTGCCTGCAGGTGGCCGGGGCCGGGGAGCAGGGGCCAGAGCTGGCTTGCAGGGTCTCTGAGTGACACGGAGTCTCCAGGACCTATTACCGGATTGGTGGGGGTTGTGCTCGGTTGCTCTGTCCATTTGCACTCACCTGGCACGGGGGGGTCACCCAGTGGCCACGGCAGCTCTGACACAGGCCGTTAGCTTGGGAGTTGCTGCAAGCAGCTGGGGCACATGCGGTGGTTTTAAAAACAAGTGTTCCGTTTTGAAGTTTCACCTGTGGAAGGAGTTGCCTTGGAAATGGGAAAGGGGGAGACTCCAGCCTGTCTCCATGAGCAGAGAGCAGTACCCAGCAGGGCTGAGACCTGCGCTCTGTGCGAGCTGTGCAGGAAGCCCTCGTCTCCTGCTCCTTCCCAGCTCCACTGCCCTCAGAGCTGACCTTGGCCTTTGCCAGAGCCTCCATCAGTGCTGAGCAGTTATTAAGGAAGGTGAGAGTCACACATAGGTGTGTGTCTGTGAAGGGCAATGGCAGTGTGCCCTTTGGAAAAGAATCTCTTGACTTAAAGGACACGGCAAATCTCTGGAGCATTTAAATGATTAAAAATGAATCAGCAACAAAGTTAATTACTGTGTTCGCTCTGCTTTTATGCATGGAAATGTCCCTCATTAGCTGTCTGCAAGCACTGGTGTAAATTCTTTGAACATAAACATTTATTAAAGGGAGCTGCTCCATCATTAAATCCTGGCTGCTGTAGTGTGGGGTGGTGGCAGCGGGGCCATGGGGCCCAGCCAGCTGCTGCCAGGGCCATGGGTCCTTGGGTGTGTTTGTAGCTGTGGGCATGGTGCTGTCCCTGCAGGCCGGGGGATGCAGCCGGTCTGTCCTGCTTGGCACAGCAGTGCCTCACTCAGCCCGCAGTGCTGGCAGCGGCTCAGCGAGGGGCTGCAGGGCAGTGCTGGGGAATCCCCTCTCTCCCCTCAGCCCCTTGCTGTCCTTGGCAGGGTGGTGCAGCCCTCAGCCAGGGCATCTCTGTGTCCTCGATGACCCCTGTGATATCTCTCAGCCAGAGCTTTTTATCTTTGTCACACCTCGGTTTCTCACATGTTTAACCCAGTTTTGCTTAAACTTCCGGAAGCTGCCAGAAGTAGCTTTGCTGGAGCTTTCATCCACCATTGCCACCCGCTGTCCTATTGAGCAGAGGGTGCCAGGCAAGAGCTGATGGTGCTGCCAGCTGTGTGTGCACCCGTGGCACAGCATAGCATGGCACGGCATGGCACAGTCCTGCTGGGAGCTGAGGCCAGTGCTGACTCCTGTGCTTCCTGTGCTCATCTCCCAACACGTCAAACTGCAGCTGGAGACACGCTCATAGCCCACCCTTCTCTGCTGGTGACATCAGCTGGGAGAGGGGCAGCGCAGAGCCCTCACCACAGGAGCTGGCACTTGGGATTTTTTGCCAAATTAAACAGTTTGTTGTTATGCTGCTGAGCAGATGGAGCCCGGGATCACGCACGCCAACCTCTGCGCACAACGGGCTGCAGCAGGCAGGGACTGACCCAGAGTTGCTCCTCGGTTCCTGGGGCTGTGATGGGGTTATCAGTGGGCGCTGCTCTCCCCATTCTTATCTGCAATATCTCAATTGTTTGATGAGATTTTGTACAAATTCCTCCCTGGGAGAGTGTTTCACGCGTGTTCGACATCAAAGCAGCACAGCCAGTGAGGGAGCGCATGTTTCTTTAATGTGGGAGTGTTGTAGGGGCTGTAGGGTGCCCAAAGGCAGATTATAACAAAATTAATAATTCAGGGCTCAGAAAGGTGCTGGTGAGGAGTTAACCCCTTCAGGGCACATCGCTGCCTTCATGCTGCCACAGCCAGGTCAGGCTCTGCGTTGCTGCCGCCCAACACCTCTGGGATGGTGGGGTTGTGGGGGCTGTGCTGGCTCCCAGGGACCGCAGGGCACAGCTGGGCCACATCAGGGTACAGCAACTCCCCTGGGCTGTACCCATACATGTCCCCATGTCACTAACATGGGCAAACGCAACCTCTAAATCTGGGCTGAAGGGAGTGTTAACGCCCATACCAAATGGCACTGAAGGGCTTTAAGAATTGGGCAACTCTAGTGAAAGTAATCTCTAATTCAGAAGGAATTAATGCTGTCCCTGCAGCCAGAGCAGTGTGCTGAGCGAGTGCCCCAGCTATCCTCCCCCCGCCACTGTCACTCGTACATCACCGTCCCCATGCTGGCAACAGCTGGCTCAGCGCATGCCAGGAGCCAGTGCCAAGGCCAGCTGGGGACATCAGCAGAGCCACAGGACATGTCCGTGGAGCAGCAGGAGCGGCTCCTGGTCGAGCCCTGGCCACGCAGCTGCGTGGCTCTGTGGGCCAGCACCGAGAGCCTTCACACCTACACATGCAAGCCTGGGCCTTAAAGCTGTGTGACATGCTATTTGTATGCAAATAACCCTGTGAATGCAGAAGTCCAAAAATATTATTTTAAAGTCGGGTGTAATTAAGTTTGCCATGCATTTCCCTGCTCCTGCAGCCCTGGGGATCCTGCTGTTAGCGGGAAAATGAATGCCTGGATGACATCTCTCCCCCTTGCATGGCTTCACTGGTGATTTATTTATCTGCCCGTGCTGTGTTTTGTTGTCTCAGCAGTCTCTGTTGCTCAGGAGCAGCAAACACTGGGAGTCCATTTAAAAAAACAACTCTTGTCTCATTTCAGTAATTTACTATGCAGAGGTTTTGTGTTTTTCATAATGGATTAGAACCTGTAATTTTGTATTTTGAATGCATGGACCTAATAACTCACATAATGAAAGTCTAACAGGCTTGAGGATGAGCCATTAATGAAACAGCAGTTTTATGATTCTCCACAATATATTGTAATAGTGAATCACTTACTGAGCTGTCCTGTGCTGATTTATGATGAAACTTGTTTGTGATGTGGAGATAGAGCCATGTGCCTGCACTGAATTAGCACTTCCTGACAGTCATTAACCAATGGGAATCGTAATCGGGATTTATGGGATTTGAAGCAGAGCAGTGGGAAAGGCCAATTAAGCGCCATCCATGCTCAGGTACCTCAGTGAACCGGCCCTGCTAATTTATGCTGACTAATTAGTTTGTTTTCTCTCAAATTAGGAAGCTGGTCAAGAGCGCGTGAGGGTGCGTGGGCTGGTGCCCTTGGTATGTGCTGCCACTCCCCACCATGTCCTGGGTCTTCCATCTCTGTCCTCTTGTCACACAGGGTGTTGTGGGCTGCTGTTGGATCTCCTCCCAGTTAGGTCTTTCATCAGCCCAAAGCCGCTGGCCGTGGGCCATGTTTTAGGGATGCTGGAGGTGCCAGGTCTCGGCCACTGCACTGATGCAGCTTCGGAAGCCCCCGTGTTGTGGCGCCAGCATGGCCATGGCAGCTGTGCCAGGTTCATGGCATGGATAACAGGGATGCCGTCAGAAAGGGCTGCAGAGAGGGATGGTGTGTTTGCTTTCCCTGGCTGCTGCTGGCCTGAAACTTGCTGGGACACCCAGGGCTCCAAGGCTGGTGAAGTGACTGCGGTACCAGTGCCAGCCCCCTGTGCAGGGGCGAGCACCCACTGTGGGGCCCAGCCAGGCAGACAGTGCCTGGGGATGTGCATTGTGGGGGGCTCACAGGGAGCTCCACAAGCTGAATTTGGGCTGTGCCTGCTCACACCGCAGCAGCTGCCAGTGCCACAGATGCTGGTACCACAGGGTGCTGCTGGGGTGTGGATGAAGCAGAAAAGTGCTGGCCTCATCCTGGCTGCCAGCACTCCCTGCCTGCTCCAGCCAGGCATTCCCTACCTGCTCCCTGCCTGTTCCCCACCTGCTCCCTGCCCGCTCCAGCCAGGGGGCCTACAGTGCCATGAATCTGACTGCAGTGGATTTGATAGTTTACTCTAGTAATACAAGACCAATTTATAAATCTTTCCATCCCATTAGTTTTTATTTGATTTGGATGTTCAGATGTCAAAGCAAATGATTTAATTAGTGCTAAGCTGGGCTGCAGGGATGCTGCATTTCCCCCATTCTCGTGCTCCTTGCCTGGCCTGCAGCCCAGTTCCCAATGCCAGAAAGAGATGGGTGTACCCAGGAGCCCATTTGGAGCTCTTGGGCGTGGTCAAGCCCTGGTGGGGTGGGTGATACCCTGGTAGGCATGAGCCCCACATCCCTGGGCAGCCCCTTGCCCCAGCTCCCACTGGCAGAGTGGCACAGCCCCCTGGGGCCTGTCCATTGCTCCCCATGGCTCCTTGTGGTGGTGGTGGTGTGGCACAGCCATCATATTCCAGCATCCTGGCACCGGACACACACTTGCTACTGTGCGTGGGGGGCTGCCGGTGCCCCCGTCCTCTGCCCAGGCTGTCCCCTGGGACTGGGATGGACCTGGAAGTCATCCATGGCCAGGGTCCTCCACAGCACTGCTGGAGGGGTCTGTGCCTGCTTTGTCCCACTGGGAGGGGACATGTCACCAGCCCCATGGTGCAGTTGCCACCTCCTGGTGCCTGTCCCGGCTCCTTCCTTACCATCACCTTCTGCTTCGCTTGCAGGAGCCTGATGCCACGAACACTTGACAGCCAGATCACAGTGGAGAAGACCCCCAGCTACTTCGTCACCAAAGAGGCGCCGCGGCGAATCTTCAACATGTCCCGGGACACGAAGCTGATCGTGGTGGTGCGCAACCCCGTCACCCGCGCCATCTCGGACTACACGCAGACGCTCTCCAAGAAGCCGGACATCCCCACCTTTGAGGGGCTGACCTTCCGCAACCGCAGCCTGGGGCTGGTGGACACCTCCTGGAACGCCATCCGCATCGGGATGTACGCCGTGCACCTGGAGAGCTGGCTCCAGTACTTCCCTCTCTCTCAGATTCACTTTGTCAGTGGGGAGAAGCTGATCACGGACCCAGCAGGGGAGATGGGCAAAGTCCAGGACTTCCTGGGCATCAAACGGGTTATCACAGACAAGCACTTCTACTTCAACAAGACGAAAGGCTTTCCGTGCCTGAAGAAGTCAGAGAGCAGCGGCTTGCCTCGCTGCCTTGGCAAGTCCAAGGGCAGGACTCATGTGCAGATAGACCCCGAGGTGATCGAGCAGCTTCGGGACTTTTATAGACCTTATAATATCAAATTCTATGAAACAGTCGGGCAGGACTTCAGGTGGGAATAAGTGCCCGGGAGCGGAGCTGCAGTGACATGAAGCTGCAGTCTTCTGTGAGGGGGGCCCAAGGGGCTGGAGCCAGGACCCCCCTCAGCCCATCCTGCCCAGAATTGCGAGCAGAGGCAGGCAAGGAGTTTCCCTGTCCTTTAGGAGTCTGCAGTGCTCCGGAGTGAGCCAAGAAAAGGAAGACTCAGAGTCCTGCTGCAGCCACCAAGCTAAGGGATGAGTGCCCAGCAGCACTGCCTGTCCCAGTGGGTCAGCAGCGACGTGACTTCCTCTGTGAGGTCCTGTTTGCTTTTAGCACCACATGGTCCCCAGGGCCACAGTGATGGCTCCGTCCTGCAGCCTGTGTACAGGCTGCTCCGAAGCACGTCCCTCTGTGTCCCAAAGCAAACGGGTGCTCCTGCACAGTGGCAGTGGGACTGTCCCCGCCAGGCCATGTCCTGGGCAGGCAGAACTCCAGCCACTCCACTTTGCCTTTGTCACTTGCGCGCCATGTGTACCCATGAGGACAGTGAGATGTATCTGCTTGACAAAGAAGTCTATGGAAAATGTTGTACTGATATTTTGTCCTGTGAATAAAGCACAGAATCCTGCTGTTACGGGTACTTTAGTGGCACTAGTTTCCTTGTTCAGCATGTGATCCCTTCATGTAAATAAAGTGGCTTCCACCAGTCCGTATGTATGGGCTGTTCTTAGGACAGGGCTGGGCAGCCCCAGGCAGAGCTGGGGGGCCCTGGGGAGCGAGGGGACGGGCAGGGGCTCGGGCAGGACAGGGGGTCAGCCCGACACGACCGAGGGGACCTGTGGCACAGCCCTGCCTGGGGCTCCCCAGGCTCATCCTCTGGCACGGGGCTGGGAATGTCTCCGAATGATGCACGGTGGCTGTGTGGGGATGCAACACGCCATGGACCAGTTTGCAAGGCCTTACTGTGAGTGATGAGTAACCAGTGAGGTCTAATAGGAAAAAATTGTAGTTAATTAGTGGACACCTGGGAGAGCCCCATCTGCACCTCTGCCACTGCCAGCCACAGGTGAAGACGCACCAGTGAGGGCACCCAAAGGCAGTTATGGGCAGGTGGAGGGAGAGACAGGAATGAATGGCCATTGACAGGAAAATGGGATATTTGCTTGTATGATTTTTCCTTTAAAGGAGAAAAACATTCACAGCGAGACTCACAAATCCCAGCCTCGCAGTAGAAAAGCCATTTCCAATCCACTCCGAGGAGGCAGAAGGTGCCAGGTTAGATTGATCCTCCTGACAATACTGTATTAGTGGGAAATTAGAGCTGGAGCCTGAGGAAACTGCTGCGATATCAAACAATTACTTTACATTTGTCCTTACAAATGGAGGGAGCAGAAATGTGCTTAAATCAAGTATTAGCTTTCCAAAGGGTGAGCAAATGAGGGCTCAGGAAGGGCTGCACTGAAAATGCAGAGCACATTAGGAGCTCTTAAAAATGGCTTTAAAAGCCCCAAGCAGGCAATCTGCATGCCGAGGAGGCAGGGCAGGGGTTTGATGAGGATGGAAGGGTTTGGTGAGCATGTGGAGTGCTGCTGGTTTGGTGATCTGATGCCGAGTAGAGGGGCTGCCAGAGGGAGCCCCCTGCTCGCCCAGCCTGGGTTCTCCCCACCCAGGGGACAGGGGACAGAGCCTCTGCTCTCAGGGCTGTCACGCGACTGTTCTCAGCCGTCCCTGGCGCAGCACGTCCCACGGCCCTGGCTGCCCCCACAGCACGGCCACCGCCGTCGTGTGCGCCGTGTTTTGATGGGTTCACTCAGGCCTGAACCCCAGAGAGCAGCTGTTTAATATTTATCAGCTCATAAATAGTTAAATGTAATGAATGTGATTTAAGCGGTCCTTGATCCTACTCGTGCTGAAGAGCTCTTGAGACGAGCGGGGCCAAGGGAATCCTTCGCTGGCATCCCATTCACATCGCTGGCAACTGTCCTGCCCAGGAAGAGCAGAGCCACTGGAACATCCACGGGAGTCACAGCACCGCTCCTGCTTAGCAGCAGCCTCTCCTCCCAAAATGGCCCCCTCCCCACTGGGACCATCCCAGGACCTCCCAGTCAAGGACCTTGTCATTGACATAGTGTCCCCATTAGTTGTTCACCTTGCCTGTCTCCTGATGAGGAGACCCTGACCCAGGTGGGAGCTGCCCTGGGAGCACCATGACTCCGGTGTCCCCCCACGTGTGATATCAAGCTGTGTCGCTGGACCAGCACATTAAATTCAGCCCTGGTATTTCCAGGTGCACAAGGGGCATTGTTCATCCCTCTGACCAAGGCAGGATCACAGCGCTGTGAGCACCGAGAAAATTTGATTAACTTCTTATTAAGTTAATATGATTCAATTTCACTGCTGGCTCCATGTTTACTGGCAGCAGGCAGAGCCCTGGGAGTGACTGTGGGGGACTCCCAGCCCTGTCCCCCCACTGTGATGCTCGGCAGTGTGCTCCTAACACACCTCCCTCCACGCACACAGAGTGGGCAGCAAATAAATATGATCATTAACAGAAACCTCCGACTCCTCGGAGATGATGGATGCTCAGGGGCAGCTGGGATTCGGATACGTTCAAGTAGGTCAAGTTTCCTCCTGTTACTCATCAGGCTGCAGCAAGGAACAGGAACGCGGGGCCAGTTGGACTCAGGGCTCTGTCACTGCTGCCCTGTACAGCTGGATGGGCACAGCTGGATGGTGCAGCTGGATGTCACCCAGTGATGCCAGGACCCCCCTGCCCGGGCAGCACAGAGACACAGAGGGGCTGCCCCTGGCGCCAGCTCTGCGCCCGTGGTGACCCCGGCGCTGCAGGCTCCTCTCCAGGACACAGCTCACCAACAGGCTCTGGGGGCTGCGCCTCACTGCCAGCCCTCCCCTTCTCCACAGGAACCCTCCAACCTCTCCGGAAAAGTCATCCCCACGGAACTCCCAGATACCATCAGCCTCTGCCCCCCAATATGCTTCCTTTCCCGCCAGCCCCCTGCCCTGCCCATCGGCACTCAGAGGGCACGGGAGCTGCCCGCGGGCACAAGTCCCCAGGGGAACACGAGCTGTGCGGAGGAGGAGCTGGCTGTGCCTGCGGCTGCCAGCCCAGCCCGGCGCCCGCTCCCCGGTGACGTGCCCCCGCTCACAATGGATTAACTCATTTCATTTGCTTTGAAAGTTTTCCAGGTTCCTCTCCAAGCCCTGCCCAGTGTTCCACGAGCAGGTGCGTGTAGCAACGAGAGGACCTGATGGCATCAATACTGCATCGCTGCATAATTCATTACCTGACAGGTAATTAGCCGGCCGGTCCAATTAGTGACTCCTGTACAGCCAGGGCTGCAGGTGCAGGCAGCAGGGGACTGGCGCTCGCAGCGGGCGGGCGGCTGAGGGGGCTGACACTTGCCGGTGGCCGACACTTGCCGGTGGCCGTGGGGGCTGGCACTTGACAACGGCCGTGCCGGCAGCTCGTGGGGCCCGTGGGGTGTCAGCTGCCAAGTGACCTTCTGCCAACTGATGGTGAGGGGTGTCGCACCCCAGGATGCTGCAACAATGCCTGTCAAAGGCACTTTAGCCCTGGCTGGGGGTCCCCACAGCGCTGTGGGAACACTGACCCCACGGTGGTACCGCGGGCTGGCCACGGGATCGCTGCTGCCGGTTCCCGGAGGGAAAGGGGAGCTGGTGGGGCTCACACCATGTGATGCTGAGTCCCGGCCAGCCCTGAGCCACGGCATGAGGCCAGGTCAGCGCAGGTCCCCTGTTGCGAATAAGCGTTTTAAGATTTTAAAGGACCTTAACACGCTCACTCACGACATCCCCGCTCCCCGCAGCTGGCTCCTGCAGCGAGCACAGTGTGAGCACAGCAAACCGTCTCCGGCACGCTCCAGTGGCTGGAGATAAGGACAGCTTAGGGATAAATATTTACCCAGTGACTGAATGGATTCAACTGAGTTCATTCCTATTAGAGAATCTGTTAGTAATTATCTGAAGACTCGTTATTACCTGGGGACCTATAATCTCCCACAGTAATGAGTTCAAGTGGCTCCTGTGGCATATCAAGCAGGAAAGGGAAGGTGGGAAGGGGCCGCTGCCATTGCAGCAAGGGCAGGGCAGGGCTCAAGGACAATGGAGCCGGCTCGGCTTTGGGCAGCTGGCACTGTAGCACCATGGCCATGGGGCACAGAGCTGCCGCTTCGCCTCCCTGCAGCGGCTCTGAGGCAAGCCCTGGACAGAGCTCAGGTCTAGGCAGAGCTCAGAGAGCTCAGAGAGGCAAAAGCTGAGACCTGAATGGAACTGCCACATCCCCAGCCAGGCATGGCTGCCAGGGATGTGCTGCAGGACATGGCCCCTGTGCCAGGCATGGGTGAATTCCAGCTCCAGGGGCAGCCCCGGTGGTGGGCTCTGTGTCCCACAGAGCTGGGCTGTGGCTCGGCAGCATTGTCCCAGTCCTGCCACCCATAGGGACTAATTCTGCAAACCTGAACCAATTTTGTGTGACTCAACTAAAATAAAGTAACTGAAGAGCAGGATGCAAGGCAGGGCAGATATTGACAGATATTGACAGATCCCACAGCTGCAAGGGAGGAAAATCCCCTCCTGGGACACATGTCCAGGGTTCATGCCTGTTAGCAGAGTGATGGTCCCCACTGCCATCGCCACTCAGGGCATGTTCATCCCCATGTCCATCCCCATACACTGCAGGGGACAGCAGCTCCATGCCACAAGTGTGTGGATGCCCAAAACAGCAACACAGGAGGGAAAGTGCCCAGGAGGGACTGAGATGAGTTACTCTGCTGCTAATCCTGTGAAGGATCCAGCCTGACAGCTGAAACAATCCATCTCTCCTTGTCACACACCATGGACCCCTGGCCGGGATGGCAATGGTGGCAGCCGGGCAGCCAGTGCCCGGGCTCACACCAGGCTTCGTGGTCCCTCCTCTTTGCTCCTTCCCTCTCCACCTTCCCTGAGTGTTGGCAGGTCCTAATGGATTAGTGTGTTTTAAATAAATTTCTTTATTTATTTAAAATACACTAATTTTATTTAAAACACCCAAAGAGGCTAATGCTCTCAGCTCCATCTCTGCCTGCGACAGAGCTGCCGTGTGGCAGTGCTGTGTTTAGTCACAGCACTGCTATGAGACCAATCCAGTCATTAAGCTCTAATCTCTAAAACAAAGATAAAATTATGTGATTAAGATCTAATTAAAGTCTAACTACCAGCACCATGAATCACTTCAGCACAACTTTAATGGATGCCTTTCGAAGCCATCATGCATTTGGTTTCCTTCTGTGGCCAGTGATTTCCCTGCAGGGACTGGGTCTGCTCAGGCTGATGTTTGCTCTTGCTGGCTCTGATTTGGCTGGGGACCACTAAAAATGTTTACATGTGAGCGAGGAGCTTGAAAATCCATTTCTAACCAGACAGAAAATTTCATTTGACAAGCTCATTCAGATGTGCTGTGTCTCTGCAGAACTGAGCGGAGCAGGGGGGCACCTCGCCCGCCGCCAGCGCCGGCCCCAGCTGGGGACAATCACCTCAGCACTGCCATGTGCTTGGTGTGGCACACAGGGTACTTGGTGCCCCAGTGGCTCAGTGCCTGGGTGGCTGGTGGCCAGACCTGCACTAAATGCCATTAGCTCTCCTTGAGGAGAAAGAGCAAATGAAAGTCTTCCTCTCAGCTCTTGAGTTGTCCACCCTGAGGCACAGCCCTATAATAATGTTGATGGAGAATATTGTCATTTCCCTTTTTCCCAGCAAATCATTGCCTGTCGTTGTCCCAGCGCTGTCCCTGCCAGATCAATGCAAGCATTTTAATGCCCTCACTCCTGCACTTGCAGCTTGTCAAGGCAGATTCTGCCAAGGGCTGCCTCTACCAAAAGGCTGCCTCCCTGGGACCAGCAGCCCTGGCTAAAGTGCAAGTCCAAATTATTAGTGCAGTAGCCACCCCACTGCTAACGGCATCTTGTCCAGGGGATCAGCCAGGGGATCGTCCCACCCGCAGCCTCACAGCTCCACGGGATCAGCCAGGGGATCGTCCCACCCGCAGCCTCACAGCTCCACGGGATCAGCCAGGGGATCGTCCCACCCGCAGCCTCGCAGCCCTGCAGGAGCAGCTGCTGGCACGTGATGCCAGCAGAGCTGCTGGGGTGGTTTTCTCCCTCAGACCAGCTAAGCACTGTGGCACCTGTCCCCAAGGCCCCTGCAGTGATTGTCACCATCCAGGGCAGGATGCTCTGCCAGCTGAGACAGTGGCTGCCACCCCACCCACAGCGCTGCCAGGACTGCACGGGTGGGAGCACAGCCCCATCAGCACCAACGGCTCTGTGGACTCATCACACCCGCAGGAAAGTTTAAGGTGAAGGCAGACCGGTATTTCCCTTGGGGAGAGCACATCAAAACGGCTGCTTCCCTGTTGCTCACCCATGTGGGACAGGTGGAAATGGGTGTTGCAGGAAAACAAGACAAAGAAAACTTACAGCCCCATTTAGGTTTGTTCTATGTCTTTTTTCAGCAGAAGGATGTGTAGTTTTCCTGACGGTGGCACATTAAGTGCACCCACATCCTCTGGGGATGGCGGCTCTGCAACAGGTACCTGAGAGGCTCAATGGGAGGGAAGATTATTGTCATTAATCACCACTGGGAAACGAGGCACTGTCTCCAAACTGCAGCCCTGTATAATGGTGATTGTATACACATGAAACCATATGTCAGGGGAATGATCCCTGGATGACTCAGCCAACCAGAGGAGATAAAGGAATTGAAATTCAGGAGTGCTGCTGGTTTACATCTTCAGAGGGATGAGCTTCCTCAAAACACTCATTCCAACACAGCAGGGCTCAGAACTGGGTCGTTCCTGTTACAAGCTAGACAAACACACCCACTTGGCTTTGGGAAATACAGAGCAGCAGCAGGACAAGCCCAGGGGACAGGTGGGCTCATGGTGCTCGTGGAGCTGCCACCAGGGTCTTGGTGCCAGGGGCTCCCCTCACCCCTGTGCTGGGCCACGGGGGCTCACTGATGGCCACTAACAAGCTCTGGCTGCAAACACCCAGCTTAGCTCAGAGTCCAGTGTGGCCTTGTCCCATCTGCTCAGGCTCTTCCCTGGCTGCAGAGCTGGAGTGAGTGTGTGGGAGTGAGCAATGTTGCAGTGCAGTGAGCAGTGTCAGTGCTGCTGGTTCCCCTGGCTGCAGGGGGGGTTATGAGAAGCACAGGGGGTTTACACCTGGCTAGGCCGGGAAGAGACAGACTGGCATGGGATTGGGGAGGGAAGGGGAAAGGAAGGGGAAGGGGAAAGGGAAGGGGAAGGGGAAGGGAACTCTAACTGGTGAATGTAATTCTGACTTCTCAACAACACTAATGCCCAGCTTCTTCAGCGTCAGGGTGCAGCTCTTGCAGGTCCAGGAATAAGTGAAGACAGAGAGCTAAGTAGCCAAATTATCAATTATTCCAGTGTCGGGGGGGGTTCTGAATAGAGNGGAAGGGGAAGGGGAAGGGGAAGGGGAAAGGGAAGGGGAAAGGGAAGGGGAAGGGGAAGGGTATTGGCACTGGTGGTGTGGGGCAGAGGATGCACCACACCCCTCCCTGCCAGCTCCAACAGGCCATGGCTCACCTCCACACCAGGACAAGGGCTGCCAGGGCAAACTTCAAAAGGGGGAGAAAATGTTATTTCTCAGAGTTAATATTCCCTTGTGGATCTTATTCTGCTCATTATTCTGGTCGTTACTTAAGCAGCAGCTGCTCGTCACTCGTGGTTCGGTGGTGAGAAGGGCTGAGTGCAAGAGGCTAATTTATTTTCTTTTAGTGCTTCTCATCCATGGCAGCCCCTGGCTGCTCCTCACCACTGGAAACCAACCGGAGGCATTTCAGATATTTCTAATGTATGACAGCAACTGGGAAACAGAAATTACCCTCTCTGAAATAATTCCTGAGACAGATTTCTTTTGGCACTTCACGATGGAGACACGGAGGAAACGCGAGCTGCATGTACTAGTTTGCTTTTCCTGGGCAATTTATTAGCCCCACCATCTGGTTAGACCTTGTTCCTCTCCCCAGACAAACACACCTCACTGCAGGGATAGCACCTGGAGGCACCTGGGAGCACAGAGGAGACACGAGGGGCTTCCCGCTCTCCGTGGCCTCCATGCTCCAGCATGCCCAGCACTGCCACCACGGGCACTTTCTGCCATGTGGGGCTTTGCTGAGCCAGGCTCCAGCCTTGATGGTGCTCCCATGGTGACACTGCGGGAGTGTGGTGGTCCCGTAGGAAGGACCAGTGAGTCCCTGCCTATGTGTCTGCCCCGGAGCCCAGCCCTGCAGCAGGGCAGTGGGGGCAGGGGGCAGCAGGGCTTGGTCCCCTCCTGCTCTGGCCATCCTCCCAGCCGGTTCCCTGGTTCCATCCATGAGGAGCTGCTGGCATCATGTCATATGATGGGTCCCCGCCGAGATCCAGAGCAGAAGACAAATGATCTGCTCAGGATGCGTTGCCTTCGCTCCACCTGCTCAGCCCAAATGAAATTAAAATATTGACAGAAACAATTTCCAGAGGGAAATTGGAGAAGTCAGTGGCGGTGCTGGAGCCAAGCGGTCCCTGCAGCCCAGCTGCCTGTCATCTTCCCAGGGAGCGTGGGGACAGGCAGCATCCTCCAGCCCGGCAGCACTGGTGGGTGCCCAGGCATGGGGCAGCGAGTGCTCTGGCCATGACATGCCACCTGCACCATGGGAGCTCCTGCCAGGGCACCAGAGATATGGGCACAGTTTCTGCTGCTTTCGTGACACTCAGAATCATTTTGACATAATAGTTTGAATAAATAAAGCAAACTTGACGTTTTCTGCACATGCACGTTTTCCCCAGAGAGCCAGTGCTGTTGGGGAGGGGAGTGCTTGCTCCCATGCCAGCCAGGTGATTCCCTGCCCGGAGCAGCAGGAGCAGTGCTTGTGTCTCTCCTCCACTCACACTGCCCGAGCTCCGAGCGTTCCTGCCCCACGGCACCACTGCTCTCACACCTGGACCAGGACAGAGCTCCCCGGGAAGACACTGCCATCACCACCCAGCTGCAGAACAAGACTTTCCCTCCCAGTTCCTCAGTCCCGCATTCTAATCCATTTTCATCACTTTTTCCCCAGGGCATTGTGGCACTGAGGGAAACACAGGCCATTTCTGTGCCACCACCAAACTCAGAACCTCATCAAAGAATGCAATCAGGTAGGTTTGACAAGACCTACTTCTGCTCAACCACACTGACAGGCATGAATTTATATTCCCAGGCTCTAATTATCCCATTAATTGAATTTTGCAGTGATTTTTCCACATGTTTGCCCAGGATTAATGTCAGGCTAATTGGATGCAGTTGTCCGAGCCATGTCACTCACTCACTCCGCTGTCTCTTCGTACATGTTCTCCTCGCACCCGACACCATGCTCCAGCTCTTCAGGATCAAGAGGGAAACTCCAAGAGGAGCTGCTTCTGACTCTGGTTTAAACCCTTCTCTTAGGGCCAGGCTGCCCAGGACCCCGCAGCAGCACCCAGCACCAGCACTGCACTTGCCACACGCCCAGCACCCACCACAGCACCAGCCCCCTCAGCCCGGCGCAGCTCAGACCTGGCACGTTTCCCTTCATTGTCACCATGCTCTGCACAGCACGAGCAGAGCAGAAGGCGATGCTGCCGGAGTTAGATGGGGCGGGGAAGGAAGGGCCACACTGATGGAGCATTCTCTGAAAATCTCCTGTGACCACAGGATCCCAGCCAGAGGGACGTCCTCACCAGACACTGGACATGGCTGCCTGCTTGGGGCCACCCCAGACTCGCCCATGTGGAACAGCCATGGGGACAGCTGTGTCCCCCACAGCCTCGAGGACAGACGTGTCCCCTGTGGCATAACTGGCACGTGTGGCACAGCCCACCCTGCTGCTCTGCACACCACAGTCCTGGAGGGCTTGCAGAGCTGCTGCTTTCCTTGTGCCTTTTTTGCCCACCTGAAACCTTCTTCTTGAGCATCTAATAGATAGTCTGCATCTTGCAGGTTCATTTTTTAAAAAGGTTTTTAACGAAGGTGCTTGGCTGCGCACATACCTGCGTGTGCCACCCGTCCCAGCTCACACTGTAAAAACCACTGCTACTTGTGGAGAAGCTAATTAAAGGTAATCATGAAAACATTATTAGTCCTCAGTTACACAGAGAAATTTCCTGACCCTTGATCCTGGCCATCACAGTCCATTAGACATCTCTGCACACTTAGTTCAAAGGCAGAACACATGTCCACCCCTGCACAAGCCAGCCCCCGAGCTCTGCTCCCGGCCACAGGGAGAGAGCTGGGCCCGGCCGCTTCAAGCGCAGCTGGCAGAGGTCTGGGCTGGCACGTGCCAACATGCATGGCAAGGTGAGCGTGTCCTGCAACGCAGGCACATCTGCATCGCCCTGTCAGCACGCCCTGCCTGCCCTGAGCATGCCCTGCCCGCCCTGCAGGAGAGCACATCCTGAAGCGCACAGGACCTGACCCTGCCCTGGCATCCCTTGTCCCAAGAGATGTCACCTCTGTCACCCCCACCTGACACGAGGCTTTGCCCTGGCCCCAACCCAACTGTCCAGCAGCAAGAGCAGCAGAGAGGAAAGACAAAAAAATGCCCCTGGGGAACACCAGGTTCCTGTTTCCTGTATTTCCATCATCTCCAGCACCAGCCTCGTCATCACCTCAATGACCTGTGTTGGTGGCTACACTGGGGCTCAGCACAGCAACTGGCGACAGTGACAGTCACACTGCCAAGGTGCCCACAAGCCACCACATGCCAGCACAGCTCCCTCACACCCAGCAGACCCGTGGCCTCTCGCACTCCTGGTACTGCAGCAGTGCAATTAGGACCTGTCATGCCATAAAAATATTGGAGCATTAAATGTATTAGATAAAACTCCCTCTGCTATTAAAGTAGCTCACGTCCTGGAAATCTGAGCAGTGAGCAGTACAATTTCACCCAGTCATAGGACTGGATTAAGTTCTTCCCACAAAAGCCTCTTATTGTATGAAAAAGACCATTAGCAACCATCGAAATCAATAGGGACTGGCCCCGGTGCTGCAGCACCCGGCTCAGCCGGCACTGCCGAGAGCACAGGTGAGGCCGGGGCTCCTGCACGAGCTCTGCAGGAAGGAGCTGGGCTGAAGCCGGAGTTGGTGCCATCCTGCTGCCAGCACTGGCAGCTGGTTGGGAGGAACAATCCACAAGCTCAGGGAAGTCTTCCCAGCAGCCAGCCAGAGCTGCCAGGCACATGCCAGGGTGATGGAGCACTGTCAGATGGGAGCAAGACTGCGGGGCCCTTCTCATCCTTCTCCCCACTGTCTCTGGGGCTGGTCAGCTTTTTTCACTGCAAACAAGGCTGGGAGCTTTTCCCCTCAGCCCCTGGAGGCCACTCCAGAGCCCTCCGCTCCAGGAGCCAGGCTGGGAGCTCAGGGGCCACAGGGCTGTGGCAGCAGGACCTGGCAGCAGCACGGCAGAGGGTGACCCCATCAGGATATCACCAGTGCCCTGCCTGCCCTGCCAGCACCGGCCTAAGGGTGGGAGCTCTGTCACATCCTTGCTGTTTTCCATCTCCTTCCAAAGACATTAGGTTTATTTTCAGTGGCTTGATCTTGGGCTGAGTTGGGTGAAATGCATCAAATCAAGACAGAATGTTGCAAGCCTCATGAAAAAATATTTGCTCAATGGGGTTTTCCTCAATTTCTGCAAAGCAGGCTCCTGCCTTGTCCTAAGTCAGTGAGAACAGAACCCACTGTGTCAGGGGACAGAGGCCACCAGTGAGCAGCTCCCCCCTTCTCTCACCTTCCACCTCCTTCCTATGGCTCCCCAAATCCCACTCAGACCCTGCCACCTGCCAGCTCTGGTAACAAGGGTTTAAAAATTAAACAGTCCCTTAAAGTGAGAGGCTTGAGGCTGAATTCTCAAAGTAGGAATGCACTGGGGAGGAGGTACGAGAGGATGATCATGCGAGCGGCTCAAAGGAGAGACACGCTCCGGAGCAGCCAGCATGGAGACTCCTGCTCTGGGGAGCACACAGACCCTGGGGCTGTGCCAGCATGTGCACAGTAGCAGCTTAACAGAGGCCAACCACGCAAAGCAGCCCGGGATGTGTTCTGCTCTCCCCATCGTATTCCCACACACGGGGTGAACAGCAGTGGCAGCAGTGGCAGGCTGGAGACAGCACATACCCAGCCAGCCCTAGCCCTGCAAGCAGCAGGACACTCCTGCCCTCCAGTTTGGGGGACCACAAGCCCCTAGAAAGTGCCATCACCTTGCTGGGGCCTCCCAAAGTCGTCACTCCGCACTGGGTGGGCCGGGGGAGCGGTGCTGCTGGGATGGACGCATAGAAACGTGATTCAAAAATACTGTCACTTCAGGGAAAAGAGGAATGTCTGGGAGGAACTTTATGGAAGAGTTTCTAACAGGTCTAGCATTTACCCAGTTCCACATCTTTCTTAACCCTTTGGAGAGAGCTTATTTTCTTGTGAAATTCAGGTAGCAAATGAGTTTGGCTGCTCAGCCAGATGGGGAAAGTGGCTCAAATCCATGAGCTCCATCCAACGGACCAGGAGCACCATGTAACAAGACATGAGCGCTGGAGCCCTGATAGACTGGGAAATACAGGGCATATTTTGGTTATAATATTTCAAATCTCACAGAGAATGAAAATGCTTCCCTCACTGCTCCAGGTGTTTTCATGGCCTGTTTGCACTGGTTCCAATTTCATTGCAATTTGCTGCCATCCAAAAGCAGGATAGGAGCTGTGGGACCGGCCAGGACCACGGGCACCCCGGGTGGGTGGGTAACAGCTCCTCTGAAGTGCCCTAAGCTGGATTTCAGCCTGGGCTCTTGGTCCCCACAGGGGATGCACCTGGGGGCACAGGCATAGCCACACCCTCGGCCAGGGCACTGGCCTTGAGATGGAATTTCCAATGATCCTCCCAAGGGTAATTCACACCCTACAACAAGCAGATGCAACAAACAAGTGAGAAGGAAAACTTCCCTGGATTTTTAAAACACTCAGTAACAGCAAGTGAGGGCAATACATTATTTAAAGGCTTTTCCAAGGAAAGAAAATAATTTCAGCTTAGTTAGCTTTTTAGGACACCCTAGCAGAGAGCAGGGAGCACAGCGCTGCGGGCAGCAGGGCGGGCGCTGGAGCGGGGCGATGCACAGAGCCTGCGGCCGACGGGCACGTGGCACCGGGACCGAGCACCACGGGGCTGCGGTCCAGCCCAGCACCGCTGGCTCTGGACACAGCACGGAGGAGACACGGGGCCACAGTGCCCAGCTCCATGCGGGGTGCCAGGGACACCCTGACGGGTGCTGTGGGAACGCGGTGGTGATGGAGAGTGCGGCACAATAGGCACCGTGGTGCGGGCACGCTGATGAATTAGGTGTCAGTGGGTTTAATCCAGAGTCATTAGCCATGCTGAACGTTCGCATATCATTTGTTAAACTAATGGATCGCTGGAGGTCATTCGGTAATAAGAAAGGGAGAGGAGGGTTATTAGTTTTTATCAGACATTAATTGGCCAAAATCGATTGCGTGTTCGGTGTCTGCAGTGTTGTGGGGGTGTTTCCCCCAGCAGCGCCCCGGGCCGGCGGAGCGGCCCCGCGCAGACACCGCAGTGCCCGGCCCGGGCCG
>VZTA01018762.1:170056-205253 GCA_013398855.1 Mohoua ochrocephala | reverse complement strand
GCAGAGCCCCGGCGGCAGCGCGGCTCTCTCGGCCGGAGCTCGGGCCGGTGCCACCGCGAGCGGCTCCGGCCGCGCGCTTCCCCTTGCCCCCAGCCTGTCCCGGGGGCTGACGAGGGGCACCCGTACCCCGGTGCAGCCGGCAGCCCCTCCCCGGGGCAGCGCCAGCAGCAGCGGACCCGCAGCTCCCCCCGTTTTCCCAGCCCTCCAAGCTCCCCCGGCTGTGGCACGGAGAAGCAGAAACGAGCTGGGAACCACTCAGGTGATGTCACATTTATCTAACAAGTTTCCAAATGAAAACTAGCATTTGGACTTACTGCATTCAGGCTCAAAATTTGATTACATTTTTCTACAGCTGTAAATCTGCTTTCCTTTCTGCAACATTATTATTAAAGCCAGTATTGAATTGGTGGTGTGATACGTAAAATTTCAATCCTGGCTTTGACATTCCAGGAAGTTAAAAACCAATTACAGTGTGTGCTTTGCCTCAGGACAGAATGAATCATTGAACACAGCCACTTCACCGAGAGAAATTAAAGGCTGAAGCAGCAACATGGGGAAGGTATTACGTTAAAAATCAAAGGTCAATTAAAGAAAAACTGAGTCTATTTTATTTTTAATATTTTGCTTACATTTTCATTCCTTTCTGATGAACAAGGAGGCAAAATAAACCTGCACTTGTATTTATTTGCCAGGTAATAAATCCGGGCTGAAGCTGGTTTCAGGAGCTGAGAGGAAACATTGAGGTGATAAAAACTCCCAATAACCAGCATTAATCTCACTGTAACGAAGCCAGCACAGCAATAGGGCAGCTCCTGCCCTCCCTGCAGTGGCGGCCGCC
Source organism: Mohoua ochrocephala (assembly GCA_013398855.1). Taxonomy (NCBI): domain Eukaryota; kingdom Metazoa; phylum Chordata; class Aves; order Passeriformes; family Acanthizidae; genus Mohoua; species Mohoua ochrocephala. The sequence continues at coordinate 204,415 of VZTA01018762.1, read as the reverse complement.
CCCCCAGCAGAGCAAAGGGTACCCAGGGGACAACGTCCCAGTCACCGTCACCCTGAGCCCACAGGGCCCCCTCTTGGCCCAAGCTTGGCTGTGCCACACTGGGACGGGCAGCACCAACTGCAAAAGGTGTGAAAGAGGATCAAAGCCAGCACCGTGGAGTGCGAAGAGCTTCGTGTCCCACAGCCAACACTTTCCTTGGGGCTGTGGAGCCCACCGGGATGCACGGGGTGGGGAAGCACCCAGTGGCACGACCGGCCCCACAATACAAATCACTTCATAAATCAGTGAAGCACCCGCCCATCTCCCTCCCTAAGACCAGGGGCTCTTGCAGAGGTGATGTCACAGCCCATGAACCCATCCAGCACCGGGGGGAACCGGCCACCATGTTCCTCCTAACCAGGCATGACAGGAGCTCTGATTCCATGGGTAGGATCGGCGCCACCCGGCCGGGGGCAGGTATTTACCGATGTCAGCAGAGCAGCGAGCGGGGCACTGGGGTATCTGCAAGCTGCGGCAGGAGGTGCTGACCCCTCCTGTAACACAGCAGATCGGTTGTACTTGCCTCGCTCGGCAGCAGCCTGTCAGCGCAGATGCCTTCAACATGAGCTCTAATAGATAATCCACACCTTGAAATGCAGTCTATCATCTGCTCGTTACCCTCAATAAATCATTCGCAAAATATTAAAACGCTTAAAGACTGTCATAGGGGCTCCAGGAATTGCTTTGCAATGCGCACACTCTGCCTGTGTAAGGAGCAAAGGGATTCACGGTAGCACCAGCGGACACGGCTTTATTTACAGTCTGGAGCACAGAGCCGTGGAGCGGCGCTGGGCGAGCCCCCCCGGCCCCCCATTACCACTGCCAAGACAATCTGACCCCAGCTCTGGAAACTCATTAAGGCTGTTAGGAAATGCACCCGTTCTCCAGGGAGCCGGTTCCGCAAGATTAAAAACGGGAGCGCGAGCGTTCCCGACTGCGGAGCACTCACATCCATACGGAGTGCGAGCCACAGGGAGACAGCGAGCTAATGTATTCCCAGACAATTTAGACTCATTTCAATAAAACCACAATTAGACGGCAGCGAATGGCGGGGAGAGCAGCTGTTACAGCACCGGGACACCCAACACAACACGCCCTGGCGCTGCGTGACACAGACAGCGCGTCCGTCTGCAGACTGCGAGAGAGGGGCGGCTGGGCTGGGAGTAATGATACTCAGGAGCTCCTCCCAGGGCTGGAGCTGGGCTGAGAGTGCCAGGTGCCTCCTAATCCCAGGGACCTGCTCCCCAGGGACCCCACGCCCCCAAAACCACAGGAACACACCAGCGGGATAAAGAGCCACAGGTCCGGGAATCCACAACCAGCCTCAATCCGCAAAGCCACCAGCATCCATCGCCAGAGGAGAGGGGCAAAGGGGCTGGGGGAGCTGGAGCGAGGACACGTGAAAGAGTTGGGGAAGTTGCCCAGCACCAGAGCCCTCCACTCCCAGCGGTCTCCTGCCACCCCCAGCCCCAGCCCAGCCTGCTGCCCACCAGCTCCTGTCACCCACAGCAGTGAGACCAAGCTCCAGGCAGGAGGGGACACATTGTGGACCCAGGTCCTGTGGGGTCAGGGGACCCCACCCAGACCCTCAACCACCATGGGAAGGGGCACAGGAGACCAGAAAAGAGACCCCCCACATCTTCAAAAGCCCCCCAGGCCACCCCTGCCCACAAAGTGGCCCAACCCAAGGGGCTTCTAATGGTCCCCTTCCCTCAACAGCCCCTGTGCCTCCGACCTGGGGACCCACTGTAAAATGGTAAATCCACCTTGGAATCAGCTAGAGGCTGATGTCACCATTTCTTATTAAAAGCTGGGTTTTTGCTCTACGATGGACTAGTTTTATGTTCCCATAAATTGCCAACTGCTAGCCAGATCCCCACAGAGCCAGGATCGATACCTGGCCGAGGGGAAAAAGTGCTGAGGAAGGAAAAGCAATACTCCAATTAGAGCAAAATTTAAGAGTCCAGGGGTAGGGGTGACAGTGCCTAATGTGTTACAATTTATTGACAGCCTCCCAAACCCTGGGTTTTGTTCTGGCTCTCAGAGGCAGGCAGGTGTCCCGCCGGGCAGCAGCAGGGACTTGCACGTCCACCCTATGCACCCTCAGTCCTGGTTGGCACAACCAGTAACCATTCCCATGTGGTTTGGCTCCTCCAGCCACACACAGGGTGTTCTTGGCTCCTCTGGTTCATCTCTCAGCAGGGCAGCTCCGCTGGTGCCCCCTGAGCGGGTAGCAGGCAACCTACAGCCCATGGGACAGGTGACTACCAGCCCCAGACCAGGCTCCGGGGGCGCAGGGGCCAAGGGAACACCTGGCACCCCCCCACCGGTGCTCCTCAAGGACACACCCACCTCCCCAGGGTGTCAGAAACCTGTGCCCAGCTCTACAGTAATCTAATCCCAGCTAAACACAGCATAATCCCGGCCCAGGAGAGACATCTGGGAGCCCCAACCCTGGGCTCCCCTCCCGACCCCACTCTAGGCATTGCCTCCCCTGCCCTGCCCATGCACCAAGCGCCTGCCACGGACCCTCAGAAAATGGAAAGCAATAGAATTGATCACTCGCAGATCAAAGTTCTCAAGTGTTTTCCACGGACCTCTTGCCCCCCTCCCAGGTAGGCTGGAGGATGGCAGTGGGCTCTCTGTTAAATCCCGTGGCCAGAAAAACCCAGCTGGATTGGAGAAATGTTGGCAAATATAATAAACACAAGTACATTAACTCTAATTCTGCGAAGCCTTTGGCTATATTAATCTCTCTTTAATGTAATCACCTATAAATAAATGATGACCCCATGATTTAATACGACATCTGCCATCCTCATTTCCACACAAGATGTGAAGCAGTGCTCTGGTACATGGTAGGGGTGGGACTCGTGTGCGTGACTGGCCACGGCAGCAACCGGCTCCTCGGCCCAGCGCCCAGGGGCTCAGGTCCAGCTCACCATTCCCAGCAGGATGGATGGAAACACAGACCAAGGCCACATGGCAAGGCCTGGCAGGGGCCATGTGCCCCCCAATGCCCAGGGGCCCGTACAGGCAAGGGGTGATGCAGCACAGCTGTTGATAAACACACCAACATCCCCATTTCTGTAACCACCGCCAGGCAAGGGGAGATCGGGACAATCCATCTGGAGATTCGGGGAACAAGGGGGGTTCACTGACAACTTCCACTTTGGTGAGCACCGAAGGGGCATGGGGCACACACTGACAATGCTGCTCACCTGTGTGACAGCCCCCTCCTGCAAAGATATGCATGGGGGAGGAGAGAGAAAAAGAACCCTTGAGAATCAAAAATGGTGTTGAAAGGTGAGTTTGTGAAACCCAACCCAGCCGCGATGCAATCCGAGGGCTCACTGGAGCAGGAGGATCAGAGTCCGCAGCGGAAAGGCCCCCAGGCACGGGGAGGGCACGTCACCTTCCATTCTTCCGCCCAGAGGGCACATGGGATCGCTAAAGCCTTTCGTGCCCGTTTGCCCTGAGACTGGGCAGCCCAGCAGGGGCTGGTGCCAGCAGCTGTGGCAGCTGGAGCAGCTCTCCCAGCCCAGGGGCTGGGTCACTTGGAAACAATCCACCAAGGACAGAGGTTTTCCGTTCGGCACCCAGGAGCAGGAGCCTGTTCTCCTTCTGCCTTGCTCCATCCTCATCCTCGCTGGGCTGAGGCAGGTGGCAGCAGGAGCAGCCCGTCCACATTCTCATCTGGCAGCCACACTCTCATCTGTGTCTGGAGCCACCGCTGCAACACCCTGCTAAAGGAAAAATAGTCTTTAATTAGGACAGAGCTGGAAGAGCTTCAAGGCTCCGGCATCTGGTGATGGCAGGAAGGGAACAGGCAGAAGCCCCTCAGGCCACCCCTGCCCTTAATACCTTTGGCCATGTTGTAGGCAGGAGTGGCCCGAGGGTCTCCTGGAGGTGTGGGGATCTGGCCGGGGGTCTCCTGGCCCCAAATGCCATAGGCATAGGACCTGGGTCCATGTGTCCCTTCTGTCTGGAGCTTGGTCTCACTGCTGTGGGGGGCAGCGGGCATAGATGGGGCTGGGGGTGGCAGGGGACTGCTCTGGTGCTGAGAAGCCCCCTAGTCCCTTCATGTGGGGGGCTGAGCCCCGACACGAGGCATGGACGGGTGGACAGGGAAGACTCCCACCTCTGCCTGAGCAGGTGTGAGCCCTCAAACTCCAGAGAAGAACCAGATCACATCCCCCTGCCCTGGGGCTCGTGGACCAGACTCACCAGCACAAGGGCTCAGGTGCAGGTCCCACACCCACTCTCGGGACCGTGGCCGAGCACCGCAGGACCTGGACTGATGGTCTGTGGAGAGAGAAGCATCAGGAACAACAGAAGGGAAGCAGAGCCTGTGTCTCCCCTCCCCAGCACACACGTCTGGGCCCAAAACCAGGCCTCTGGGTTTGGTTTCCCCAAAGGAGCCCTGGGGCACACGGGGAAGTTCCCAAGCCCGTGCCCCCATCCTGGGCCCGGAGCAGGCAGGGCAGGAACACAGCAAGGCTGAAGCCTGCAGCCTGGAAAAACGCTCACTCAGGCAGGATGCCTAGTAATAAATTTATTGTATTTTATTACATATTCCCCTTTTTGCACTTAATTCCAATTCCTCATATTCAAACTCTTCTTTCTGAAAGAAAATGATTTTTAACATAAAAATATAAATTCTGCATATTAAAAGTGCATACACCTCGAATAATAAAACATACAAATAAATAATAAAAGGCATTGACACAGTCTCATGCAGTTGTCCTCAAATAATTTAAAATTTATGGTACAATGTTCAACCCCAAGTAAAGACAGCCTGCTTTCCAATTACTGTACAGGTCAAAAACATTAAAATACAGAGGAGAATATCAAAGGTGTGGGAAAGCCCCACGTCCCTGTACCAGGTACAGTGATGTGACATGCAGTTTGAGAACTGTAGATATTCCAGTGTAAAATCTGACATTGTGTCCAGAAGAGAAACTGCATTTGCAACAGGACTTAAAATTCAATTTTAACCAATGGTGAGGCACAGGTGGTGAGCAAATCTGTACAAATTCATACTTGGAAGGCCACAGGACAATAATGGAGCCACTCGTGGCCTGGATTCCCTTGTGTTACCCTACCCAAGGCAATGTAGCACCTCCAAAGGGGTTTATTGCACTCACAAATGCCACACGAGCCTGAGGCTGGCGCGTGTGCGCTGCAGGGCTGAGTAAGCTGGGACTGGTGGTTACACTTAGTTTTAATCTGTGTCTTTTAAAAAACACTATTTGCAGATAAATTGAGTGCTATCACCTTTAAAAAAATAGAAGAGTCCCTAAGCCTTTAGACCTAACACAGATATTGTACAAGTCTTCAGGTGCTTTTCTTTTACAAAATAAAGCTCTTAACAGTAATTGCTTTACGGTGCTTTTGTTGAGAAAACCACGTAGGACTTTCATCTCACCACAGATTAAAACTAAATTTCAGTTCCCTCCACAGGTATCATTAGATACTGCCAAATTCTTTTGGATTAGTAGGCAAATGACAAAGATTCAAAAAAACCCAAACCAAACCAAAATAAAAAAAACAACACCCAACAGTAAAAGTATTTGGAATGTTGTTTCCAAACCCTCTCCATGCCGGCTGACGAAGGGGAGGGCACTGAAGCTGTGGGGCCAAGAACCAGGAGGAGTCCTGGGACCTGCACGAAGCCCAGGCCAGCCCTCACCAGCTGCCCTGGCCATGCGGCACACACGGCTGCCCCGGGGGACCTGCTGTCCAACAGGCCACGGCTCAAACCCCAACACCACAGGGTTCTGGAGCACGGACAGGCAGCCCAGCTACCCCCACGGGCAGCCGGGGCTCCTCCAGAAAGGCAGGCAAAGCCCCAAGGCCGGTATGGGCAGCTCGAGGACAACTGGGAACCGCTCCCCTCACGCGGACTCCCACAGCAGCTCTGAGCGCCCGCACGGCTCCGGGCGCCTGCCTGCCCCTCCTCACAGCACGGGCAGGCCCTTACGTTACACGGAATGGCAGGCCACACACAGAACCCCGAGCAGGTCGCCCTGCTAACAAAAGGAAAAACAACACAAAATAGAAATCAGTTTGTTCTCATTTCCCTGCTCCGATCCCTCTAACCTTACGTTACGCTCCAGCCTTGTCAGTAATGCAGAATCCTGCAAAGGAAAGAGTCAAAGATGTGCAAAGGAAGCAGGAACCCAGGGACATGCTCCTGTGTGCCAGCAGCAGCTGCACCACGAGGCAGCAGCACAGACTCCAAGCGGTGCTCCGGAGCCACGGCTGGGCTAGAGGCTTGCATAGTTAGTAGGGACATGCATCGGGGACGGCACGGCCATGCAAGCTGCCTCGCACCGAGAAAAATGGTTGGTCATGCTCAAGTTTCGGCTTCAGAAAGCAAAACCCCTGCAGCGACGGCGGATGAGGGCACTTGCAGTGGGAGAAGTGCAATTAAGCTGCTAGCTTTCTATCCTAAGCATCTTGTTTTTATTAATCCATATTTGATAAGTCTGAAAGGGTTAACAATTTACACACGCAAAAGTGAGACACAAGTTACAGAGAACTGCAGGCACCAAATTGTCTATCAAATGTGATTAATACAAATAAAAGGTGCCTCTTCGATACACGTCATTGAAAATGTGCTTATAACTTGAATACTACTAAACACTATCCAAAAGACACAGCCCAAAAAGGGTAAAAAAAAGTCTCTAGGTGACTCCTGTAGGAATCGAGCACTGGAATGAAGGCGCTGCTCTCCTGCACCCAGAGGGCCAATTCCAGGAGCAGGAGCAAGTGGCAGACTAGGGACGTGGGGTGAAACGCAAGTCACACGCTGGCACAGGCGACTCCAACCCAAAGCCGATTGGAAACACGCTGCCTGAAAGCCTGCTTTGCCTTGGAGCTCACCTGTTTGGGAGCAGGGACACTGCTGAGCCTCCCCCTTTCCAGGCATTTCCCATCACCGTGAGGCCACCCTGTACGCCTTTGCTTCCCAGTCCTTGGCAGGAGGATCCCAGACCCCGCCATCCCCAGACAGGCTGGGCAGGACTGGCAGGGCAGACCTGGCAGCAGCCGCTCCCATCCCACTCAGATGCCCGTGAGACCTACAGGCCCCACACGCCACCACCCAGGGGAGGTGGAGGTCCCTGAGGAGCAGCGGCCTCTGAGAGATGGCAGAGCCCACCTCCCCCACAGCCACGAGTGCTTCTGATGGCCAACAGGAACTTTAAGAGATGACCATGTACACGCAGCTGCTCCAGAATAGCCTCAAGCCATTGCTGCTTGAAGGATCCATATGCAAAGCCCCGGTGGTGTTGGCATCTAGGACTTGGAAGATCCCTCTCTCTCGAGTGCTCCCTGGTACCATGCCACGTCCTGGCAGCTGGACAACACAATACCATGGACAGGAGTTCCTACACGTGAAAGGGACAAGAGGTAAGTCTGCTTTAAAGCAAGGAGAGAAGACTGATGATTTTTCCCCAAATCCCTTTAAGAAGGGCCTGTAATAACCTACATTCAGTTCCAGAAACACTTCTCCTACTTCACTGATGGAGTCATGACTGTAACAGCAACAAGGCTTTGATTAACACTCCCAGTGAACAGCGTTTCCCGGACCGACACCCTTCAACCCTCTCCTGTGCAAGGAAGCTCATTTACTACTGAAGATGCATGACACCAACAAGCAGAGGCGTGGAGTGACACGAGTGGCTGTGTTCCCAAGTGCCCTGACACAGAGCAGACACAGACACGGAGCAGGGGCCGCGCTTCCCAGAGACCGCACGCGCACGCTTTGACGTTTTGCCTGGTGTGTGTCTTATGTTCCACATGAACTCTGGTGCACCCTTGTAAGTCAAACCATTTTGCCTGAGGACAGCCCAAGCCAAGCCCTCCTGAGCAGAAAACCCACCAGAGAGGAGCAGCATCCCACCCGCTCAGAGACGAGGGTACTGTCAGTGCAGCCCCTCCTGCCTACCACACTCCCCTGCAGAGCAAGGAGCCTGTGCACCAGAGCTGCTGTTCCAGAGGGACAGAGAAATCCAGTTTGGCAGCATAAAAAGAGCAGATAGTGCTGGAGCTGGCAGCGGTTGGCATCAGGAATTATGGAGAATGTGCAGAAAGAGAGCGAGATTGCATCTCATGGGATTGCAGAGGTTCAACTACTTTTATCAGCTGCTGGAATACCAGGACCTCCATCTCCCTTCTGCCCAAATGGGAGTTCCAAGGACCACTCTCTTGCTCCAGATACAAACACTGAACTGGTGTTCAGCCAGAACACGGATTTGGACATGGCTTCGAATTCCCTTCAGGCATGCAGCACAGGAGCAAAACCACCTCAAAACCCACACACCAGCTTCCAGTTTAAACTCCTTCAGTGAGCGATGGTATGAAAAGAAAATGTCATTTGATAAAAATAACCTTTCACAAGTGTCCATGGTAAAATGCACAGAGAGTAGTTCTGTCTATTAAAAGATCCCAAACCGAGCCAGCATGAGCCACTGGAATTACATTCTTGCTAGAAGAGTTGTTACAAGAGAAGAGCCAAGACAGTGTAAGACCTTAATACAGATAAAACCTTAAACAAATACTTCAACATCAACATTTCAGGGAGTAATTTAAGTACTGCAATGTCAAGCAAGTCTTATCTGCTCTGCTGGATATAACAGAAAATAATCCAAGAATAATCCAAGTCATACATTTCAGAAGCAAGCAATGCGATCTTTGCTTCTTGTTGCTGCAATAAATGAGACTGAAACAATGCCCGGACGAAGGACTGCACTGAGGGGATGGTCACGCTCGGGTTGGAACAGTCAGGGCGTTCCATGTGCAGGCTGTGGGCACTGCTGGGGCACGTGAAGGACATCACCAGGACATCAGCAGGACATCACCAGGACACTGTAAGGGTTACATCGCAGGTGGGTTCACCCTCACACGCTGACCCCAGTTCGATGGCACTCCCGGCTCAGCCCCACACACACGCTCCGAGGAGCCAGCTACCCCCAACCCTTCCCTCCCAAGCTTGCTGCAGGTGTGTGGTGAGCAGAAGAGTGATCACAGAGCAGCAAGGTGCCCAGAAGACCTGGGGGCAAGACTGCCTGCACGGCGAGCAGCACCTCAGCAAGGGAGATGGCACAGGCCGGTTTGTTGTGCTGATAGGACAGAGCACACACGTGCCTGGCTCCAAGCTATGCCCAGAGAAGCTCTGCCATTGGACTGGACAAGCACAGACCTCGCTCAGCAGAGAGCATTGCCCAGCTTGTCACGACCTACACGACAGGCTGTGGACATAAAGGATATGCAGCACATCAATAAAAACTCATGGAATTTAAAAAAAAAAAGATTACACCACATATATGTAAAAGGACTTAAGAAATCCACCTTAAGAGGAACCTTACAGAACTTGAGGAATCTCCCCTGTAAGAAGGGCATGTAAACAAAGACATCAGTAGATGTAGTGTTTTGACCCTGATGGAGGCTGTCGTCCAAACAAGAAGGGGAACCTTCCACTGAGGGACACGTGGCAGCCAGACCCACGGGGAGGGGACGAGCATGCCAGAGGGAAGAACGTACAGCACTCTGGAGAACAGGAAATCTGCTCTGGGGGTTTGGGTACAGCCCTGCCAACCCACACAAAGGGGCCTGTCAAAGCATGCTCAGAGAGGGCAGGATGACACTTGATCTAAACATCACCCCTAGAGATAATGGAGGCTTAATTACACCACTATGATAAGGGTCTGAGCACATTAGGAAATGCGTCCCAGGAGTTTGAACGGGGGCATCCTGACAGCTTCACGGCCATCCAGGTGTGTGGACACAACTTTCCTATGATACTGCTTCCACAGGACGAGCTGGCCACCAGCTGCTGCCCAGGGATTTCTTCTGTTGTTTAGCAGAGCATTTCAGAAGAAAGTAGTTAAAACAGGACCGGGTAGAGGTTGCCTTAGGTATGGACAAAGCAAAACTCTTCATGGACATAGCAACAAAAACTGCAGGTTACATTTCAAACTTCCTGCTGTTGGAATGCAAAAATTAAATCTATTACACAGACGCGCACAGAGACACACAGGTACCTTTCTGTCCGTCACTAATGCTAGTCCCTCCTATACTGGCTGAGTATATACCTGAGAAACAACATTAGTGTTGAAATATTGCCCTTTAGAAAGCTTGAAAATGGAGGGGAGCAGGGAGAGAGAGTTGAGAGCAGAAAGAAGCGACAGTCTCTCCAGTTTCCTTCGCATCCTCCACAGCTCAAGGCCATACACCAGTGTGGACACAGCCCACTCGGAACAAGACCAAAGGGATATCAGTTCACAGCTCTACAAAGCACACCAGTGTCAGTACAACTGGGGGTCAGATTCCAACCCTCAAATCTGAAGAAAGTTGTTGCACTTTCGACAGAGACTCCTGTACAAGTGCTATGGGACAGCTGCATTCATGTTCAACAGCGACTCCAGCTAGGCTACTTGCACCGGTGCTGGCTGCCTGTGGCTATTTGGTTTGATGGCAGAATCAAAGGCGCTTTAACAACTCGCAGTTAACTTCTCCTCAAAACATACATTAGGCACATGAACAAAAAACAAGAGCTCAGAATAAATTAGCTTCTCAGCAGAAGAAAAGACACCTGGATTGCAGCATTTCACTGAGGTTCCAGAGAAGGCCGTACAGACACCTGCATGCTGGAAGGTAATTTTTTCAGCGGCTTGTCAGCAGACTGCTTGCCACTGGAAGGAGGAGACTGGACTCCGGGATCTAGCTGGGAAGACTTGGACTTGCGACTGGATAGCAGAGAATGTTTGTTAGATGTGGCATCTTTTGAGACAAGTTTTTCTTTTGTAGTAATGTTGGCATTGGTTTGAGAGGCTGGTGGGACACCACCTTTCTCTGGTTTGTCCTCCAGCACATTTTTACTGCCTGACTTGGAACTGACACTCCCTGTCTTTTTTGAAAGCATCGTTGTCTTCCCCAGGTCTGCCGACCTCCGTGTCTCCTTCTGCCTTAAGGCTGATTTAAAGAAAGACAAACCCTTCTCTTCTGACTTGCTGTCCCTCTTCAACCCAGAGCGCGCCCCAACGTTTGGAGACCGCAGGTTGGCCATGGAGGAGCTGCGCACGTGCTTGCTGTCCACTGCCCTGCTGTCGCTCCTGGAGTGGCTGATCCGCGGGGAGCTCGTTCTTGAGCTGCTGGTAACGCTCGTTTTATCCGACCCCAGACTGATCTTGGAGCCCTCCCTGCTGAGGCTGCGGTCGGAAGTCCGGCTCTTCCCAGACGAAGAGCCCTTAGTCAATGAGCCTGATGGGGTTTTCTTGGCAGCTGTGGAGGATGGAGAAGAACTTGACTTCTGCTTCTGTTGAGCTGATGGGACAGATGCCTCCAGGGGCTTCGTGCTGTGGTCCTTCCTAGCCTGAGTGGGAGCAGGAGACCCGTGTCGCCCGCCGACCCTAGAAGAGTCTGTCTTACTTCTAGACCGGGAAGCTTTCTGAGAACTCTTCAGTGGAGGAGAAGAGTGAGAGACTTTGGTCTCTTGGGTAGCTAAGACTGTCCTTCCCTTCCTCAAACTTTTGTCTGGCTCAGAAGCTCCTTTGGAGCTGTGACCCTTCTTAGGGGTGTCATGTGCCTTCTCTGCAGCCAGCCCCGTCCCAGCTGGGGCTTTCACCTCCTTCACTGGGGAGCTGTCCACAGAATCGCTCTGGTCAACAAAGGCGATTTGATTGTTGTTATCAAAAGGGTCCAGAGCAGGGTGATTCCTGTCTGGCTGCACAGAGCTTTTACCATACCCATCTGAAAGGTCTGAGCTAGATGTCCTTACAACGGACTCTTCCCTGAACGCCCCTTCCATGACGGCCAAAGGGGCTCTGCGAGCCGTCCTGTGCTCTCGCCGACTGCTGTCACAGGGCTCCAAGTAGCTGCTGGAGAGATTCCTCAGGCTGCCAAAGCACGAGGTGGAGACTTTATCATCAGCAGCTTCCCCGATCTTCTCCAGGGTGGAAGCAGAGGTATGTACTGGGGAATCTCCAGAGAAGCGTGACGGGGAGTTGGAGCGGAACTGCAGTTTTGCAGAGAGTGACCACGAGGGCCTGACACCGTTTTCACTCACTGCCAGCGGGCTGGTGACAGAGGATCTGGATGACAAGCTCTGGCGTTGGACACTCCTTACAAACGGTCGAGTTGAAAATCCTCCTGCAGAGAAAGCAAGTGACAGTCTCAGCGGGAAAGCCAAGGCTGCAGCTGGTTTACCCCACCCACCCACATCTCCCCACGAGAGCCAAGCAGCCCACCCACACCACACTGTGTGTCTCTCCATGCAGGCTGTAGGCACAGTTTCTTACACAAAAGCTGAATGAGGAATCCAGCAACTGTTATTTGCTAGGGGTCACCCAGGAGTAACTCTCTGAAGCCTCCAACTGATAACCCAGATTCTTCTCTCATCCCTGAGCAGCAGGAAATCAAACACAGGGTTTTCACCTCGAAAGTCCTTGAAACGGGCAGGGAGATCACCAGCTAGGATTATGATTCCGTATTAAAGAGTATTTCCCAGAGCATTTTGTGAAAGGCAAAGTAGGATTCCCACCTCTAGATCAAGTGATGTAATTGTATTTAGAAACACAAAATAGAAGTATTTTAGAAGTGTGACTTCCATGGCCAGACCGGACAGCTGTCACAGCACTGCTGCAGGGACATCTCCACACCAGCTTCCAAATGCTCTGACTGACCCACGAAGCTCCACATTCTCAGAAGTTACAGAGCAGTGTGTGGAAGAACGAGGCAAAGCCAGGAACTGAACAGTAACTTGTGAATGAATGATGAGTGAATTTGCATCTCCCCCCGCTCCCTGGGACCATCCAGCAGCACAGCAACAGGCAATTAGTGCCTATGCTAAATCTGTCAGCACTGTGTCAGCCACCCTGCAAAGGTGATGCAGTGAGGCCCAGAGAGAACACACGCACAAGAAGTTCCTGACTGAGAGGTTTTGTTGATGGCATTTGCTTTCTTTGAAAGGCTCCTTAAGGTTCCTGCCCTGTTCTCCTCCAACCTTTCATATGAGACAGAAGACCACCTGTGCTCCTACCGAGCCAGCGCCTGCCTGTCTCAGCTGCTGGAATAACTGTCCTGTGCAACCACAGATTTTGCAGCTATTTTAGTAAGGATCTCGCAACAGAAAGACAAGTGGCCCAGTTTTCCCGCCAACAATGATACGCACCATCATCTTCACTCCGTTCCCCAGTCAGCTCCACCGACTCGGAGAGCGAGGCGAGGGAGGTGCGGCGCGAGGAGGCGGCGGAGGCGATGCTGGGCTGCTTGCTGCCCGGGAGCCGGCTGACCCAGTGCTCGCACAGCGACGAGCTCGTGGAGCCTGCAAGGACCGGGCACGGGACAGGTCAGCAGCGCACGGCTGCACACACGGAACCCTGGCAGGCCAGGGAGTCAGGGACATCAGGCACACACTGCACTGCTCTGGCTTTGGCAGACACCTGGAGCCCGGAGCCGGCCCTCGTGGCCCCAGCATCCAGGGAAGGGGATGGGGCTTTCCTCTTACGGAGCAGTTATGGTCAGAATAGGAGGACAGAACTGCGCTTGTCCCAGTGTGCTGTGAATACCAGCATACAGGCAGTGGCGGGGTTTCAGCTGCCACCCCAATGCCACAAAACTCTCTTTTTTTCCGAAGGCAGGTCACCAAGCCTGCACCTGCCCACAGTTCACCCTGCATTCCACCAACACGTGCGCTACCAGTGCCTCCTTGGGACTGAGAGTGCTGCCACAGGGAAGGAGCGAGTCACGATTTGATGTCCTGGTTCTGACAAGGGCAGCTCTGAGCAGTCACCTGTGGGGACATACGGGCTACTCCCATCTCCACAGCCTCCCTGCCAAAACTGCATCAGCAGAAGAAGTGGAAGGTTCCCACAGCCACAGAGTCAGACAAGCCTTGTCGAGTTCAGGGACACGGAGTGGGGGCTTAAGCAGAGCTGGATAGAAAATTCTTCAGAAGAACAAACTATCCATGAAAGGCAATTTACAGCCACCCTTGGACAGTGCCAGCAGGGCTTACCTGCCACCGAGCTGTTGGCAGACCACGAGGGGATCGCTGTGCGTCGCTGGTAGAACAAGATGTAAGCTGTCTGCTTGCAGACTTCACTTTCAGAAAGTTGCTGAACTTCACTGTCATCGAAGCAGTACCACTGGCCATCAACAGAATTCTTGCAATATGCTAAGAAATAATACAGTACTGTAAGACTCCCTCGTTCCTACTGCCCTCAGGTTTGCTGTACGATATTTAACATAACCTTATCTGCTACGATGGACTCGGAGGAGAATGCGAGGAACAGATTTATTCTTGCATCATCTTCCAGTCTGACTGGCAAGATGGAAGCCTGAGGCTGCCAGAACATCATAAACAGCTTACATTTCAGGACTTTTTCTGTCCAAGATTACTACTCAGAACAGAACATCATTTGGGGTGGCTCCATTCACTTCTGTACCTTCTGTAACTTATGGCACTCTGCTTCCATCAGTGACTCCCTTTCTGACTCCATACAGAAATATAACCAGTTTCTCCGTGAGAGGCTCCACCATAGACAGCATAGCAGGACACTTGCCTGTGTAGTGTCCCCCTTGCATGGTGCCATGGTGGTTGCAGACAGCATACAAGTCATAGATATAGTCCTCAGGATCTCTGCCGAGGCCATAAGGTTTCCTCCAAGGTGACCAGTGCGATGGCAGGCTCCAGCTGCTCTGGCTGCGTTTCACAACGTGAGGAGTCATGTCCAAGCCACTCAAGGGAAATTTAACCATGTTCTGAAGTTTCATCCTTCGGTCTCCTTCCTGTGTACAGAGAAGGGCATGAGCTGCAGAGGCCCAAGGCCACCATGCAAGGAAAACCCCAGGTGAGGAACACATAGGGCAGAATGGCTGTTTCTAAACAGGGGGGTCTACTCACATCACTCAGCAGTCCTCCAGCAACACTACAGGCATCCTTACCTGTCTAAACCTTTTGAGATGTATGATGAGAACATCAGGTAAGGTCCAGAGGCTCAGTGTGATGCTACCCTGCTGCAGCTGCTTACAGTGTGGGCATCGCCACGCATCATCTGGCGCAAGCTACAAGGAACGGGCAGGAGTGGGTATTGGTTTTCAAATTCCAAGGCAGCTTGCACCACACCACTGTTCCTCTGCTGCCCCAAGCCCAGTGCAGACACTGACCCCTCTGCCTCATCTCCCTCCAGCATTTATCAAGCTCACTGGAAATGCAGGGTTCCCAATGATGCTTTTCAAAGTGACAAGCAGAGACGTGAGTGCCTCATTCAGGAGGCACTTCCTGCTGCAAGGCAGAATCCAGCCAGTACTGCTGTGCAGAGGACTATTTTGCACCTTATAAACGCCAATGCCTTGGAAGGGGAGAAGAAGGAAAAGGAAAAACCAAGGCAAAAAGCAGGCAGGCTTGGCAGCCTGAAAAGTATTCTCTCAAGAAAACCAGCAGTAGGAAAAAAAAAGGCAGGGAAAAAAAAAAGCAGAAAAACATCAGAACAGAAAGAAGAAAGGTGTACTTTGGATGTCACCTCTGACATCTCACTGCCCTCTGGGAACCCTCGTCCTCTGTAGTCCCAACAGCACAGTTACACACTGAAGACTCCCCCTGTCCCCCAAGCCTCCCTCCACAGCCCAGTGCTCAGAGAACCCGGCAGCCACAGAGATTTAAGCTGTCAAACAACTCTTCCCTCACCTCTGAAAGAAGCAACAAGAGAGGCTCCAAAATCATTACAGCTCAGTCCTGGGTCCAAAGGCTACCTCCAGACCAGCCCTTTGTACAGCAGATTAGAGACTACCAAAAGAATTCAGATGGCTTCCATGTGCCAGGCAAGGGCCAGCTCAGAGCCCTCTCTAGCCTGCCTGTGGCACACCATCACTCCTGCCTCTTCAGCCTCACACACCACAAGCAGAGCTAGAGTAGGGGAGCAGCCACGTTCCTGCAGAACTGAGCTCAGTGGTCACTGTGCTGCTGTTTGGGGGAGTCCCACTCAGTGGGGGCTGCCTGAGCCCACCCCAGCCCTGCTCAAGCTCGGAGACACACAATTGCTCCAGGACGTTCCCACGAAGCCACATTGTTCTAACCCTTTATAAATATATATAATATTTCACAAGGAGGAAATTGCCAAAGAGAGGACTAAGTTCTTGTATCAACATCTGGGCAGCAAAGAACCCAGCGGCAGGACCTCCCACAACCTTCTCACTGCAGAGGAGCTCCGTTAGCAGCACAGATAACTAGTCTTGTGTTACAAATCTATTCTCCTGTCACAAGGAATCAACGTTTGCAGAAAAGAGCTGCTCTGGAGTGAGGGAGTTCCTGCGGCATGTGAACAAGCCAGAGTACACAGTCCGTATCTACCTGTTCCTCTTTGGTGTACAGTTGGAAACACTGAGATAAAGTGCAGATCTGAGGTTGATGATGAAGCTCTCTCTGCTGGCGGACGCTTTCAGAGTCTGGAATATATTCCTCTTCTGTATTCACAAACAAGCTGCATCAGGGAGACACCACATTTACCAGCACATCCCCTTGCTCCCCAGGCTGTCCCTGCAGACAGGGGCTGGGCACAGGTGGAGTTTGAGTGGTCTCATGTTTGCTGAAGGAGTCACAGTTCACACAAGCAAGCTGCAAGCAGCAATTGTGAGATGAACGCACTTTGAGGTTTTTTACTTCATACTTACTATTCTTTAGTTTCTTTGTCCCATTCTACCACTAATTTCACATGAGCAGTTCCCCCCTGTCCGCATGACTTCAATGCCCTGCAGAGAGGAGCAGACAGAAGTCAGACCATCTTTCAATCCAAAGTCTACGTTATCTTCTACACGCACGTCATTTTTCTCCACAAGCCCTTCATCCTTTCTCCACTCCCACAGCTCAAGTTTGCAACGGAGTAAAAGGAATTCACACAGCAAAAAACTTGGCAAAGCTGGCAAATGCCTTCACCCAAGTATGCGAGTTCTGTAAGGCAACATACACCTGTTACGGAACAGGCATCTACCAACATTTCTGAAGAATAACAGGCACAAGAAAAAAATTTTAAATAGTGGGAGTAATATTTTCATTCTGTTCTCCATTTCCAGGGAGGACAGACTCCAGATGGCATGACACACAACTGAGGTATGCTCACACAGCTTCCTGAGGATGCTCCATCATTTCCCTGCTCCTCAGGCCTCTGCAGTCCATTCCACACATCCACACCGGGACTGTTCATTTCTGCATGGTCAACACCGAGTTCCCAGCTAACACACCTCTCTCCACTCCTGGGAAGGTCCCAGCACCCAAGGGCCAGCTCACCTTTCCACTGTTGGGTGGCAGAGGGGTCGCTCCTCCTGAGGTAGCAAGTATGTTATGCCCACAACACTGACCACTCGCAAGCTGAACGGGCAAACCTGCAACAGGGAGAGCAGAGATCACCTCGGGGGCTCCAACCCAACCTGCCCACGTGCAAACTGCTCTCAGCACTGGCTGACAAAGACTTTACCCTAGAACACGTTTGACATGAGAAAGCAAACGTACAAGGTCTCAAATATGCCTGTGCCAATGAGCTGACAGACGGCTGAGGTACAGCAACTGAGCCTGTGCATCCAACAGCTCCTCTGTGGAGACCAGAGAGGACATTTGTCTCACCTGCAAGCAGGCTGCAGGCCGCAGGAAATACTGCATCTTCTCCAGAATTTCCTTCTGCAGAATATCCCAGGCAATTGTTTTTTCCAAGTGCAACACAAAGGGCAAGCCAAACCTATGGGAAGGAGAAGCATTTGAGAGAACAATTAAAAGATTATCCTGTTCAGCAATCGGAACCTCAAACTACCTGGGAGAAGCTCACGTGAAGTTCTGTGACGCTTCAGAGGCTGAGGCAGTTCTCAGGCTCCAGCTGACACAAATGCTTTTGCCATGGTTGTTTCTCACTTCTCCTCCTCCCCCCATTTTCGATCCAATTTAAAATTCCCACCCATAACAGGATCTGGTCAAATGTGCTCCTCTCAAACCAGACAGCTCTACAGAGGTGGTGTATCCTCCCAGCTGGCCTGCATTTGCTCCTTTACAGTAACGCAATACTTGAAGTTCACCAAAATTAGAAATATTTTGCTGCACTCATTAATGCTTTTTGATCAATATGTTCTTTAGCACCTGACGTGAGCAAGCTGCTGATAGGGATGCAAGCTGCTGCTCCTTCACCTGGAGCCTGTACTACAGGAGAGTAAAATCCAGGTCAGTTTAGGAAGCAGCCAGAAGAGTAACTCCAACCATACTGCTGCCAGTCACCTTTTGCTCTGCTGTCCAGTGCACGCTCTGTTACACACCAGCAAGACAATCTTGTCATTTGCTGCTAGTTTAGGACAGGACTGTTCCAGTTTTCCAGACTTCACCGTTCCTTGAGAGTAAGCTATTGTTCGGGAGTGCTCAGTGACACATTTCAAGTTATTCAGGTTATTGTTCACATGTATTCCTGAAAAAGTAGGAGAAAGGAAATATTTTATTAGGTCATTTGCCTTTAGTGCCCTGATGCCCCCTCAAGAAACCGTCCTTGGGCTGCAGAGGAGCAGGTCAGTATGGAACCAGGAGCATTTTCATCACTCGTACAAAGGCTTCAATGAGCAATTACCTTTCACAGCGACTGTTTCTTTGGAGAAGGACATTATATGCCAAGTGCTCCTCCTCTGATTTTTCACAGAGGGTTGTACAAGCACTCTCAGCTTTTACTGCCCACAAGAAAAACTAAAGCGCCGGGAACCCAACTTGTTACTTTCCATAATAAAATTTGCCTTTCATTACACTCCATCTGCCCAGGACACCATGATTCCCTTTCACTTCAGGGGACATGCAGAGGCCGAGGGGTTTGAGCTTGGAAAGTGTTTGTTCATTCCTGAGACTGTTTATTCATCACTAGCAATCTGATTTTAAATAACACAATTTCAGTGGCTTCATGTGGTCCCTAGCAGGTCTTTAAATTAAGCCTGACAAGAGATTTCACATTAAGCCAGCCTGGCCTGCAGCATCAGCCCCGAGAAGATGCACAAAGGAGTGTACAACACTGCTTGATAACCTCCCAGCTGACAACACTATTAAATCTTCTGGAATGAGCCTGGACAAAGTCAGAGCTGAAATCAATACACCAGAACATCAACAGCTTGTGGGACTCATTCTTTTCCCACACAAACCTCTCTCGCTAGTCACCTGAGGTGGGCATTAAGCAGAGTTATTGACTCACCTCTCTGACTGAGGATGCCCTCGGGCCTGAAGATCTCTGGGGTCTCAAAGGCAAAAATGCAGTCACTCTCGTGGATGGTGTCCAAGTCGTCGGTGTCGCAGAAGGAGCGATGGAACCCATCGTAGTACATCTCTGTCAGCACGATCTGCAGGCAGCAGAAGCAAACCAGAACCCATCAAACTACCCACACCTGGTTTGGCTCAGTGCCCCATCTCTCAGCCGGGACTTTCCTGCTCAGGGATGGCACTCCTCAAAACATCCTGGCATCAGCCAGGAGCAAGGAACAGGGAAAAGGACAGCCACAAACGAGAAGCTGGGGTAAAAGCAACATATGGAGAGGTTTTGGTGGAATTCAACAACTTTCCTGAAGCTCTTCCTACAGAGGAATTTGCCCAGTGGTTCCCTCACTGCCAGCATGCAGAGATCACCATAGGGTCAGGCAGGTCCACACACTCCACTGAGGGCTATTCCAACATCACTAGGATTCAAACAGCCAATGCACAAGGAAAAGCATGATCCAGATTTCCACCACTGCCTTGCTTACCTGTTCAACCATGGGTAGTGAATTTTGATTCCTATGTATCCGACAAGGGACAAAAGCCTCCACTCTCCCTCCCATTGCAGGGAGAGCACACAGGTGAGCAGCCCAGCCCATTACCTGCTCCGTGGGTATCTTGGTTTCCGAGGAGACAGCCTCCCGCAGCCTGGCCACTGTTCCGGAGATGGGCACGGCCACCCCGATGCGCATGCAGTGTGAGCATTTGCCCTGGTACACCACGGTGACGTAGAGCGGCCTGTGGAGAGCACGGGAGCACTGCCAGGCTTGGGCCGAGCACCTCTGGGCACTGCCTGGAGCAGCCTGAGCCCAACCTGGGCACATTCAGGCTGCCCACCAGGTACAGGGCCCTCCTGACTGTCCGGATCCACCTCACACTGCAGTTACGCTCAGCTGCAGCCAGACAAGCATGTTTGATTTACAGACTCCTTTCTTACTACATGGCCTGCTGTCACTTGCTCCCACAAGTAAAACATCTCAAAAAAGGCCCACAGAATAAAACACCTCAAAAGGCCCAAAACTGTCTATGAGAAGGCGATCAGTTTCCACCAAGGATCCTGTAAGGAAGCTTGGGACAGTATAAGACAGCACCGGGAAGTACTTGGAGAGCTGCTACTGGGAACAGGCTGCCTCTCAGCCCTCAGTCCTGCCTCCAACAGCAGCCAGCAGCACTGCCTGGGGAGACAAGAGGGAGGGGACACCTTCCCTGGAGAGCCCACTCAGCCTTCACCCGGCGGTGAAACAGGGATTTCCAGAGCAAATGTGACAGAGCAATGTTTAATCTGCCCTATCATCACTCTTGTTCCATTGCTTCTGAAACCTACACAAGTTTTCTGGATCCAAACACCGGGTGAAGGAGTTTGTTTATACCACAAGTAGTTTTGCTGTGCATCTCTATCTACACTTTGAACGTTTTATCTGGATTTTTTTCCTCTCCTGAAGCATTTTGCTTTATTTGCATCAGCTGTCTTTCAAAAAAGCAAAACATTTTGCAGGAAAGATTTTAACTTCATTTTTTGAAATTGGAGTGATCAGTGAGGCTGTTCTAAAAAAAAAAAAGTGTGTTTCATCCTTTTCCCTTTTTTAATTTTAAAATGCTATAAATTAAGTGAAAAGCACTGGTTATGTGAATCAAAGACTTTTTCCCCCAAAATTAATTCTGTAGGAAGGATAGGCCTTTCTGAAAAAAGTATTTTCCATTTTACCTGCAAAGCAAAACATAAAATCCCCATATGGTCCTATCTATCTTTTTTAAAGACTTATCGGAAATTTTGCTGATATCTGTCTTCCTGCTGTAATAAATTAAACACCACCACATGCATGGGAAAGAGCCAACATTACATTCAGGACAGTTCCATACCGAGTGTGGGGCAGAGGGATCGGCAGCGAGATGCAGAGGAAAGGGTCGAAGGTGTTGCTCTGCTTCTGGCAATGAGGGCACGTCAGGGAGGACCTGGGACAAACGTGGATAAGAGGGCAGAGTTACACCCCACTTCATCAGGAATGTATAAACCATCAAATCCCATCTTCACCAACAGCAGGTCCAATGGGAAACCCTGGAAGGGTTTTGTCTTTGGAGAGAGGTGAAGTGACAGGACAGGGACAGAGACAGTCAGCACTGGGATGCACACAGCTCTTACTCAGGATAAACTCTAGACAAGAATTCTCTCTCATTCAGAATCAACCTGCACCTTACAATGCCTTTGTGTCTCAGACCAGGCTTAAGGTTTCTCCCTTGCAAAGGAAAAGTTGGTAAATACTGGGTAGAAAGCCCAGCACTTATAATTCTTACAGCAGTACAGGCAAAAGCCATCAAGGAACGCTGGTGATTCAGCTGTTCTCTTCCAATAGCTCTGAAATTAGAAAGCTCTCTTCCCAGAACGTAGGGAAACACAAGGGAAAGCCCTGAAGGGACAGTGATAACTTCAGCTCAGAATTCCCAAGTGCCAGATGACAAGCACTCTGCACACACTGGAGATCCCTAACTCCCAGGCACCTCCAGATCCTGCCATGGGCTCTTCCCTCGGACAGTCAGGGTGAGCCCCATAGCACTGGGCTTTCCTGAACCTTTGCTTGTGAAGCACTGACTCACTTTCAGGATGCACAGGAACAGGTGTAGTGGTACATACTGCAGATTTACACAGAATATACCAAATTTGAAGCAGTGAAATTCTCTCTTTCCTCTAGAGCAAGGTCTTAGTTCAGATTCCCTTCAGCAGGAATTCAGAAACAGCTGTTAACATAGTGACACCAGTCCCACCTGTACTGGGAGCTAGTGTCAGTTTAGAGTTATACTGGGGCCACCCACACATTCAACAGATTTACAAAATACCATACCTGTACTGGGCTTGAAAGAGTTCCTGCACAAAAGTGCTACTGATGGGAAAGGCTGGGCCCTCAAGCAGCACATCATCCTCCAGCGGCGGCTGAAAGAGAGGAACAGACCCTTGAGGCACATCCAGGTGTGGAGGGGGTGCACCAAGCAGGTGGCTCCAGAACGCCACTCAAATTTGTGCCTTTCTTAGCCAAAACCACCGGAAAAACGCCACAAGCATTTTTAACTACCAAGCACGCTCTGCTCCAAGGGGTGGGCATGCAGTAAGGCAAGGTGGGCATGACAGCCCAGGGAAGAGCATGGGGCTCACACCTGACAAGGCCCAGCAGCCCCCTGGTAACACCTCCTGGCTATTGCAGAGCCACAAAAACACAACTGCATCAGGGACCACTTGCCAGGGATTAGTGGAACAGCTGGTTACATTCCCAGGGCAGAAACAAACAGTATTTTAACCCAAGATTTTGTTCCATCTGAACTATTGAAGTTGAGAAGCCAATGGAGAGAACTACTTTAAAAGGAAAGCCTGTGCGCAAAGTTAGACTCCCACACTGTCTCCTAGCAGAATCCCTTACCTTGAGCGGAGGCATGCCGCTGGAATTCACCACGTTGTTCAGATCCTCGTGGACTCTGTCGAGGAGCCAAAGCAGGAACTCCTGGGCATCGTGCTGGGCATTCCCGCGGTACTGCATCGCGTTCTTGGACACGATGTTCTGCAGAGAGGAGAGACAGTGCAGCAATAGCTAATGAAGACCCGAGGCCACGCCATCACACCTACCCCTGCCCCACAGCATCTGACACTGCTGCCCTCATGAAATCTTCTGTTTGCTCAAGCTGAAGCAAAACAAGAATTTTGTCTCCTAATGCCCACGCGCTCTGTCTTGCTCATTGCGGCTTTGGTGAGGTCACACATTTCCAAAAACATTGATGCAGGTGCTCAATGCTAATCTAGGCCTACAATTCCAGGACTCGGCCAGGATCAGGACATCTATCAGAGATGCTTCTAGAGTCTGATCATCATCACGCAGGTAGAGCAAAATTACTTCCCATCAGCACCCTCTCAAGTACAGGCCGCCATGGAAATTTTTCCACTGGGTTATCAAGAATCCACTATGCATAACTTGCTCATCCCAAACACTGTCTTCTATCGCCAGCCAGGGAGGTGCAGCTTTCCCTGCACACAAGGAACCACAGTGTCCCAGAGCGACCAATGCTGGAGCAGCACAGCATGGGACGAGTGCTGCTGGACTGCTGGATTCCAAACCAGGGGGACTCAGCCACAGCTGCAACAGGGACAGCTGGCACTGCTGTGGATACACACTGAGAGCCTGGGGAACCACCTAATTTACTCTCAAATTTCTGGAAACACCGTCTCAGGACACCAGCACAACCAAGGGATTAGTTCAGACCTGGTTTTGTTTGGACAGGAACGGGAAGGGCTTGAAGCTCATCAGCAGCCAAAATCTGGTCTTTGCAGATTTATCCTTGTCCTACAGCTTTGGAGACACCTTTCATAATGCAGAAGTTTGCTCTGACCCTCCAGTCAGGCCACATGCACCCCTTCCTCAGGACATCTCCTCCTTCTCCCCCTTGAAAAGCCGCCACGAGCCCACATAGGATTTAGTAAGGAATGCCATTACCCACCAACATCAGAAAACACTTTCTCTGATCCAGCACTCCGATCTCACTTTTACCTCCCAAACCCACCCCAAATGGCCAGCCAGTTCTCCTCACTGCTCACTGGGCAGCACAGCACAGGTTCTGAAGAATGGTAGCCAGGCACCAGCACATGCATTCGGCTGGAATTGCCTCTGGAGTAACATGCCAGGGTGGGCTGACCTCAGCAGCTGAGCCAGGGTTCCTTCCTGAGAGCAGGCAACACCACTGCTATGGAAAAGCCAGCACATTCTGCTGCTCCAAGGAGGCACCAGCTGCAGTCAGGAGAACCAGCCTGCTCCTACCAAAACACTTGGTCATGGGACAGCCACTCCCACACGCTCACTCCATTAATTCTGTCCCCAAAGTCAATACCAGGCTTCTCTCTAAGAACCAGGCTCACAGCAAAGCTCACATCAGTCACTCGGCCTCTCCCCAGCCTCCCTGTGCTGCAGGCTCCCGGGAAGGGAATCCTGCCTGGCATGTGCCCCGTTACAGTGCGGCACCTACATCCCTTGGCACACCTGTGGAGAGAAATACTGTTCACAGGGGACTCAGCCCTAATGAGCGGGATCCCCAAGGGGGACAGTGGCACGAGCAGAGGCCAGACGGTACCTGCAGGGCAGGAATGGCTGGGAAGACTGCAGAGCCTGGGCCCAGCGGGCTGCACGTGCGCCTCGTGCCAGAGCTCCTCCACTCCCCTAATCAGACTTTGCAACAGATTTGAGAAATGAGGTTGGGTTGCTTGCTTTATCCCTCTGAAAATGGGGTCACCGGGGAGGGGGGTGGTGATGAAAGAGGCAGGAAAGGACTGATAAACATATACTCTCTATGCTCTGTAATCTGTCCACCTGTCTCAAGGCAGCAAAATAATGGAAAACAGAAATAATCTGCTCTCATTACATATGTGCAGCCCTTCTGACAGCAGATTTACTGCCCTTGCTGTGCAGGGACCAGCACTCTCCCACATAAAATATGTGCACACAGCTTGAGCCATGGGAGTGGTCCTCAGCCAACACTCTCTGTGCCACACTGGTGTGACCCCAGCACCTCTGCTTGGTGTCCAATGTAACCTCAGCTTGGGATGCTGCTGCAAACCTTTTTATGGGGAGAGAAATCTGAAGCAGTCTGTGGGCACTTGGAGATTAATGGAGACCAAACAGCCTTCTCTGCTCCCAGCTCCCATTAAGCAAAGCAAGATCCACTGGCAGAAATAAAATGATAAAACATAATCCAAAAAATGGATCCAAAAAAGTCTCTTCAGGTATCTTCAGCCTGATACCTCTTGCCCTTCTTCAGAAGAAAGCTGAGCTGAATGCACCCAGACAATGATGCAGGGAAGAATGTAAGGCATACATGTGGAGACTTGCTTTGCAAACATTACCTTTGTTCAAAAAAACCTACACTGAAAATTAAATTTAGCCCTTAAATTAATGTGCCAAGTTTCAAACTGAAAATCAATCACTAACACGTGAAGCAGAGATTGTAGTCCAGTCTTAAGTGGTTACCTCACTACATCTCTCCAGAACTGTTACCCATACTCCTACAGTAGCACACTTGAGTTTTAACAGCTGTACCCATCCTTCCCAACCCACTGTGCCCAGCTCAGTGCCAAGGGGATGATGTCCCTTACTCTCACCAGGGGAGGAGGGCTCCAACAGCACTGCAGGTCACAACAGTGCCAAGCTCATTCTCAGTGAGTTGACCACAGAGAGCCAAGGGAAAGAAGTGCTGAAACACCAACCATGTCCCCACACACAGCAGTGTGTGGTCCCTCTGCACCAAGATACCAACAGCTGTGATGGGAGCAGGCCTGCACTGACGCTCTCCCATCAGCCAGAGCCAGCAGCCTTATCTGGTGTCCTTTGTCCCAGTGAGCTCAGCCAACAGGCACTGTCACTGCACTTCAAGGGCCCGTCTAGACAGAGCTGACGATAAAAGGCTCTTGGCATTGCTGGGAAGAAGCAAATCCAGTATTTCAACTGAAAAGGGGACATGGAGGGGTTCTGTACAGAAATATAAGGACTTTGGGAATCCAGGCTAGTATTTCTTATTGCCTCTTCCCCAGAGGCACAGCACATCACTCCAGTCCAGACCCTCCCTGGCTTCTACTGATGTGTGTCCCTGGTGATGCAGTGTCCCACAGACAGCAGCCAGTCTGTACCAATCCCAAGCACAGCGAACCCACGGATGCACGGCAGTCATGTGCCTTGTTCTGTATCTGTGTCACTGCTCGTCTCAGAAGCATCTCCATGATAATTGCTCTGGTTTTCTCAACACTCTTGCAGCCTGAGTGGACTAAGGATAAAGAGCTGCCTGTGGAGACACATCATAAGACGTTGGAAGTGATTCAGGAAGCACTACAAAATATCAGATGCAACTTCCTCACAAGAGGCTCCGCTAAACAAACGCTCCAGCAACATCGGCGTCACTCACACTTCCTGCCAGCACTGCTACAAGTGGGTCCATTACTGCTTAAACCTCCGTGGCTGCTGCTCCAGGGAATGCTGTGCGCCCTCCTCCCAGCCCGCTCCAGGGGGCTGCGGCAGACGTGTGGGGTGTGGAGGGGAACAATGGACACACAGTCAGAACAGTCAGTGCTGAGGGACATGATTAAATCTGAGAGAGAGAGAGGTGCCGACTCAAACAATTTAACAATTGAGACAAACACCAGGAACTCGTAAAGTGCAGCCCCCCCAGCCTGATGGGTCAGCACCAAACACAGCCCCACACGCCTCCCTATCCCCTGGCCAACTCCCTGCTGGGCTGAGGGCAGTGGGCAGAACAGCACGGGGGGGGGTCCCCACAGCCCTCAGCAATAGACAGGGCTGTACAGCAGCTGGGGGTCTCCACAACCCTGTGCTGTGGGTGGGGGACTGAAGCCTCTCAGCAGCCAGACTGGCCACTCCTGAACAGCTCCAGGAACATCTGACAGGCAAAGCAGACAAATGAGCAAGAACCTCATCATTGAGCACTGGCCACCCAGCACCTCTCCACATTTACTTTCCAAGTCTGCCCTTGCAGCCCAGCAGAGGGTTTCTTGCCCTTGCCATAACCCTAAACTTTCACTCTTGTTTTGCTCATCACTTAAGAGAAGCCAACACCTCATTTTGCTGGTCCTGCAGTAATGCAAGAGCAACTGTAACTGGATGCAGATACAGAGTAAGGAAGCAAATGCTTTAAAAACACATGAAAACACATGAAAACCACCACATTTACCAACCCCCAAGAGCTGTTAATCCTCTGCCCCTAATCTGGTTCTCCTGTAAGTATAGTTGGCACATCTGACCAGCCTCCATCCAGCACTGCAGGGTATTAAGAATGACTCCGGAACGATTCGGGTGCAGCTGTTTCAGCTGTGAGGCACCAGGAGTGGGCATGGACTCTGACACTGCCTCCCAGCACCTTCCATGATGCACGGCACCTCCAGACCTTTCCTCAGCTCAGCCCTTACGAGCTTGGCAGGAGGTGGATGGATCCTCCATTCCACCAGACGTGCATGCACTGGTACACAGACACCCTGAATGAAGTGGCTCCATCCAAAGAGATAAGGGGGAAAATCAAAATTTCCTATCAATCCCACTCACATACCCCTAATGCAAGCACCCTGCAACCATACCAGTCCCTGCCTGTCCATAAAGTAGATTTACAGCAAAGACACATTATCACTTTTATCAGGCCACTGAAAGTTTAATAATAATTCATCTACTGCTCTAAAGAGATGCAATAAATAGATCGAAACAGAGCTGAACTACTGGCCTCTTCTTTGCTGCTATTATTGTTCCAGATCACAAAGACAACTAGAGGAAAAATGCCAGTCTGCTATTTTCCAGTGTGGCCCTGGTAGGAAGCAGCTGTGGAAGGATTTTGCACATGAACAGATAAAGTCAGCTCATTAGAGACCTGACCCAATGACACACGTGCACAGGAGAGAAAGGCTATTCTTTCTCTTCTGTTGAACAGTGAGTTATGCTCAACCACACTATTTCTCTTTTTTAAGCTGACAACCACAGTTTTGCATTTGGGTAAGTTCTACAGCAGACAACCGCTTACCTGAATCACTCTCTGCTCACACACAGACAGCACTTTCCCCTCCCTGGAGATGTTCTTTTCTGGGGAGACCAGTACCGAGCCAGCAGCATGGTTCAGGCCCTGGGGCTCAGGAAGGGAGCTCCTCCAGTCCAGGGGCAGAAGAGATCACTTTGGACTCAGCCTTACGACAGGCACTGAACGGGGAAAAGCGAGCTTCAATGACAGGAGGTCTAACACAGCAGCCAGGGCAGGACAAAACACTCCTCCCTTGCCCTGTGGGCATCCAGAGGCACCAGGGCTCTGGAGGCAGCACCCCACGGGACACGGCAGCTCCCCGGGCCGCTCGTGTCTCCACACAGTCCTGCCCTGTGCAATGCAGAGGGGAATAAGCACAGCCACTTATGAGAATACTTCAGGAAGCAAAGCCAAGAGGAGCACTACAGGGAGCAGCACACCAGCACCAGAGGGATTCTCCACCACGTTTAACAAGCCCAGACAAGAAGCAACATCCCACCAGCCCCTGCCTAACATCTGTCTCATGCCAGCAGCTACTCTCGCCCTCCCAGGCTGAAGCCTCTTAATTCTCATTAAGCACCTTCCTTCAATGCACAAGGAGAGAGTGAAGTTTGTCCAGATGATGCTATCCAGGGCTGCCGTGTGTGTGCACGGACACGGAGGTGGGCTGTGGGTGCTGCATTCCCCAGCTGGCACATTCCTTTCCAGGCCCTTCCCAGGAGTGCAGGTCTTGCCTGCCAGAAGGCACCGCCAGGAGTCGGTGCTGGCTGCTGGGAGAACTCACCCTTATAAAGAGCAGAAATCCCGTATTGTTCAGCAAGAGCTTCTTTTCCTGCTACACTAACAGAGCAACTGGTGGGATCCAAAGGAATAAGGGATTGAGGAGCAGGACAACGCCACGAATGTGAAGCAGTTCAGTAAAGGACTATCAGTAAATGCTGGCACAGAGGACGGATGTGAAGGCTGGGCTCGGCAGCCCAAGGAGCTCCTGCTCCAGCTGCACACCTGTGCCTCTCCTGCTCTCTCCAGGCTTTGCTTCAGGTCCCAAGTTGGACACAGAAACTGAGATGAGGGGATCCCATCGTTGCCACTCTGAGAAGCCTCCCCTTGCACTTTATAACAAACATTCACTTCACTGACGCATATGCAAACAAGTTCATTAAGCAGTGCTTTGCTCAAATGGCAGCAAGAATGGGCTCACTCCAATGAAGTGTGGCCATGTACAAAGCACAGAGCGACACAGATCCAATTAAGCTGCCTGGGAACACGCATCCCCCTCACCGCTTCCACGGGCTGCCAGGCACGACACAGTTCTCATACTTTCACCATGTGTCATTTTGCACAGGCAGCACGGAAATAAGAACCTGGAAGCTCAGGAGACAGAAAGCACGTTTTGGCCACGACGTACGTTTGCCCTTCCAGCCTCACGGAGGGTCCTGCCAACCCCCAGGGCCACCTGGCAGTGGGGCAGCAGAGCTATTCCACACTGGGGTCTCTTCTCCTGCCTCGCCCGACCCTCTGCTCCGGAGGGGAGCACCCACACCACACTTTTGCTGCCCCTTCCAGCAGAATCCCCTCAGCAAACCACATCCAACCTCGGGACTCTGCCGCTCAGCCTTGGCTCCCCAGCCTTGTGCTGCACTCGCTCAGATCAAAGTTTGAAGCGTAACACAGAAATCCCCAGAAAAGCATTTGGATTTCACAGGTAAGTCAGACCGCTGCCTCAAGGCAACCGGATCTGCTGCAGGAAACCCTTCCCAGGGGGTTTAGGGGTGTGTGTGTAGAAAGCCAGTAAAGCACTTGTAAGGAAAAATATGCAAGAAAATATGCAAAACAAAACAAACCACGCATGCAGTAATGGACTTATATCTTATTGATAATTAACATTTTAAAAAAAGGGTGTAAGGTGGCAAGACTGCCAGACCTTTGTGATCCCAGTGAACCACATTTCCATGATGTCAAGAACCATCACCAAAATTATGTAGAAAATTTGTAACTTGCTTCTTGTTTCAAGGAAAGTGTGTCAACTCCAATTCCCAGAGCAGCCCTAGGACAAGCCTCCTCAGTAGGATGGCACCACTGGAAGCACCTGGACTGAACTGCAACAAGCACTTCAAGACCCCTTATTACCTAACCCACTCAAAGCCTCTTTAGACCAACACAGAAACTGAAGCACCAGGAACCAAAAGCCAAGGGACCAGGAGGGAAGGGTGAAGGGTCCCACATTTCTTCTTTCATGTCCCTTTCTTCCATCTCTCTGTGCAGAGGGAGGACAGTTTGCTCTCTGCAGAAATAGTTTAGGAATAAGCAGTTGACCATATCCAGAATAAAATAACTGATCCTGTGCTAGGCAGAGAGCAAGATAATTAAATACAGTCCAGGAGATCACATTTCACACATCACTGGCCCCATTAGCAAGGCACAAGGGCTCTGGTGGGCAGAAGGGCCCGGGGCTGACAGCTCCGTGAGCGGGACCAAAGGCTCCTTACGCCCACGCTGCCCCAGCAGCCCCCGCTGAGAACTGCTCTCGCTGCAGCTTCAACAGGAGGCAAAGATCTGAGCATGTCAACATCTCCCAGGAGTTCCTTCATAACTCAGGAGTTAGTGATTAACTCCCAAAGAAGTGCCCAACACAGCTGGCAGATCGCTTGTCCCAAAGTGAGATATTGGCACCAAACGCATTCCCAAAACACCTTGAAATGAGTTTCAAACAGTTACTTGGAAATCACACACCAAACATAAGTCTAAAAATAAATTAAAAAGGAAGCAGCACTTTTAACCTGGCACAATAATCTCTGCTCTACCAACAGGGATTCATTCTGGGTTCAGATCCAATCCTGACAATCCACCCCATCTGAGTTATGGTGATTGTGCTGTATTTGCTGAACAGGCTGCAGGTCACAGCCAAGGCCATCTTCTTGTAGGACAAAAAATGCAATCCCAGCTCTGGCATGCAAAGGGTCTTGTTAAACATTGACATGCTTCAGTGTACAACTGCCTTAGAGCCTCAAAGAAAGTCTCAAAGCAGAAAGAGCCTCATCATTCACTGAAGACCCAAACTCCACAGAAGGCAAAGGCAGAGGATTTGCATAAGAACATAATTTTTCAAGCCCAATTAGTTTAAATCAAAATCCTTCTCGCTGATGACCCCCACCATCACCTCCAAGTGTTGCAGACCGATTCCCAATACAAAGGGCACTCTGTCCTCCCTGTCTGACACTCCCAGGAACTTTGCAGGCAGGACGGGACAGCTCCCTGGAAAAAAACAAGCCCAAAGCCCTGCTCATACAATAGATGTTTGTCACCATTGTCACACCATCACAAAGGGGAAAGAGGAAGCACAAGCTGAAACATTGGCCCCCTGTTATGAAAGCAGCAGCTTTGTTTGGGCAGGAAAACAAAACCCACTGAGCAATCGGAAGAGAAGGATTGTTGAGGCAAACAGCAAAGGAGCACAGGACCAACGGGAAAGCCATCCACAGCAGAGAAATCCAGTAACTACCAGCTCTGCCATGGTGCTCCCATTCTGTTCCCCAGGAAGGGCTGCCCAGGCTCCCAACCCAGGAACCAAACTCTTCTGCTTCCACCTCTCAGTCCAGTCCTTACAGACCTTCTCCTACTACCTCAGCCTTCCACACTCCCCGCTTTCCCCTGCTCTGCCAGCACTCCCGACCTCCCCTCTCTGTGCACAAGCTCTCTGCGAGGCTCTCCCCTCACCCTGCAACTACAAGATGAACCGTTTAACACAAACCAGTTGTTTGAACTGCATTTTCCTTGGTTTCAGCATCTACACGATTCAGAGACCCATGAGATGGGTTATTTCCTGAAGACCAACTTAAAAAGTGAGAAAACACTACCAAGGAAAACCAGCTGAGGGTGAAGAGCATTCCAAAAATCATCCCTTCAAAGGCCCCTGTCCACAAGGACTCCAAGACACACTCCTTTGAAAATAATTTCCTCTCTTCCAAGAGAGAAACCTACAGATATAAGAATGAGCGAGAAAATAAGTATTATCCTTTATCCTAAAATACATTTAGCACCTATACAGAGGTATTTAGGAATTGGGAAGTGCCTTTGTCCAGTTGTATTTGGTGCCAAAAGAGGAAAAATAGCAAAAAACCCCAACACATGGATTTCAAAGCATGCTGGATAGAGAGCCATTTGCCTATCAAATAAATGTTACTGTCAGTGGCTATTACTGTTGGAGGGAAAGCCCAAAATTACTCTGTGAAAACACTTTACACCCTTTAAAAAATTACGTCAAGGCAGATCGGGAATGTTCCACCCTCTAAGCAGAACAAGCTGGGGGGATGTTTTCCTTGTTTTGGGGAGAAGCAGCAGTTTCCAGAACGAAAACGCCGATCTTTGCCTTTCTCCAATCTAAGCCCGTTGTTTACATTTGTAAAATGAACTGTGCAAATCTGCTGCTGAGAAAAAGTTTAATTAAGAACTGAATTTAATAGCAGGTTCAGGCGACTTAACTGTCTTTAGAAACATTAATTTCATATTAGAAGTAATTGACCCCTACAAGGGAACAGCATTTGGCATAATGACACAGTCCTGCAGCAGGACCCAGGCTGCTGGCACCGTGCAGTGCTGAACTGGATCAACTGGGACCAGATTCCCTCCAGCAAGAGGCTTTTTAAAACCTCCAGGGACCTGGCAGGTAGGAGATGGATGGGCTCCAGCTCCATCCACAAGCAGAACAGCACTCGCTTACCATCAGTGATGCCTGCAAACAGAGAAGTTCTACTATCACCAGCCGTGGAACATGGCCTTAATTCAATCCCTGGCCCCGATGCTCTTCCTCCTGCTGTCACTCATTTCCCAGCCCTGCTCCCACAGCCTGTGTGAACGGCAGAGCCTGGCCTAGAAAGAGGGCTGCTCTCCCTTCTAGCAGTTCCACTGGCAGAAGACAATTCTGCTTTTTTCTGCTATTACTCAGGAGAAATCCACAATTTCTTCTCCTGCCACACTACCTCAGGAGCGGTGACAGGTCAAGGTGAGTGCCCCATGGTGCTGCCAAGACCGGACTCACCGAGTGATCGGCTTTCCAAGCACTCCCCCATAAAAACCTCTCCCAAAAACATCAGAGCCACACGTGGTCCTTGTGGCAGGCATCCTGAGAGAAGGCAGGTACCTTCCTTCACTCAAAGGCAGGGTCTGAAGGGAATACCCCAGCCTGGCTGCAGGACAGGTGGGTGCAGCTGCCTCAAAAGGCACAGGAGAAGCAAAGGGAAGAGGTGCTGGCCATGCATCCATCCAAATGACTGAGGGTGCCAAAGGCCACTGTCACCTCAGAGGACCCTCTAAGACACCCCACCATCCAGCAGGCACCAAGGGAGAGCCGACTCTGGGACCCAGTCTCTACCTGCTGTGCACCCCAGCTGAACTGCAGGCAGAGAGCCCAAGATTGTGTCGATGATGTTCTTGTTGTGTTTTCATGCGTTTGAACATCTTCTCTGCAACTCACTCTGCAAGAAAAATTCCCCTAAAATTTCCCCTAAGTGTCTCTAAGTTCATGGTGTAGAAGCTACCACTCGTCCTCTCATTCTCTCACACAGCCAGAGAGTCTTATGTGGCAGGAATAATACCTCTCCCTATTCCAAGAGGCAAGATTGGCCTAGAGCACTTTTAAAACAGTTGCGTCTGATTTCATCCAAAGCCAGGGCAGGGTGTTTTTAAGCCACAGTGCAAGGACCAAGCCGTCTGCTACAACAGCTCCTGGGGCAGGCGCGAGGCCCGGGCAGGGCAGGGCACGGCGCCGTCGGACGGAACCGCAGCGCAAGGGCTGCGGCGAGAGAACATCGCGGTGCTAAACTCGAGCGAGTCCAAGCAAGAGAGTACAAGCGGGTACTCCTGAAACACACTCCCCAAATCAGCCCAGACTCACAAGTTCTTGGTTAGACTACGAGGCACAGCTCTCAACAGCCTCCTTCCATGTATGCTCACAACTCCCAAACAACAATTAGTTGCAACTTCTCTAATGGTAGCACGGTAGAGGAATGAAACAGTAAAATGGGTATTTTCACCTGTAAAAACCATCCAGAGCCATCAGCCAGCGTCAAACACCGTGAGCAAAGAGCACAGTGGCAGCACCTGTCCCGTCCCCAGAGCGCTGCCGTGGGTGCCCAACGCTGCCACCTGACCAGGGTCTGCTGCTCTAGGAGGATGCTGGGAGCAGGAACAGCACTCCAGAGCTACTGGCACGCAGCTGGCAAGGCCAGAGAGTTCTTCCCACCATGTGGGTGCTCGGACCAGCGGCAAGGCACACACCACAGCTGCTGACCGGGGCAGCCTGAGGTGCCCGTGTGATGGGGACACGTTGTGTCACATTTGGACCTGTTGTGAGCCACAGCACCACCAGCTGAGTCCGGCCCCGAGCCCCGCCACCCCCGCGCCGCGGGCACCGGCCCTCCAGGGCTGCTCCCGGGAGCCTTGCACTCGCTCCTCCCGCCTCGACGGGACGAGGCCCCTGCTCACCTTGAAGTCGCGGCTGTGCTGCGGGGTGTACTCGAGCG
>VZTA01018762.1:151610-168779 GCA_013398855.1 Mohoua ochrocephala | reverse complement strand
CAGGACCCTGCCGTCGCGGTGCGGCGGGAGACAGGGCGGTGGGCGGACGCTGGTCCCCCAGCCGCCCCCTCAGTGCCCGGTTCGCCCGTAGCGGCCGTCATGGCTCCCGGTAAGAAGATCACGGCGCGGCTGAAGCGGACGCTGCCGGTGCGGGGCCCGCAGGCGCCGACGCTGAGCGAGCTGATGCGCTGGTACTGCCTCAACACCAACACCCACGGCTGCCGCCGCATCGTGGTGTCCCGCGGCCGCCTGCGCCGCCTGCTCTGGATCCTGCTGACCCTCAGCGCCGTGGGGCTCATCCTCTGGCAGTGCGCAGAGCTCCTCATGAACTACTACAGCGCCTCGGTCTCCGTCACCGTCCAGTTCCAGAAGCTGCCATTCCCCGCCGTCACCATCTGCAACATCAACCCCTACAAGTAAGGCCCGGGGGTCTGGTGGGAGGATGGGAGGTCAGCACCAGACTCCTTCCCGAGCTCGTCCCGGTGCTGCTTGTCAGCATTTTCCCAACCGTGGGTTTTCCCTCCACGGCACCTGGTGTGCCACATCCCCCTGTGTGCCGTGTGGGTTACGCTCTCACCCCTCACTGCTGCCTGCTGACTTCGGCTCGGTTCATGCTACTTTTTGCTCCAGACAGTCCCTGTCAGCTCTTTGGCTCTCTTCAAATTCCCTTCTTCCCAGGACCAAAGTTCCAGGATTACAAACAGCATCATCTCCTGAAGAATGGAAAGGGGACATCTGTCACTCCTCTCTTGCTTCTTTCTTTCCTTGTGGGAGATTTTGACATGATCCATCAACAATACTTTTTCTCCTGTCAAATCACGCTTTACGTTGCTCTCTGTTCTGCTGCCAGATTCCCACCCCAGTCCCCACAGGGATAACAGCTCTCTGATGCCTCTTCACAGATGCAGAAGTCTTATTTCCACATATTCTGCCTCCTCAGACTTCCTAATATGAGGAGCTTGAGAGTCTTGGGGGAACTTTCTCTGTAGTTCAGTCTGCTCTGCTTCCTGTGGTCCTTGCTCCAAGACCTCTCCACGGATATAGCTGTGTCTGCCCTCACTGATGTGAGAAATTGGTGTGAGACCTCCACAGGGAGTTCTGTCCCCAGCCATGGGATCCACAGTGCAGCAGGCAGAGCACTGCATCTGGGCAGTGAGGTGGGATGGGATGTCACTGTCACGTCGTCTCCCATGCAGGTACAGTGCCATGAAAGAATATTTATCTGAATTGGACAAAGAGACAAAAAAAGCTTTGGAAACTTTCTATGGATTTTCTGAGGGCAAGTCCAAGGTGCGCCGGTCAGTGGACGAGTGGAACAGCACAGGGAGCAACTTCTTCCAACAGATCCCTCTGCTGAAGGTCGAGGACTTCTCCAGGATGGCGACTGACCTGCACAGTGGGCAGAAGAGGAAAATAGAGGGAAGTGTCTTTCACAAGGACTCGTCCATCGTGAACTCAGGCGATTCCAATGACATCATTGGCTTTCAGCTGGTGAGTGTCACTGTGCCCTGGCCAGCAAGTTCCCTGGGGAGCAGCAAAGGGCTGTTTGGGGTCAGTGTCCCTCTGGCAGGTTTTATTGCCTGCTCAGGTGGCTTTGCGGTGCACAGTGGGGAAGAGCACCCTGTTTGCTCTTCTGCCCGAGCCTCCATGGCTGCTACAGATTCACCTCCAGCTCTCTGGAATAGAAGTACCTTCCTGAAGTCTTCCCAAATAGAGTCAGTGTCATCCGTGATCTTTTTTTTGGTCCTGAAATATTCACTTCGCCCTGAATAAAAGGTCTTTGATGCCCACTGTAACTTCATACATGGTTATTTCTGTGGAAGAGAAACACTGTCAGATGTCCCTTGTAGAATCCATGATATTGGTCCATCTGAAATGCTTTTTCCCTTTGTGTTTATCAGTGCGACGCGAACAACAGCAGTGACTGTGCCCTGTACACGTTCAGTTCGGGTGTTAACGCTATCCAGGAGTGGTACAAGCTGCATTACATGAACATCATGGCACAAATTCCCCTGGAGACTAAAGAAAAATTGAGTTATTCTGCTGATGACCTTCTACTGACATGTTTCTTTGATGGCCTATCTTGTGACAAAAGGTCAGTGCACAGAAAATTCCTGCCATCTTAACAGCTTATTTCCAAGTCCATAGTATGTAGGAATGGAATATTCGGTATTTGCTGAATTCCAGCAGGAGCCACTGCTAGTTCAGTGAATCTGCCTTCCCCACGCCGTCAGCCCCCATTCCCACATTAAAACTTCCTCAAGTTTCCATCTTCTGATATATGAAACTAGATCATACCACCATGTAGTTTCAAGTTACTCAGAAAGAGACCCATACCTTTCAGCAAAATAAACTTCCTGAAAAGAAGTAACAAACCCCCCATGCAGTCCTGGTCTGTCTCTGTCAAAACCAAAGCCCAAATGTGCTGCCTTTCTCCCGCAGACAGCACTACAGGGAACAATGTCACGATACTTGATTTCTTCCAGGCACTTCACTCGTTTCCATCACCCCCTCCACGGCAACTGCTACACCTTCAACAGCGGCGAGAACGGGACCATCCTGAGCACCTCCACGGGCGGCAGCGAGTACGGTGAGTGGGGGTGGTTTGCACACGTGTGGTGTTCCAGGGCACTTTGCACACGTGTGGCGTTCCAGGGCGGCTTGCAGAGGAACTGTTTGATAACAAGTGGTTCAGCAAACTGGATCCTGCTGGAGCGTGAGCGATGTGTTGGCTGTAGATGTACAGGCTGATTGGGGAAATGCCTGTTTGAACTAGTGCAAACTCTTGCCTGAGAATACAGATAATATCATTGCATCACTAATGTTTTCCAGCTGAAACTACTGCTGCCCAGTTATATAACTTTTTTAAGTGAGTTCCAGCCACGTTCTCAGCAGATGTTATTTGTTTGCTGTACTCGGTACCACCAAGGCATGTTACTGGCTGCAGGTGTCTTGGTCTGGCTGGGCAGAGGCTGTGCTTGGCTGTTACAGTTCTGCTTAAGGCCAAATAACATTAAATAAGCCGTGCTGTCCTCCCTGACCAGAAAATGTGGTTCTGGCTCCTGGTGTAACTTCCTTCCTTGTCTCTGTGGTTCAGGATTGCAGGTGGTTCTGTACATCGACGAAGCAGACTACAACCCCTTCCTGGTGACATCCACAGGAGCCAAGATCATCGTCCACGACCAAAACGAATATCCCTTCATCGAAGACATTGGCAAGGAAATCGAGACTGCAGCAGCCACCTCCATAGGGATGCACTTTGTGAGTGGCAACAATCTTCTTTTCAGGCGCACCTTTGCCTTGGTACAGCTGTAAATAGGAACTGATGGGGTGATTTCAGAGAGCCAGCAGCTGGAAGGCCTTTAAATACCTCCCACTCAGCAGCTGAAGTGCCCTGAGGGAAATCCTGTGATAGCACTTTTGTGAACAAAAGAGGCCGTGGGAAAATCAGGACTTTATAAACCCAACCGGCCCGGGACCTTGTTTGTTCTCCCTTTTCTTCCACCCTGGTTTTCCAGGGGATTTTTGGTTTTGTTTTCACAGCAAAATCCACAACCACAGAAATGCGTTCTCAAGGGCCTCGTTTGGCTTTAGCAATGAGCAGTGAGTTTCATCCCACGAGGGTCTCTGGGGCGGAGGAGCCAGAGCTGGAGCTGTGGGTCTCCGCGGTTTGGAGTCGGGTCCTTAGGCATGGCGGCAGCACAACCCTTTGAACTGTTGTGTGAACGTAAGCCTCATTTTGCTGGTGTTCTCTCTATCCCAGCAGTAAAAACACCCTCGTGGGCAGCGGCTTTGCTTTTGCGAGCTGTGAGCGAGGGCAAGGAGAGCTGCAGCTCCCGATTTCCCCATTTAGTGTAGTTCAGAGGAGGCATTTGGCCCAAGGGGGTTCGGCACAGCAGCGAAAGCTGTGCCAGGTCCCCTTTCATCTGGATGGGCTGTTAAGTGAGCACTTCAGCTCTGCCTTTCTTCCCGGTGGTCTCGTCAGAGCCTCAGCCATCCTGCTTATCTGGGTGTGCCGGCATCGTGATAGGCCCTGCATTAGAAAAGACATTAAAAGAGGGCTGATACTTTACAAAATGCAAATAGTTAACTGTCTTCCAGCTGTCTGGAAAACTGTGGCAGCAACTCCTTGATCAAACATGACTGAGAGGTTTGGGAACCAGGATGGTGTGAGGACACAAAGTCTCACCAGACTGTTTTCTTTGTCACCATCACACGGTACAGAGACAGTCACTGAAGGCAGAGTCTCAATATTTAATGTAATATGTTCCTAGCACAGTAAGTTTGGACTGTTGCTATAGTATAAAAAACAAGATTGGGCACATCTTAGTGTCTGTGTTTAAAAGATTTGTCATGAGGAAGGGATCCAATTGCATCCTAATGAGGCAGCCAAAATAGAAGCTGGACACAATTTCTGGTCTCAGAACAAAAGCTGAGGATCACTGTCCTGCTGGAAAAGGACAGCTCCAGAGAGCCTGCTGAGTGGTGGGGGGTCAGGATTGCCAGGACAGGGCTGCAGCACCAAGGTGCCAGATCAGTCCTTGTCCCGCATCCAAGGTCACAGAGGAGGACACACACAGCAGGTGCGTCCCACACGGTGCTGCTTGCTGGGCTCTGAACGCAGCATCAGTGTCTGATTATTGCTCATGGCTTTCTGCTGGGTACTAGGACTGCCCCCCACTTCCAAAAATATTCCAAGATGTTTGGAATGCAATCAAGGCATTGCTTGGTCAGAGTTACAGTGCTTTAGTTAAATATTTAGTTTGGAAATTATTTCAGTACTTGAAGGAACAAGTAAGCTTTTGTAGGAGCATAAGCCACAACAAAATAATTCTATACAAAGGATCGATCATCTGTTGGAGCCCCAGGAGCAGACTGAGGCAGTGTCTTGGCACTACTTTGTATGTGGAATTTAAAAGCTGGTTTCAGTCAGTCTGCAGAAGTAATGCATCTCTAATACTGAAATCCCATCTTTCCCTCCAAAGAGAGATTTGAGCATCTCTAAAAGCGCTGACTTGCACCACCAGAGCCTTCTCTTGCTGCAGACAAAGCGATGAGGCATGCTCCTGTCAGGTGCGGCCTCAGGAGCTGCATTCAGTGCCTTAGAGGTTACGAGCCTTTCTCAGGCTCCTGCTAAATTGATTCTTTGTATAGAATTTTTAATTCTGATCTTAAACTCTCTAGAGAAAGACAAGTGAATGGATTCTTAAATGGATGTTTCTTGTGGTTTCAGGCCACTCTCTTGCAAAGTGGATAATTACTGCAGAAAGATAGCAAGGGCTGAGGGAGGTAAGGCAGTCTGCCGGAAGTGGGCAATGGAACTGGAATCAAATCTCAGGAATTTGAGGGCTCCCAACCCTGGTTTCACAGGGCTTGCAGGCACAGACTTGGCATGTCAGAGCTCTTTGCTCTGGGCAGAGATTGCAGAACAGGAAAAGTCATTAGCATTTGAGAGGAAGGGTCAAAGCAG
The DNA here is from genome assembly GCA_013398855.1 of Mohoua ochrocephala. Classification (NCBI taxonomy): domain Eukaryota; kingdom Metazoa; phylum Chordata; class Aves; order Passeriformes; family Acanthizidae; genus Mohoua; species Mohoua ochrocephala. The sequence continues at coordinate 163,309 of VZTA01018762.1, read as the reverse complement.
CACCTGGAAAAAGGTTTGAGGGAGACACAAACATTTGATTTAGAGTGGATTCAGAGAGGTGCTGTTGAGCACTAGTGGAGCCTCAAGTGCTATTTACCCATGGCACAGGAGCAGCCAGTGCAACAACAGCTCAGGCAGGTGGGGATCCTCACAGAAAATAACCCAAACCCCCCATCCAACAACCGCCATCCCTCAGAACACAAACATCCAGGGTAAACAATGCACAGCCTCTAAGGCTAGGAGAGAACATGCATATGGATTACTCTGCTTTGAAAAATCCTCACTGCCACGATTATACCACCTTGCAGTCCTGCAGAAGGTTTCAAGGAAGACGGCAGAGAATCCCGCCAGAGCAGGTTTTGGGAAATGGCTATTAGAAACAAAAAAACCCTTGTTTTGACAAGGGATCGACAAATCATTTTAGGTAGCAAAAAGTAAACATTCTATTCAAAGCTGCCTTATCACTTACAGTTTCAGAGCTGGGATAAAGTGTCACTGAATCCTTTGGTTTCTCTGTGAACTCCAAAAAACCAAGTTTTGTTCTTCTCTGGTTCTCAGACTCGGTCTCGCAAGCTGAGCAAACCCTACAGTGACTGCACAGAGACAGGAGCTGACATACCCGTGGAAAATCTCTATAACAAGAGCTACTCACTCCAGGTAAAGCCATTACATTTGGGTTTATCAGTTGCTTGAAAACTACCTGCATAAAAAGCTTTATAACAGTCTGTGGTTCAGGACCCGAGACTGGGAACAGTCTGAGCACAGGGTTGTTGCTTTAACCACTGATGTAAAATGCCAGGGCACTTCTTAAAATCCAGCTTTTATTCCTAAGTGGTTGCTGTTTGAAGTTCCCTCAGGCATCCTGTTAGATAAAGAGAGAACATGAGCTCATTAGGCAATTTTCAAGCAATGGGAGACTGGAAAATATTGGCCAAGTAAAGGTTGCAGCTTAGTAACCCTTGAAGCCAGAAATTGTGACCTTTAGGACTCCAAGAATAACAGAAACCATCTAATCAGTATCCAGATAGCAGGATGTTTGTTTACAGAGTAAGTTTCCACTAATTTTGCATGGTTTCTGTAAATGGGTCCTCTTGGAGAGTGTCAGTTGTTCTGGCACTCTCCACACGAAGAGTTGTACTTACATTACCTGCTGTCTGCTGCAAAGCCCAGGTCTAGGCTGAATTTGTATTTTATGGGGAATATGAAATCTGCTGTGATGTAGTGCCAGGTAGGATCACCCAGACATTATCTCAGGTTTTTAATAACAGTACCTCACCGAAACTCAGTGCTCAGGAGGACTGGGACTGGGACCAAAAGGCTGGACTGGGATTTCAAAGAGAAGTTCAGTTCCTGCATGTCCCAGTGTTTTAGCACAAACCACAGCTCTGCTGCCTTGTTAATCCTCACAGCTTCACCTCTCCCAGTAGGCACCAGCAGGGTTTGGTGGAAGCTGTGAACGTTTGCTGCTGTGAGTCACTTCCCACACCTAGTTAGTGATTCATGGGCCACGTGCCATGGCAGGCCTAAAACCCTCTCCTTGACTCTGTAAAGAGCAACTGCAGCACTGAAGCTTTTGGGTGGCTGTAGGAGAAGGGGGGGCATTCACAGAACCCCCATATATGTAATCCTCAGAGATGATTATATTCTTATTTCTTGCACTAGAGCCTCAACCCTCCACGGCACTTTCTGACACTTTTGTGAGTGTTTGTATTCACTCACAGCAGAGCCTGAAGGCCCAGGGAAACAGGGTTCCCACCCCACTGCTGTTGCCATAAGCAGGATGTTTTTAGGTGCACAGGAGCCTGGGCCTTGGTGCTGCCTCTTAGCCCCCAGCTCTGTTTTTTCTCCCCAGATCTGCCTGCACTCCTGCTTCCAGAAGGCCATGGTGCACTCGTGCGGCTGCGCCCAGTACGCGCAGCCCTTGCCCGCTGGGGCCGAGTACTGCAACTACAAGAAGAACCCAAACTGGAGTGAGTATTGAAACACCTCTGGCACTGCACACGCCTCAGCTGCCAGCCCTGTCCCCTGCAGCACCAACCCGTCACACAGCCCCCTGTACCCAGCACCCCCAGTGTCCCTGTCACACAGCCCCCTGTACCCAGCACCCCCAGTGTCCCTGTCACAGCTGCTGCACCCCCAGCATGCTGGGATGAGGCAAATCTGCCCTAATCCTCTTAAGCCCCCACACCCAGAGCCAGAAGTGCCTCCCTTGCTCACACCGACTGGTTTGTGAAACTTGCCCGGACGGCTTGTCACCTGTGCCCACCACAGAACAGTTGAGTGGAGGGCTTGACCAGGTGTGGCAGTTTTCATGCCTATATCAAGTGACAGCCACTTCTCAAGAGTCTTTTGCAATATTTATAGGGTAAATCTTTTTATCCCCACCATGTAGGCGAAGGCTACAAAGGCCACCTACACCCCAGATGCCCCACTCCAGCCCAGGTAGCAGGTCTTCTTTCTGGTTTCTCACACACATCCCGCTCCTCCCCTGCAGTGTACTGCTACTACAGACTGCACGAAAAGTTCGTGAAGGAGCAGCTGGGCTGCCAGCAGATCTGCAAAGATGCCTGCAGGTGAGTCCTTGCCACAGCCAGAGGTAAAGCGTGCGTGGGAGTCGGAGCTCACAAGTGACATCCTGCCTCTCTCTGCAGCTTCAAGGAGTGGGCGCTCACCACCAGCATTGCCCAGTGGCCATCCACCGTGTCAGAGGTCAGTCCCCAATTGCACTCCACCAGAACAGCAGCCTAGCACAATGCATTGAGTAACCCCAGAGGTTCAGCACAAAAGCAGGAGGCCCTGGGGTAGTCAGTAGCATTCAGTGATGCTGCTCCCAGAGACCAGTCTGTAGTTTCCAGCTCAGGGCTTCCCCTCCAGGAGTTCATCATTAAACTGAAATTTGTCTTGGGAGATACCCTTGGGATCAACTGGCCTGTCACACACTCAGTTCTGGTACCCATAGTAGCCCGAAGGGGTGTGGAGCATGAGCCCCTTCCCAAGGACCTCTGCACAAGCACCTGCAGCTACAGTAGCATTTTCTGTCTGTTCTCCAGGACTGGATGCTCCGAGTTCTCTCTTGGGACAAAGGGCAAAAACTCAACAAGAAGCTGAACAAGTAAGTCCCCCTGTGTGTTCCTGCCTTGCACCTCCAGCTCTGATATGATCTCGGCAGCCCTAATGATGGCAATTGGGGAAAAAGCTCCCTTGGAGCAGCCCAGCCCTACTGGTCCAACTGGTTATTTGCATAGTTTTTCAGTATGTTTCATGTTATTGTTTTACTAAACCCTCTGCATGCCTCCTGCTTCCCCAGGACAGACCTCGCCAACCTCATGGTGTTTTACAAGGACCTGAACGAGAGATTCATTTCAGAGAATCCTGCCAACACGGTGAGTGAGCGTGCTGGTCCCTGCTCAACCCCGGGAGACGCAGCGCTTCCTCCCACGCAGGCTGGAAGCTTTCACCTGCCCAGGGGAGCAATCCCACACGGGCAGGGGCAGGAAGCTGATCTCAGATATGCACCTCTGGGCTGGTCCTGCCCTTTCCAGCCCTTATCTGGGGCCACGTCTCTGCCTGTCTAGCCCTGAGCCCTGTGCAGGGGCAGCCTGCAGGCTGCCCACAGCAAGCTCAGCTCCGAATTCCTCCTGAAGCAGAGCCAGAGAGAACAACAGCAGAGATGGGCCCACTGCATTTGGGAGCGCTTAGCAAGCCCTGGGTGCCCCGGCTCGGTCTCCCTGCCTGCTGTAACAGCACCGTGAACACGTGCCCATTTACAGACCATAACCTCGTGCTCTCTGCTCTTGCAGCTCGTCATTCTTCTGTCCAACTTTGGGGGCCAGCTGGGCCTCTGGATGAGCTGCTCTGTCGTCTGCGTCATTGAGATCGTTGAGGTCTTCTTCATCGACTCGCTCTCCATCGTCATGCGGCGCCAGTGGCAAAAGGCGAAGAAGTGGTGGAACGACCGCAAGCGGGGCAGCTCGGGGAAGGCCCCGCAGGCCAGCGACGTGGAGAGGCAGGGCCACGACAACCCCGTCTGCATCGACGAGGACCTGCCCACCTTCACCACCGCCCTGCGCCTGCCACTGCCCCAGGACAGCCCCCTGCCCAGGACTCCCCCCCCCAATTACAGCACTTTGCGCCTTGAGACGGCCTTCACAGAGCAGCTGCCTGACACACTGGAGCTCGGCCAGCACTGACACTTGGCACCCACCCACCCAGGTGCCCAAAGAGGTGGGTGCTGGACCCACACGTCCAGGGTGAAAGGCACAGACCCAGATGAGCACTGAAGGGCTGTCAGGTCAGACCCCTTACTCAGGGATTGAACTGGCAGTCGAAGCTGCCCTGAGCAAAGCTCAGACCCAAAAGCCAAGGGCTCAGAGACATTAGGAGCTTCAAGCAACATCAGTTCTGGAGTTAATGATGGCAGGAGATGGCTGGAGCAGGATGTGGTACTAAGCTGGGATGTCTCACCAGGCAAAGGCACGCATTAGCCACCAGCTGCACACACCCCATTGCATGTGGGCAGGAATTGCTCCACAGCAGCAGATTGATGCCACATTGAGCATTAACACTAATTGCTCTCTGCTGTGTGGCTGGACTTGTGGGGAAAAAACCTAGGCTGTCAGGAATCCAGCATGGCATTTGTAGGAAGGGCATGACAGGGGCACAAAAGAGCATAAAAGGAAAGCTCTCACTTGAATTTTCATTAGAAACCTGATTCTAATGGTGGCCTGAGGAGCTCTTTCTTGTGAGATGAAAAACCAGGACAACCAGAAATGTACTTCTAGAGCAAGTTACTACACAGCTGGGGTAGGAAAGCCCGAGTCATCCCCAAAGAATCATCTGAAAGGGCATGAAATCCAATTTGGAGCACAGTAATGAAGTGCATCCTCTGCAAGTTTGTTCCATTCCACATCGCTCAGCCAGCCCTTAAACATAACTTCCAAGGAGCTCGTTAAATGACTTCCCAGAAGCTTTACAGGGAGCTAGGTGGCTGCCTTTTTCCTGCTCAACCCCAGGCAAAGACTTCCTCCTGCAGCCAGCCAGTTCCCCACCTGCCTGCCCTGGAGCTGGCAATGCCTGGAGGATGTCTCACCCCACCTGTACCTCATCCAGCTTGCCCCCACCCGCTCCAATCCACAGAGCAGTGTCAGCACCCACATTTTACCTCCTGTGTGCTCCCACTGCCCTGCCCTCCCTGCGGGCCAGGGGCTGCTGCCTGTGCCCGCAGAGCCACACGTGCTCATGGGGGCACCTGGGGCACTCGGCCGTGCCCTTCCCCTGGCTCCCTGTCCTGCACCCAGCTCCCTCCTGGCACAGCCCCTTCTCTGCTGCCTTCAACACCCGGTGTAGATGATGAGCAGAGCCCACTCCACACTGGCTGTTGGGGTCTGTAGAGCCAGAGCGATTCAGAGCCTGTGAGGGGTATCCGAGTGGAAGAGTCTCTCCTTTCCTTTCTCTATGAGCTTATTTTATATAGGACAGTGAGACTCCAGGAAGGTTCTTTAATGTGCAATAAAACCTATTTTAACTGAATTATTTAAATAGATGATAAACTGAAAAAATAAAGATATATTTTTGAGTAACTGCTTTGCCCTTTTTTGTTTTTAAATCACCACCATATGAGTTAGTTCCCTGCAGGCATCCTGAGAGCTGAGGAGACTTGTCTCTGCCTGCCCAGGGGCTGTGGGTTCTCAGCAGGGCCAAGCCTCCCAGCCAGGTGCCCCAGGCCCCTCAGCAGAGATGGAGCAGGAGGGTGCTGTGGGACCCAGCTCAGGAGCAGGCAGGAGGAACACGGGGTGCAAGCAGAAACACAGTGAAAAGGCCTTTCAGAAAGCAACGTTAACCAGCAAGGGACCAAAACCACTGAGACTTCAGGTGTCGCCAGACAGCTCCACACCTGAGCAGTCCCTTGGAGGCCACGGGAAAAGTGAGAACCAGATCTGCCTCACCCCCTGCTCCAGCAGTGAGAGAGATGCTCTGGGCCAGCCCTGGCTCATCCCCATCACCTCTAACAGCATCAAATACCAACACTCATCATGGCAATCCTGCCCCATGGGCAGCAGTGGCAGAACAGAGCAGCCCAGGGAGCCCCACCTCCCCTTGGTGTTACAGGCATGAGCTGTCCCCACTACAGCAGGGGCAGGAGTAACAGCAAAGGCCAGAGCTAAGGAACACCTCGCCACAAACTCCTTCCTTGCCAGCTTGGTGGTGCTGGCACAAGAGCTGGTTTGGCTTTGTTACACCTGACTGAGGACCTGCCTCCCAATGCAGAGGGGTCAGCTGGCTCCAGGTCCCACAGAGCACAGCCTACAGGGAACATACTGGGGGCTCACCTCCCCAGGAAAGGAAGCAAACATCACGAAGTGGTCATGCCACAGTTCTTCCATCCCATATCTATATCTGTGTGTGCAGTATCACCTAAGAGACCACAGCTCTCCACAGGGTTTGCTCACAGCTGCTGCAAGCAGTGCTAAGGAGAGGCTGCCAAAGCTCAGTTTGATGCTGGTATAGCTCCTTCCCCACTGCTGAGCTGCTCACTGGGTTTCTTCCTCCCCTCAGGCTGCCCAAGCACCTCTACCTACAGCCCTCAGAGGTGGGTTAAATCAATGAGTGCTAATCATGCAATCAGCCCCCTGACAGGAGGGAACCCCCCCACACCTGGCTCCACGGCCAGGGAAGGCACGGGCAGCTGGCACAGACTGGGATGGGTGAGGGGTTTATGTTTCTAAAGCCTCCCCGGAGCAAAACAAAACCTTGGAAAATAAAGAGAGTGATGCCAACGCTGCACAAAAGCAGACTTTATACCAAGAACTGCAGTTCCAAAAAGGGAATATCCTTTGATGGAGAGCAAGGCTGCTGACCTGTCGTGGTCCAGCAGCAGGAATGTCATGGCTCTCCCACTGAAAACCCAGGATATGTGTCCTGACAGGTGCTTTTTCGGGAGAGCACTTGCTTTAAGCTCTTTGGAAAAGCACAGGTGCTCCGCAGGTGCTGTTTGCAGTTACTCGTGGGGCAGGTGCAGCACCTTTTCTCCGTGTATGAATAATCCTCAGAAGGCAGAGAGTCACGGAGCTACAGAAATGGTTTACTTCATCGTGAGTTAAAGGCTGAACTGTGCTGAACTCCTGAGTCATCTCAAACACAGAAAACCACCGGGTACAGTCTGAGAATCAGGACTGGCACACGCTAAACATCATAAACCCCAAGTGTCTGAGAAACTCAGCCCAGAATTTATGGCAACAACAGGCTGTAAAACCCGTGGTTCGGCAACATCCCCTCTTCCACCGCGGCGGCTCCAGGGTCAGGTGGGAAGCCCGGTCACTTGTCATGGGACAGTGTTCCCAGGAGACTCGTGGCAAGTGGTGGGAGCTCAGCCAGCCCTGGTCAGGGCTCGAGAGCAGGCAGCCCCTCACTCGCCAGCAGCCCCTCACTCACTGCAGTCCTCGCTTGCCTCCCACCCCTGGGATATGGCTGCCCAGCTCTTGGGCAGGGATGACAATGACCCCAGGCCCAAAGACCCACAGCTTCAGCTTCGTGGCACCGCACGGCTGCGGGGAGCACCTGCAGTACCCGAAAACACAGTGAAGGTGCAGGCAGCATCGCAGGCACGGCACTGCCTTGGCAAGGGACAGGCTGGGGAGAGGTGTTGAAACAAACCTGCGGCAGCAGGTGCCGGTGACTCAGGGGAAAGGCTGCCGGCACACCGGGACCGGCCCTTCGAGGAGAGGAGGCACAGCAGGAGCGCTCTGCTCCTCCGCAGCTCCCGCAGCAGCCACTGCCAGAGGGGAGAAAGCCGGAGGTGATGGAGGAGCTGTGGGGGGAAAGTGGCTGAAGAGGAGGAAAATCCAGCTGCACAGAGATTTTCTGGATGGCAGGAATCTGCCGGTGTGGGGGTGTCAGCCTGGAGGGGTGACCCCAGCCTCCCTCAGAGTGGAAGGAAGGGGCAGCTGCCCAAAGCTGCTCCCAGTAGATGCAGCCAGGCAGCACCGACAGGGTTAAAAACTGCCCAGGACCCTTCCAGAGAGGTGACATCTGGGTGACATCCAGTGGTCCACAAACAGGTTTGGGAGTTAAAAGCCTCATTAATGTAAATGGGGCTGGGCTGGGGAAAGGCATCTCCAGCACATGCCTATGGAAAATCCGTCCAGGCTCTGAGCCTCTTGTGCTCAATCCCAGCTCTGGGGAGGCCAAACATGGCTGGACAGTGTGGATGGTTCAGTTTTACCCCTTCACCTTCAGGGCAGGGTGAGCCAGCATCGGAACTGGGCAGCCCCGGAGCAGTTCCTCACACCGGACAGCTGGTCTGAGCCATCCCACCGGCCTGGCCTCTGCTCAGCACTTTGGAAGCATTTTTCAGCAGCTGGAGCATCCCCAGCCAAGGCCAAGCTGTGGCAGGGGAGCCGTGGCAGCACCGAAGCGGTTCCAGGCAGCGTGAGTCAGAGTTTGACCCACAGTTCCCTGCACAGTGACATGCCATGACACGGCCCCAGCGCTAATCCCGATGCCGGCATCTCCCTGCGAACAGGACGGGCCGGGACGTGCGGAGCCCTCGCCAGCTGCCCACACCCCCGCTGGCACACGCTGCACCAGCGCCGGGCACGGCACACACTGGCACGAGACTGAGTGAGACCAGTGCCCAAGGTGAGGAGGGGGAACAGAAACCCCAGGCCAGCCTGGGCGTTCCCATCCAAGACACTGGACTGAAACCCTGAAACCTGCTGTGCCACTCCAGCCACGGGCAGCGCTGAGCCCAGCTTTCACTCATCCCACTTAGCTGTTCATCCCTCTCCAGAGCAGTGTGGACTCAGGATGACCTGGTCCTGGGGAACTGGGGTTGGCAGTAGAGGCACTGGGGGCAGTGGTGGTGGAGGGCAGGGGCTCTTCCAGTCCTCCCTGTCCTTGTCCCTGCAGCCACGCTGCACCAGGGCTCTCCCCTTCGGCCCCGGCGCAGGCAGCTATGGGCTCGGGATGCTGACCTGCAGCCATACCTGCTCCCTGGCCTGGTTGTAACACAGCCCAAGGTGTAAACAGGGAAACACACCTGGCCCCAGGGCTGTGGACAGAGTGTTCCTGCCTCTCTGTCCTCTGGAATCTTCACCCAAGCCTTGGCACTTTCCTGTAACACTCCCGCACTGCCTTGTCCCTCCCAGTCTTATGCTTCTACCTCAGTTTCCCTTCCAGAAGGAGCCAGGTGGGAGCTGTACCCTGTCAGGACCTGAGCCCCCCTCACTGTTGGGCATGCAGGTGGGCTGCCAGCCCTACACAGCTCTCCATGTGATCCCTCCAGGACCAGGGCGCCACTGAGACCCTGGCAGCCTTGCCATTGGCAGTGTTCCCAAAGCAGGGAGATACAAAGTACAGGAGGGGACACTCTGTGGGGCCGAGTGAGAAAAACCCAAACTGCAAAGCCCCAGGCAGCCCGGCCCCATCCAGCACCAGGTATGGGGTATGGGATACAGGGTCACATCTCTCTTCCACTCATGTGCTTTGTCCAAATGTGTTTCTGTGGATTAAAAACACGTGTTCCCTATATTTATTCACCTGCAACACAGCACACCGCAGTCCTGGCGGGATGTGATCACCCAGAACACAGCGGAGGTGGGAGCCGGCTGGAGCTGGGGTGAATCACCCTGTTGTCACAACGCCTCTCACTCCAGTACCTTCCTTCTGGGTTTTAAGACCTTCTCACCCAAGTTTACATAATGAATCCTGAACGGTACAAGCTGTTCCCCTGGGTACACATGGGTAATCACTCCTGGTCTTGTTACAAATCAGCTCTGGTCTTGTTATAAAATGTCATCAGTCACAAAATAGTTCACATTTGCCCCAGAACACGGGAGAGGACCATAAAACACCAGCCCAGAGCACCTTTACACCGCTGTATCCTGCTGGAGCCACGCTGGCACTCTTTGGCCTGCACAAGGGCATCTGGGAGGCATCCAGGGGACTGGACCCCACCTGAGCTGCCACATCCCAGGATGCCAGTCACAGCAGGCGGGATATTTTTTCCAGTAAACTTCTACAGTGGAAAAGGCAGATGAGTGCAACTAATTCTCTGTCACAATTAGCTATAGAGCTGGTCAGGGGAAACCCCATCAGTGACAAACTATCCCAGTGCTGCACTGAGAACCTGCCCAGTGTCATCCGCAGGTGAAGCGGGACTCAGTGCCCAATGTCACCGTGCTGAGGCTGAGGAATGGGCCCCGGCGGAGTTTGCCCCATCCCTCCCTGCCTGTAGCCACAGCGTGGCTGGCAGAGCCACACACGCGGCAGTGCCACAGCCCAGCGCCCGGCTCTGGCACGGAGCAGCCCCTCACTGCGGCCACCGGCTCACCGGGCTGTGCCAGGCGAGCAGGAGCCGGCCGCGGGGCCCCTTCCCTCCCCTCTTCTGCGGCTTGTAAAACAAAACCAGTCTGGGTTTTACTGCCTGATCTTTGTAACGCAAACACAGGCCAGTTAACAGGTTTTACACGGCGGCTCCCGGCACGGGGTGGTTGTGGGATGCTCACTGTCACTTCACTGGGATTTTACTGGTCACAACTAAATGACTCGGTTTCATTTAGTGACAGCGTGTCTCTGGAAGTGCACACGATAAACCTGGCAATTACCGCGCTGGGTAAGCCTGTGCCGACTGCACCGGCGTCGGGTGGGTGACAGTGACAGGGACCGATGGGAACTGGTGGGAACTGATAGGAACAAGCACCTCTGCTCTTCCTCATCTGTGCATCCAGACCTAGCAGCATCCAGCAAAATTCCTGCCGCCTTTGTACCCATTGCAGCCACAGCCACCATCAGAACATTTTCCTTCCATCAGGCAAATTTAGGAGCAGTTGATATTTTTGAAACAGGGGGGATCAGGAAGATGGAGTCATTTTCAGGGCTGATTTTCCCCGTGGATCTGGTGTCCCAGCTGTATTTAGCTGCTGTCAGCAGTGCATCATGCCAGCACAACACACCGCTGGGAACACAATGCCTGGGACGCAGGGGAGCTTCCTGTGGCGTTTCAGCTGTATTTTCAGCAGGAGGTTTTTGCTTATGGAATAAACTCTCTCATAAACAAGTGAGAGATGATGGAAAGTCAAGCCAACTCAAGGTCATTTGGCTTTGCTGGCTGTGCAGCTGATGTTCTGAACCCTGGAACAAACGCCACCCACTCTATTTCCAGTGCTAGAGCTGCCAGAGCTGGTAACAGACATTGTTCTCTGGGAAAGCAGTGGCGATAGGAGGGCAATTACTGTGACAGGACAGAGGAACCCGGTAGGTCCCGGTCCATCAAACCTGTTCGCTCCAGCTTCCCTTGGAGACACTTCTCGAACACAATCCCGCATTCCACTCCTGACATAATGACATGAGGTACGCTTGTGCCAGTTAAAAATAAAAATCCTTTTTGTTCCCAAATGACAGAACATGGGGACATTTGGGAAAGTCTGACCAAGTCCTGATTGAACAAGAATCTGCCATTACCTCTCCTAGCAAGAGGCAATCACTCTCATGTACAATGCTCTGCTCTCAGCAGTGATTTATGGTTCCAAGGAGGTTTGTACATGTTCACTGTTCTGTTGTGAGGAGCTGACGTCTCCCACATCGCTCGAGATGCTCAAGATTTTACCTCCAAACATGTTTGTTCGGCAGTGCTGGGCCGAGGGATCCCAGCCCATGGCACACTTTGGGCTGACCCTGGGCTAGGAGAATACAGAAAATTG
>VZTA01018762.1:118456-149972 GCA_013398855.1 Mohoua ochrocephala | reverse complement strand
CGCGGGCATCTCTCAGCGCCCTCGGGCATCCCTCGGCGGCGTCTCGAGGCCGAAGGGACCGGCTCGACGGGGCTGGTCATGGTGTCTTTTACACTGATACAGACCTGAAGTCACCCGATCTCTGCCTGGTTTTGCAGCAGCGGGGCAGGTTTTTGTGCTGGGCGGGTATTTGGGATGTACCCGGCGTGCAGCCAGGGGTAGTCATTCGGATTTAACCTGTATTTACACAGGGGCTTCCTTTAATCTCCCCGATAAAAAAGAATGGGAGCAAACCGCATCTTTATGGAATAGTTCAGTGTTTGGTTTGGTATTGGAGATGTGCCATCTCTCCTAGGATGGTGTCTCCCAGCGAGGCAGAGTATGCTCACAGCATCCCGGGGGATGGAATTGCTGGCATTGGGGGTTTGCTCCTCTTTCTATCCAAGATTCCCGTTGTTCCTTGCCCAAGTAGCAAAGTTAACTCTCAGCAGTGGCACAGGAGGAGCACAGCTTGTGATTGTCCTACAAGAGAGGGACATCATGGGAACTATGGAATCATGGATTGGCTTGAGATGGAAGGGACCTTCAAGTTCATCTCGTTTCACCCCCTGCCCGGGGCAGGGACACCGTCCACTATCCCAGGCTGCTCCAAGCCCTCTCCAGCCTGGCCTTGGACACTTCCAGGGATCCAGGGGCAGCCACAGCTTCTCTGGGCACCCTGTGCCAGGGCCTCCCCACCCTCACAGGAAGGGATTCCTTCCCAATATCCCATCTGACCCTTCCCTCTGGCAGTCGGAAGCCATTCCCTGTGTCCTGTCACTCCAGGCCCTTGTCCCCAGTCCCTCTCCAGCTCTCCAGGCACTGGAAGGGGCCCTAAGGTCTCCCTGGAGCCTTCTCTTCTCCAGCCTGAACAGCCCCAGCTCTCCCAGCCTGGCTCCAGAGCAGAGGGGAACTCGGGGTTAGGCAGGGAAGTGGGGCAGGAGTGCCTGACACACGGCACAGAGTCAGGCAAGCGCTATCTAAGCTCCCAGACTGTAAATACTCCTGGAGTGCTGCACGCCTGCCCGCTGGGTTGGAGACCCGGAGGCGCCTGCGTGGGTTGGAGCCGTGGGTGTTGGAGTTGGCACTGTGTGCCCTGACCACTCTCCCTGCACAGCACCAGCAACACAGAACATCTGCTGGGAGCTCTGACCCCACCTTGAGACAGGCTTTCATTGCTCACTGACACGTTGCTGCTCCACTTTTCAAACTGCCAACCCGTAAACTTGTGAGGTAATAAAAGAAATTCCTCTAATTTGCAAAAATACCACTAGAGAGTATAGATGTCTCGTCTAGGAAAACTAGGCCTTTCCCTCGGGGTTCAGGGGAGATGGCAGATGAGCAGCTGGTCATCAAAGAGGAGTGACTGATGTGTCCCAGTAGAGAAAGTGCTGAGCAATCGCAGTGTCACCAGGCTGGTAGTGTCAGGGTGGTTTTGCAGCCCACGTCCCATCCTGGAGCTTCCAGGAGTGGGCCAAGTTTTGCTTACGACTTTATTTCCTTCAAGTGGCAATTGCCCTAGGAAAATCCCAGAGGAGATTCAACAGAGTCAACACAGTCATTTCGTAACGTGGGAGTCTGATGTCACTGTGAGGTGGAGGAGTTTCACCCAGGGCGATGCTGGGATGAGGCAGGGCTGGACTCAGCTGCTGGGGACAGGGAGGACACGTCCATAGCACAGAGAAACCCCACTGGAACCAGGAGCAGGTTTCTCTTAGGATGGCTTCAGTCATCACAGGGATGCACGTGCTGCCAGGAGAGGGGCCATGGCACCCTGTGCACCACAGGTCTCATGTCCCTGGGGTCAGCTCCACACAGTCAGTTCAGATGACCCCACTGTGACCAGAGCAGCCCGGAGCAGGGCACGGATGTAAAGCAGTGCTGGCTCCCCAGAGCCACCTACAAAGGATTCAGGGCTGCGTGTCTATCGAGGGGGTGGCACCTTCTGTGCCCCCAGCCCTGCTCGGCTCTTGCTCCATCACTGCTCCGCTTCCTCACTCTGGAGGGGCTTTGGGAAGGGGGCACGGTTGTCTGTGCACCGATGGAGAGTGGGCCTTTACATCCCTCATTTATCACTTCTCTGCTCAGGTGCAGCCCGCTGATGGGGCAGAGCAGGACCCACTCCAGGCTGGCACCAAACCTGGCACCAACCCTGCCTCAAGCAGCTCCAGCCCCCGAGCACTGAGCGCTGTGCCAGGGCTCTGGGCAGCTCACCTGGGGCAGCTTCCAGCTGTCAGCAAGGAAGAAGCCTGTTTGGAAACATTCTGAAAAGAAAGGTAAGAAGAAAACTGTTAAAATGAGAACATACATTGCAAAAAAGTCATCCAGGTATAGTCAAATGCAGCTTTTGCCTCATGCCATTTCTTTTATCCCATATGGAAAGAAACAATTTCTCCCAGCACTGGCAGGTTGATGAGTGACCCACAGAGACCTGGGGTCTCCCTGTGGCAGGAGCCAGCAGTTGGTGACAGCAGGGACAGCCGAGGGCACGCAGCTGGGCAGCACCAGCCAGGCAGGATCCTGCCCCGCACCAGGCAGGGGTTGAAGTTTCAATCTAATCTAAATCTTTTATTGGATTTCTTAAAAGGCAGAAAATATTTCCTCATCTGCCTCGCTGGGCTCCCTAGATTTAAATGAGCTCCGAGGATTCGGTTCTGTAAAGCCAAGGCCGACCCCTCGGGAAGGGGCTGAGCTCCCACTGTGAGGCTGGGGCAGGACGGCCCTCGTGTCCTCCCAAAGCCGTGGGCAGGCAGAGAGGCCGAGGTCATTGCTCCCGTTCCCCCTGTATCTAAAACCCAGCCAGGGTCTGGTGCAATGTCAGCTGCTGGGGGAGTGAACCACCCCCAGGCAAGGGCAGGAGGAACCTCTGTGGCACGAGGCCGTGAAGGATGAGATGATGATATTGGGAGTGCAGGGGGTCCAAGTCCCAGGACACGAGTTCCTTGGAAAACAAAATCTTTTTCTATTGTAGTAGAGCCTGCCCTTGGATCTTAGAGGAAGCAGGTGGGGTTTGTTCTTTCCAAAGTCCTCTCCCACAGAGGATCACCTACGTCTGACATCACAGGTAATAGTCATGCAGCGAAAACCATCATCTCTCTTTGCGTCGCAGAGCGAGACTTCAGAATCTGTTGGGTTTATACTGTTACCAATCTCTCTGTGTGCCACTCAGGAGAACTTGCACATCTGGCCAGCAGATCAAGGAATCCGTATCACCATTTTATTTTTGAAAAGTATGAAGAACCCACCTGCTTCCACTCCCCAGGGCCCGTGCACACCTTTACTGCCTTCTGTGCTCACCTCCAAGTAATGCTGTGTCACTCTCATTCCTGCCCTGCCGAGTGCTGCTCCTTAGTGAATTATTGCTGCATTATTCCGGCACTCTTCCTCCCAGGATGGGGCCTATTCCCAGCATTAATCTTTAACTCTGCTCTCCTGCAGCTTAAATCTGAAAAATGTTCTGAGTGGCTGCCTCAGGTTCTTTTTGAAATCCTGCCTCGGGATGTTAAGATTTAGTAACACAGATTCTAACCTTAAAATAGCAGCACAAAATGTTCTATTTACTCACAAAATGAATGCCAAGTATGCAGCATCCCTCAGCAGAGCAGGGGAGTGGGGGGGCCATACTGATAATATCTGACAGACAAAGGAATTTGGTGGAAAAAACCAATCTGGTGTCCTTCCTCCTGCAGGCAGCAGCCCTGGACAGCATTCCTGGTCCTGGGAAAGGTGCTGCTGCTTCCAGCTCCCCTTCTCCTGTCCCTCTGAAAGCTGGATGCACTCTAATACTTCTTACCTTTAAGAAAAATTGGCTCAGGCTCCGTGTGAGGTTGAACCCTGAACGCTGCGAGCCTGAGCCCTACCCAAGCCAGCGCCTGCGTGTACTGCTTGGTCCATCTAGTGTTGGCTGAGGCTGGGACGGCATTCCAGCTGTATCAGTGTGCACACAGCATTCCCACTCCCTGAGCAGCACCTGGTCAGGCATTACCACACTGCAGGGCCTGTGGCCGTGCTCAGGAGTCACTAGGCATGGCCACGTCCCGCAGGTCTCAGTCACTCAGCTCTGGTGGGGCCAGCAAAAACCCCAAAATGTGACAAAAGCACTCACCGCCTTTGGAACTGCCAGTCCCAAACCTCTCCTGTGTCCTCCCAGGAGGCTGGGTGACATGCTGCTGCCATGGCATGACCCTGCAGAACGTCTGTGCTGAGTTTTTCCTGGGTTATAAACCATGGCCGTGCCATTGCAGTGACCGCCCCACTCCTGCTGTGTTGACAGTGCAGGTGCACCTGGTGTGGCACAGCCCTTGCTCCTCCTCAGAGCTGGTTCGATGTCTTTTCTCCTGCTCACAGGCAGCAGCATGAACCTGAAGAAGTACCTGGTCCGGGCGCTGCATCGCCTGCAGAAGGGCCCTGGTTACACCTACAAGGAGCTGCTGGTCTGGTACTGCGACAACACCAACACCCACGGCCCCAAGCGCATCATCAAGGAGGGGCCAAAGAAGAAACTCATCTGGTTCTTCCTAACGTTGCTCTTTGCATCCCTGGTGTTCTGGCAGTGGGGGATCCTCATCAACACCTACCTCTCCTACAACGTCACCTCGTCTCTCTCCATTGGCTTTAAGACCATGAAGTTCCCCGCAGTCACTGTCTGCAATGCCAACCCTTTCAAGTAAGCTTTTCTTCTCCCAATTTTCCCATGTGTGCTCTAACCCCTCAGAAACATTGCCAGAGGGAGGTACTGAGGGCCCGTTCCTGTCTCAGACATCATGTTAGGAGCATCAATGGACTCACCAAGTGGCACTAAAAACCAAATAAAGAACAGTATGAAGATGACTGGGTCAGGGCCAGAGGAGGGTTCATCTGCCTGCAAGTTCTCCTGGGTTTCGTGGAATCTCAGAACAGTTTGGGTTGGGAAGGGACCTTAAATATCATCTCATTTCACCCTCCACTATCCCAGGTTGCTCCAAGGCCCATCCAACCTGGCCTTGGACACTGTCAGGGATCCAGGGACAGCCACAGCTTCTCTGGGCACCCTGTGCCAGGGCCTCCCCACCCTCACAGGGAAGAGTTTCTTCCTAACACAGTTTCTGCACCATATCAGTCAATCTAATTAAGGTTTTTGCCTTCCTGCAAACTTTCCTCAGCTCATAAAAAAACCAAATTCAGCTCACCTTTCCCAGTCAGAATCAGTCTTTCCATCTTTCCCCACAATTCTTTTCCTTCCCCTTCCTCGCTGTGAACATTCTTCTCATTGCTCACACTCCAGTCATTAAGAGCTGGTTCCACAGTCCTGTCTGCCGGGAACCACAGAGATAGAACTGAATTGTGATTTCAAAGGAGTCACTGATTTTCATTAGAGTTGCTTTAGATTTATAGTTGCTTTAAATTCATATCCATGCGATAGCGTAGCCCAAGGCAAGACGCTCTCAGCCAACACAAGAATTGCTTAGGGGTAGTTTTTCCTCCACTTGCTAGTGATGTTTTGTGTAAACTGTAGTGAATTACTGAACTAGAACCAATGTGGCCCCACGCTGGTGTGTTCACCCCTGCAGCACTCGCTGTTTATCCTCCCACTGCCCTTCTGCCCAGGTGCAGCCTGCTGGGACGCCAGTGTCTGAGCTGGCTGTGCTCTGCATGGAAACTCCCGTTGTCCTCCAGTAAATCCGAGGCAGCACTCTGAGGTCCCCAGGAAGGTCCGAGCCAGTGGCAGGTGAGCTGCCACGTGTCCCCAGCACCATGACACTGCCTGGTCACAGCTCCCTGTCCCGCAGGTACTCGGAGGTGAAGCACCTGCTGAAAGAGCTGGACAGGCTCATTGAGGCGGCGCTGGAGAGGATCCTGCAGCCCACGCCAGGGAATGGCAGCGAGAACGTGTCCCCACCACTTGACTTGGAGCTCTGGAACCAGCTTCCCCTGGTCCTCATCGACGAGCACGACAAAGACAATCCCGTCATCCTGGACATCTTTGAGACCAACCAGACTGCTGGGGGCAACAAAACCAATGTGAGCGATGACACTGCTGGGGGCAAACAGAGCTCTGTGGACAACGAAATCATGGGCAACGACACAACTGTGGGGAACCAAACCACTGCTCCACCCACCCCAGCCAACACAACGTCGGAAGAGAAGAAGTACAAGCTGGCAGTGAAGCTGGTGAGAGGGGTCCCACAGTGGCAGCAGGCAGGGATGAGGGACGGGTGCCTCAGCAAGGATGCAGCGGGGAGATCCATGTCTCTTCCCCATCAGCTGCCCATGGCCACTCTGCCCTGGGGCTCTGGTCTGGCTGTGCCCAGACCGAGCCCCTGCTGCAGGCTGAGCCCAGGGCAGAGCCAGGGCAGGGGTGTTCCATGCAGGCTCTCACACACCTTCACCCCTTCCTTGGGTCAGGCACCCAGAATGCCAGGGAGAGGCTGTGGCTGCTGCCCCCATCCCTTTCCTGCGGCAGTCCACAGTGCAGAGGCACATGGTGGTCTTGCAACCCCTCACTCCTGCTCCCATGGAGGCTCCAAGAACCCTGCCTGAGCAGACCTCGGAAGCTGGGTCAACTCCAGCCTTAAAGAATTGGCCCAAACGTGACATTTTCTGTTAGCTTGTGGAGGTCACCCTGGGGCTGATGTATAACCTGCCCAGCTGGGAAATGTCCCTGGGGAAGGACCCTGTAATGCAGTGTGACAGCCGGCTCCGTGTGACAGCTGGCTCCGTGTGACAGCCGGCTCGTGGCTCCGTCAGGCTGATCCTCTCGGTTCCTGGGAGCTGCAGGCAGGAACAGATGAGCACGTGGGGAGGGGGATCACGCCACGGCCCCCGCCATCCCCCCGGGGGCTCAGACCTGCCTGCTCTGTGTCCCCAGTGCAGCCATCAGGGCTCTGACAACTGCACGTACAGGAACTTCACCAGCGCGGCGCAGGCGGTGACCGAGTGGTACATCCTGCAGTCCACCTCCATCCTCTCCAAGGTCCCGCTGCATGAGAGGATCAGGATGGGCTACCAGGCAGAGGACATGATCCTGGCGTGTCTTTACGGGGCCGAACCCTGCAACTACAAGTAGGTGCACATGACCTCCCTGCCCCTTTCCGTCCCAGCAGGAATGAACAGCATGCTAATGGCATGGCAGGGCGGGTTCTTTTCTCTTTTTAAGGTATATATCAGTTAATAATGAGATTGCTGCTGATTCTCAGCTCTAACAACACTTCCCAGAGGTTTTCTGGATGTGATCCTGGCTGAAATGCGTTATTTTGGAACAGTGCTGGCTGAGTGAGTGTTTTGGATGGGCTGTTTTGCTCATGACATATCAAGACTAGCAGCACCCAGGGTATCCAGTGATAACCAGCTGCTGAGTCAGCAGCATGGCTCCCAGTTACAGCCCCCCTCCCTTTTTGCACAAGGCTCTGAGAAATGCATTTTAGCCAACTTTGCTTCCTATGAATCCCAACATCCTATCTCCAGTGTTGAGAAAGGGGAGCACACAGCAGCACCCCAGGCTGTGGGGAGCCCTGTCCCTTCTGCAACGTCCCTTCTGCAACAAGGGCAACAGAGAAGTGCTATCAAAGCACAAGCTATCATGCCCAAACCTGTAACCACAGCTCAGACTGAGCAATTGTTCCTCTCACCGGTATGACAAATGTTCCTCTCCATCCCGACTGAGCGCTGTCCCCAGGGCCGTGTCCCAGCAGACACCTCTACCTTGCCTTGCCTCTTTTTCAAAAACAGATGGATTGAAGTGGTATCAGCTGTAGTCCCTGTACAGGTGTTCAACAAATGAGGCAATGGGAGGTGAGCCCCAGCACAGCTGCTGAGCTGGGCCCACCATCTGCTTTATGTCACACCCCTTTAGTCCTCCCAAGAGTCACAGTTTTATGTGTATGATTTTTCCAGGAATTTCACCCAAATCTACCACCCCGACCATGGTAACTGCTACATCTTTAACTGGGGCATGGACGAAGAGGCTTTGAATTCTTCCAACCCCGGGGCCGAGTTCGGTAAGGGAGCGCTTTGTGGTGGAGAAGGGGGCTGGAGGGGCAGACCTGTCTCTTGGTGCCCATTTCTGTCACTAAGGACAGATTTATGATTCCTCTGTCACTGGAGCACTGCAACAGGGAACAGAGGCTTTGCAGAAGCGGATGACCCCCAAAAGAAAAATGTGCCACACAGGAAAAAAGTGACTGCAGAGGTTACATGTAGCAGAAGGGCATCCTCTGGATATTTGAAATATCTGAGGCAGCACCTGACTATTCCCAGCTATTGCCTTTCTGGGCATTCACCACCATAAGTGCTCCTGCACAGGTCAGGCTGCCATGGCAGCCAGACCCTGGCTCTTCCCAAGGATCAGGGAGAAGAAAATAGACTCCCTTTTTTTCCCAAAGCCTCACCTTCCAATACAATTCCTGTTGTGAGTGTTTTGTCTGCTGTCCCAGGGCTGAAGCTGATTCTGGACATCAGCCAGCAGGACTACATTCCCTACCTGTCCTCTGCTGCTGGGGCCAGGCTCATGCTGCATCAACAGAAGAGCTTCCCCTTCCTCAAGGATCAGGGCATCTACGCCATGGCTGGGACAGAAACCTCCATTGGAGTGGTGGTGGTATGTGTGGCATTCCTCGGGAGCAGATTGTCTGAGAATAATGTTATCTGATGGGACCAAAACCAAGTTTGCTTTAAGTCTTGGCTGAACTGGCTCAAACCAAAGGAGACAAGGTACACACCTGCCAGGGGCTGGAGCGGTTTATGGAGGACTTTATGTAACTGTCCTGGCAAAGTGCTTTATTGAGGCTGGAATATTGGGCTCAGGTCACGGTTGCCTCTTTCTCCAGCTGGTCAGAAGCTGCTTTGCCAACCCCTGAACACCCTCACCTGCCTGGATCCACCCAGGGAAGGCACTGCAGCCTCTTCAGCTCTGCCACCGCCGACTTTCATTTTTAGCAAAGCCAGTGGGCAGCACAGAAATTACAGAGCCTCTGGAAAAGGGGCACAGGGACCCACGGAGAAGTGATAACCACAGTTTGGTGTTTGTGTTTCCCGCCAGGATGAGCTGGAGCGGATGGGTTATCCCTACAGCGACTGCACTATGAATGGCTCCGACGTCCCTGTCAAAAACCTCTACAGCCAATATAACACCTCCTACTCTATACAGGTAAAACACCCTTTTAAATCACACAAAACTCTTTAGGAAAAATCATCAAAGCAGTTAAATCTTTGCCTATCACGCAGGGTACTGGGGAATCATAAAATCATAAAATCTTTAATGTTGGAAAAGACCTTCAAGATCATCAAATCCAAGATTCAACACAGCACCACCACTGTGCACACTGATTGATAAACCATGTCCTCAAGTGCCACGTCCACATGGCTTTTAAACACTTCCAGGGATGGTGACTCCACCACTGCCCTGGGCAGCCTGTTCGAATGCTTTACAACCCTTTCCATGGCAAATTTTTCCTAATATCTGATCTAAGCCCTGCATGCTTCTGTAGGAACAGTCACTGAGGTGCTGGGAAACGTCTGCTGAGACAGTGTCAAAATGACACTTCTCGGGAACTTGTGTTTTGTGTACACAAGTGATATTTACCCCTGACAGGGGAGGAATACAAAGGAGAGATTCTCCCTCTGAACACCCCTGCCATCTTTAACTCTTTTCTCTTCAGGGTGATGAAGTAATTTTGCACCCTGAAAATGCAGCTGGTTTGTGCAGGAAGCAAAACAGCCCTTTGCTTCTTCATCACTCTGAAAATGGGATGAGAAAGTTGAGTGTTTGTAAACCTTGAATCTGTAGAAAATTAGAGTGCAAACACTAAGCACAGGTTAATTTGTAACAGGCTGTACTAGAGAGAGAAGCAGCTCTCGAGGGTGCGATCCGATAATAAGGGAAACACCGAAACCATTTGGGGTGATTCACAGATGCACCCAGAGATCGGGAGGGCTTTGGGCTGGCAGCGGTTTTAGATTTCTACCTTTATATAATATAATAACAACTGGACCACTTCACCCAACTTTTGGAGATGCTTGTATAAGGTTTAAGCAAACACTCGGGAGGATTGCATTATTCCCTAGAAGTGCAAACGCTGACCGAGTTCTGTGTCCACGTAACGCCGCTTCAGAGCCCTCTCAGCAAAACCAGGCCCTTCCATCACTCCCTGACTCTGCACTCTGTGGACCTTTCCTATCACACAGAAATTCTCTGCTTGTTCTACCCACAACTGTTACATTTAATTATCTTCTCATACACTTTGCTATTGCCTTGTGCTGCCTCATGCAGAATCCCACTCCAATCTCAGATGATGAACTTCACGCCTCACCAAGCTAATGGCAGTGCTGCAGCTGGAGCTGCAGCCACGATCCTCCCAGGAAGAGCAGCAGCTGCACAGAGAGGATCATTCATATGTCTGCTCTTTATGTTGAAGGATTTGGAAATTCCTGGCCTTAAAGTGTAAAACCAGCCCTTTGTCAGTGTTGTGTAAAGCCTGGAGAGCACAGCCATGTCTGTGGTGGAACAGAGCATTCATGTTCCCTTTTGGAAGCTTGATATTACTTCTATGAAGCCCTAAAATAATTGAGAAATGAGCAGTTTCTTGTGGGAGTGGGCGCTGAGCTCCCTCCGTTTCCCACGAGGTCTCACCCACGGGCAGCTCCCGTGAGTGGCCTTAAAAACTCCGATGCCCAGCGAGGCTGGAAGAGGTTCTGGGCAGGGACAGGCTCTGGCAGCCCCCACTTCCCCTGCACCTTCATCCCTCTCGGTCTGCAGCCCCAAAATCTTCTGTTCAGTGCAAAAGAGAGGGAATTCCTGGGAGGCGAGGGGCTCCCAGACCCAGTGCCATGCCGGCAGTGCGGAGCTGCCCGAGGGCTCAGCCCGAGTCTGAGCCTCCCTCTTCCCTCTCCAGGCCTGCCTGCGCTCCTGTTTTCAAAACCACATGGTCGAGATCTGTGGATGTGGCCACTACATGTTCCCTTTACCTGAAGGGGTGAATTACTGCAATAACGAGGATAACCCGGGCTGGGGTAAGAGCTGACGGCAGCCTCTGGGGCCGGGGCGGGGCGGGAGCGGGATGTGCCCGGTCACTGCAGCTCGTGCACAGCCGTTCCCTACGGGACGTGGCCACCTGGGCCAGTGCTGGGGAGGAGAAGCCAGACCCCGGTCTTGGCTGTGGGCTGGGGGAGCCCTTGGGCATCAAAGAGAGAGAACACAGGGTATCACGCCAGGCCTCTGCACCCAAAATTTTGGGTCCCCTGGCAGGGGCAATGGAGGGTCCAGTGTTCCCCTGTGGTGGCACAGCTCTGTGCTGGCAGAGGCCAGGGCTGTGCCAAAAATACTACCCTGGGCAAGCTGGCTCTATAAAAACTGTCTTGAGAAAGTTACAGTTTATTTTTAATTTATAACTAAATTGTCTGAGTGTTTTGCCCAAGTTTCTCAAGGAAGGGAAAGTTGAAAGGGAAGATGGCAAATCTCTGCAGCAGGGTCATACCTAATATTTACTTTGATAAATGGAACTGATATAACCCAGTAAGTGGGTCCTTATCTAAACAGATACTTTAATTTTGTTTTCACCAAACAGCATATTGCTATTCCTCGCTGAGATCCAGCATAAAGCACCGACAGATCTGCATTGATTCCTGTAAAGAAACCTGCAAGTGAGTACCTGAGCCTGATCTGGTTGCTGTGGAGGTATAGGGATCCTGCATTTTGGCTCCCATCAGTCCTGACTTTCCTAAAAAGGCAGCAAGCCCTGCAGGGCTGGTTTGCTGTGTGAGAACTGAAGTTCCAGAGACTTCAGAGGAGGGGAAGTCTCCACACTAATGCTCTCCCTCTTCCCTCCAGTGACACGCAGTACAAAATGACCATCTCCATGGCGGACTGGCCATCGGAAGCCTCTGAGGTAACCCTGATTCCTTGGTGTGCACCAGACATTGATGGTTCCCTGTTCCCAGGCACACGGACACTCGCTATTGTCAGAGCTGAATTCCAGGTCAAAGCACCTCTGCTAAAGTCCATATTTTCCACACACAAACCAGCAGCAGCACCAGGGCATGAGGCAGGAGGAAGGACCCCCCCACAGTGGCTCCTCCCTCCCGGGGTTCTGCCTGAGTGCCACTGTCAGCCCAAGGCTAAGTCCACCTCCCACACCCCAAAAGGGCTGGGAGGACTTCCCACGGGACAGGGAAGGAGCACCCACTGGCCCTGCTCAGGTCCACAGCATCCCCCTCCATCTGCACATGGGGCCAGGGCTGCCTGGGACGGGGCACGGCACTCGTGGGGCTCGTGCTCTTCGGGAGCACAGGATGCCTCTACTCTTTCTGAACAGATTTTGTTTTCCTAGGACTGGATTTTCCATATTCTGTCTTATGAAAGGGATATGTCAACAAATGTGACTCTGGACAGGTGAGTGAAAGGAACAACCACTTTATCTTCTCTGCTGAGCCTGTTAACTTCAGCCTGACACGAGCCTTGGCGCCGGGCCAGCGCCCGCGTGCACGAATGTGCAGGGAGGATGAGGTTTGCAGCAGGTTCGCCTGGAACATACAGAAAGCAGATCCAAAAGGTACTTCATGCATGTCCTCTGCTCTCCAGAGCTGCAAACTGGGTCAGGCAAACTCAAACCTGCAGTTAAGTAAAATCAGCGTTGAGGACAGTTCCCATGTCATAACATTTGTCACCTCATACTCACGTCTTGGTGTCTCTCCGTCCCACGGTCAGGCTGGAGCAGAGGTGCAGGACATCGACAGCCCAGCTCCTCACTGAGGTGGGTTTTGTTCTTTACAGGAATGGGATCATCAAGCTGAACATTTACTTCCAGGAGTACAACTACCGCACCATCTCGGAGTCAGCTGCCACTACGGTGAGTGCCCATCCCAGCCCTTCTGGCAGGGCAGGCACAGGAGCCAGTCAGCTGGTACAGGCAAGGACTCAGTGCCCTGCGGGACAGTCTGTCACGTCTCTTGAGGCTGCTGTTTCGCACATCTGCTGTAATGAAGTGGATGAAGCCACCTCTGCCTGCTGGCTCACAGCCCTCAGTTCCTTCCCCCACTCCCCCTCCCATCCCTGCCCCAGCCTTGCCGGGCAGCACCGGCACAGGAGGGGACCCAGCGGGCAGGTCCCAGGTGCAGGGGCATCACCCACGTCAGCACTGGCGCATGGGATGATGGATCGGGGTGGGGCACATCTGAGGGGCTCCACTTCCTCAGCTTACTCCGCTCTCCTCCCGCAGATCGTGTGGCTGCTTTCGAGCCTGGGAGGCCAGTTTGGATTCTGGATGGGGGGCTCGGTGCTGTGCCTCATTGAGTTTGGGGAGATCATCATTGACTCGCTGTGGATCACCATCATCAACGTGATCAGCTGGTGCAAAAGCCTGAAGCAGAGGCGGGCGCGGGCGCGGTACCCAGATGCGCCCCCAACGGTGTCGGAGCTGGTGGAGGCTCACACCAACCTGGGCTTCCAGCAGGAGGCCGCAGGGGCTCTGCCCAGGGACGAGGCGCTGCCCCCCGAGCCCGGCACCCCCCCGCCCAACTACGACTCTCTGCGCGTGCAGCCCCTCGACGTCCTCGGTCCCGACAGCGATGCGGAGACCGAGTGAGCAGAGTGCCCTGTCAGCTCCCGCCGGCCACCGCTGTGCTGTGTGACACTTGCTGGGCAACTGTCGACTATCTGTCAAAATGAGGAGGGAATTAAAAGCCCAAGCTGTCCTCTCCTATGACTGATCGCTGAGAGGAAGCTCTGCCTAATAAACCCTGCAATAAACCTCACAGAGTCAGGCTTTGGCTTTAGTGTGTAGAGCTTTGTGTACATCAGTATTGCTGTAAAATCATGTCACTCTTTCTTGTTACCAGGTGGGTGGGAAGCAATTCCCAGTGAGCAGAGCAGGGTGGTGGCGGGGAGAGGACAGGACATCCTGACAGTGGATGCAAGGTCATGGCCTGGTAGGTCACGGAACTCTAGAAGAGTTTGTGTTGGAAGGAACCTTAAAGATACTCTCATTCTATCCCCTTCTCCAGCACTCTTGGCTACAGAGACGTGGCACAGCGTGTGCTGCAGCCGTGCCATACCATGGATCAGAGCCTTGGGATGAGACCAAAGCTACTTCTGACCTCTGAGGTTGCAGAATTTCCATTCCCAAACAACTACAATGGAAACAGCAAAAACTGAACTCTCCCTTTGCTGCTGGAGCCCTTGGGTGCCCTGTTGTGTTGCTGCCCAGGGTTTGTACCACTCATGGCGCAGGTGGGCACAACCGGTGGTGTGTGCCAAGGATAAGACTCCACAGAGACTCAGGGGTGGGAGGAAGCACCAGCCTGTTTAATCATCATTCTTGCAATAATAAAAATTTGATTTAAAAGTTGCCTTTCTCTTCCCTGCTGGTAGCGGGGGCAGTCCAGTGCTGGCAAGAGGTTGATGGCAGTGGCTTGCAATATGATGTGCTCACTCTGACGTGAGGGCAGCCGGGGCCTTTGGTGGTCTCTGTGGGGCTGAGCTGAGTGGGGCAGTGCATTCACCTGGCCCTGGCCGGCTCCAGCCCCCAGGAGCTTTCCCAGGAGCCCATCACAACCCACCAGCACTGGCCTTAGTGAAGTACTTTTGCAAAAGTTCAAGAGGAAGCACAATCGTGTGGTTAAACCACATACCCGGGAACACGATGTTCTGGGCACGGTGCCCAGTGCAGGGCGGCCACGGAGAGGGGGGTCCAGGATCCTTCTGCATGGGAAGCTCCCCGAGCACAGGGTGCTCTGGTGCAGAACTGTTGGGCAGAGCATGCCCAGGGTCCCTCCAGCCCCTCGGCAGTGGTGGAAATTGTGGGTCCAGTTGCTGATGACCACCAGCAGCAGGACAGAAGAACTGGGGGACGATCTTACAGCTGAGGTGCCATCAGCATGGCTGATTCTGCCCCACACAAGGGAATTCTGTGTTCAAAATTCACTGAATCCAGATTCGGGGAGCACCTCCTTAACACGTCCACGCTCTGCCCCAACCCTTTCTCCCTCAGCTGGTCCTCGTCTGAAAGGAGAAGGACAAACAGCCCCCAAACACATTGTTCTGTACAGAACCACCTCACCCAGGTACAGCCTGAGCTCAGTGAGCACCTAGACCCACCACCTGAGTGGCGACAAGGCACACGACAGGCAGCAAAGACACTTGTAAAGGCAGAGGAAACCAGCTCTTACAAGCTGTCCTAGACTTTTCCTGACTCCTCACTTGCTGTTTCCCTTAAGGAATGTTTCCCTCTCTGAGCACCACAAACCCACAAGCACAACCTCCTTTCCCACAGGAGAGCTCTTGTAAAGTGATGGCACTTGATCCCATGTCACAGCTGAGTGGGACACAAGGACCTGACACCCTCCCCTCCTGAATCAATGCTCAATGTATGCAGCGTCATCCTTGGCAAAGGCCTCCAAAGGATTCAGCAGTGAGAAACCGGAACACACAGAGCACATTGCTTAAATGATGAGGAATGCTGAGAGCAAGAACCTGGGCATCTCCCCTCACATTCTCACCAACAGACAACAGGTCCCTGGGATGGGCAGCAGGTCCCAGGCTGCTGTCCTCATGTCCCCTTCAAGGCCCTGGCTGCCCTCATGTCCCCTGTCCTCATGCCTTCAGCTCCAGCTGGGTGCCTGCCCAGGCCAACAGTAGCACACAAGGAACAGCCCCAGAACCCTCGCCAGCAGTGTCGCGGCAGAGGAAGGGTGAGAGAGGCACGGCTGGTGAGATTCACCCTCCTTACACCAAGAGTGAAGGGAACAGAGTGTTCTCTGCAGGACAGGGACAGCTCACCATTCCAGTCACAGCTGGCTTATGGTACTCATAAAAGTGGGAAGTGTCTCAGGTGCTTGGCTCCAGCTCTGTCCCAGCCGGGCTCTGCTCAGCAGGACCCACAGCAGACCCAAGCCCAGCTGAGCAAAGGGGTTTCCTGCTGCAGCAGCAGTGCAGGTGCTGGAGACTCAGCTGGCATTTCAATTTTGGGACCTCCCTGTATTCCACCCCATTGTCTCTCAGGAGAGCACACTAAGGCTAGACCAGCTGTTTCACAAAAATCTATATAACAAATGGTAATAAATAATACAAGAAAGCACCACTTTCCTTAAATGCCTTACAAACTTCATGGCTTTCAGGAGAATAGTGAAATTGTACCAGGAACAACCTACAAAGCTGGTTTTATTCTCAGGGTTGAGCTTGATCAAGCCTCAACTGCCAGCTGAAGAGACCCTTCCTGACTCAGTATTTACAACAGCCCCGAGCAGTGGCCATTGCCTACAGGCAGCCCCCTCTGTGGGGGCTACCCCATCATCTCGGATACAGCGGATTAAATTTTCTGAAAAAGCTGCCACAAAGCATGAACTCTACAGCACCTGGCAGAACATTTCCAGCACTCCTCAGCCTACTCAGGGTCATTCAGAGAGTTTTTGGTAAATTTGGCTGTCAGACATCTTTCCCTATTTCTAAAGATGAAAAAATGGAACAAGCTTTTCCTAGAGAAAGACATTTATTAAAAGTTAGTCTGAAACAAATTCCCCTAGTCCCCAGAGATCTTTTCACTGTCCTTGCAGAAATGAAAACCAATCTGAGGAAGCAAGTCCTTGAGCAGGGGCCAGTGGCAGGAAGGGCTCAGCTGACCCTTCAGGCCCCTCATCCCCACAACGCCAGCAGCAGGGAGGGCACAGCTGGCACTCCAAGCCCCTTCTGGCACTGATACCAGGAGCAGGGAGGGCACAGCTGGGACTCCAGGCCCCTCATGGCCACAACGCCAGAGGCAGGGAGGGCACAGCTGGCACTCCGAGCCCCTCCTGGCAGTGATGCCAGTGGCAGAGAGGGCACAGCTAACCCTCCAGGCCCCTCATGGCCGCGATGCCAGCGGCCATCCGGCGGGGCAGGCTCTTGGCAGCCTGGCGAAACTCCTCTGGCTTGGCCTTCAGCAGAGTTACAATGTTCTGCAGCGTCCGTGAGGGCTGGAGGCCCAGGGCATCCATCACATTTATGAGGTAATCTGCGAAATTAAGGAAAAATTTGTATTTAACTGGCAATAGACACTGTGAAATGAAAGATACCCTTGCTCTTGATGACAGAGGGAATTCTGTCACCAAGAGCTCCCACCTACAGGCACCAGCAGTGTGGCTGGAATCTACCACACAGGCAGGAACCCTACAGGGTGACAGAGCAGCCCGTGTGTGACGTGAGCCACGCCCAGGACCCCATGCTCACGCTCACCGATGTCCGTGGCCAGCTGCTTGGTGGAGTGTGGCGTGAGCTGTGGGATCTGCAGGATGACCTCGCAGTACGTCTGCATCGTGGCTCTGGCGATGGAGCCCAGCCAGTAATCGGCCACGTTGTCCAGCTCGGGCAGCTCATCTCCTGCACAGACAATCCCCGTTAGCTGCCAGCACGCTGACCCCGCCTTTGCTGGGTTTGTACAACACATAGTCCTAACTGGTTAATAACGTCTGAACTGTTCCTTCCACAGGACATGGAGGTAGTCAGAGTCTATCAGCTGGTTTTGGAGTAATCAAAGAGTCATGTTCTCTCCCTGTACTGTACAGCACTGACATGAGCTCCAGACCCAAAACACTCCCCTGGATTACTCTCCAGGTAAGTCACTTCCAGACGGCTGATGGGCGACCAGCTGGGATGGGGCAGTGCCTGGCACCTCCTACAGGATCCTCTTCCAGGAGCAGTTTGCAAACCACGGCAGTGGCAAGGATTCACAGGAGTTTTTTTCCAGCCCTAAAGGCGTTCTGTGTTCATCAGTGTTTTGAAAATTAACGAGCCATTAAAACATGTAAATGCTTTAAGGGACATAATAGTAATGCAAAAGCCTGAACTAAACAGCATATTTCTGGAAGGTTCCAGGAAGACTGTAAATACCAAGCTCTATGCTTTCTCCAATGTCTGTGGAAATAATAACACCACAAAGAGACCAAGCCCAGCACATGAGGTACACTGCCAACCTGCAGGGAAAGGCATTAGGTGGCTACTGCTGTTACCTGCAGCAGGATTAGTGACACAGCAGGTAAAGCCAGCCCCCTGGGGCATGAACAGGAGCCAAAACCCAAGAGAACTCTTCAGACCCCAAACAACCATTTTAATGAATACCAAACTCACACAGATCAAGCCAAAGCTTCTAGTTTGAAGGAAACAAAAAAAAGTCTTACTCATTATTTAGAGGCTCCTCCTGGGTTTTACCAAAGGATTCTTGGGGGAAAAAAGGGTGATAGGAAAGGGCTCTCCAATAGTTTTGTCACTGTAACACATCCCACCTGTGTAACGTCAGGATGGGAAAGCTTTCCCCAGACACTCCAAGCCTTTGGTCTCACTCTACCTTGCTCTGGGGGGTACGGCAGTTTTCCAGCATGTAATGCCAGTTCCAAAGCAGAATCCTCTTGAGTGACAAATGGCTCAAGGTGCAGAGGAAGCGACATAATGTATTGCCCAATCTAGAATAAAAGCACCAAAAGCTGAGTCACTGAACAAATGTGAGGCAAGTCCTTTACTAGAGGAAAAAGTCACCTGCAGTAAATACACCTGAAAGCAGAGAGCTGAGCCTGACAGCCACTCACTCACCTACAAATTGGCTCTCGTGCACCATTACACTTGGTACAAGAAATAGTTTTTCACAAGGTCAGAGAAGCAGTCACTGAAACACTCATGGTAAGAAAGACCTGTACAGAGAACTGCTACTCCAAGCAAATCTTTGCTCTCTGGAGTGTTCCCAGCAATTTGTTTTCTAGGGCAGAAAGACAGTTCGGTTCTCTTACATTGCTGATATATTCCAGAGGGGTCAGGCTGAAGTTTGGCAGGTCATCTGTCAGGGTCTCACCAATGCCACCAGAACTCCAGCCCTGTAAGGCAGAAAGTGCAGGATGAATCGATGACTTCTCGGAGCATGAAGCCTATCAGTATTTTAGAAAGGGGTGACCCAACAACAAGAAGTGTGACTACCCAAGGGATTCTAGAAAGCAGAACACAGATGGTGAGAAAACTGTTTCCCATGTTGTCCCTCAGGCCCAAAACACCCACCCTCTTTCCACCCAGCTCCCTGTGGGAAACATGCTCACACGGGTTAGAAAAGCAACATCTCAAACAAACACCAGAGACTTCGAACACCTGTGTGCTGCAAAGGCTGTGGGTGAGGAAAGGGAAACTGTTCCACTGCCTGCAGCTCGTGGGGGAAATGTGGCACCAGAGAGAACCATTCTGAGCAGGAGAAAGGTAAGCAGCGCTGACCCAAGGTAAACCCTGCCTGTTCAGCCCAGCCCGAAGCCCTCACTGCCCACCTCCATCCTGGGAACCAGCAGCAGCTGCTGTTTGATGCGCAGGAACACCGAGTCGAAGGCCAGGTGATGGGACAGCTGGTTCAGGCGGCTCAGGGCTGCTCGCGACGACGACAGCAGGTTGTGGTTACTGGTGCCTTTCTCCTGACACACAGAGACAGAAAAACATTTACATAGACAACTCATAAAAGTGGCCACAGAGGGGCTGTGTTAACATGCTTGCATAGGTTTTATGAGGCCATCCTTGCGCAGCAGAGCTTTCCTCTGTGATGGCACAGCCTGTTCCCTTTGGAATGACCTATTCCAAGCAGTTATTCCAGACAGAAACTGCCACTGCTCCCTGAACTGCAGGACAAGGAATCAGCATCACATCCCAGCCACCACAGGCTCTGGCACATGCTGGATACTGAGAAACTAGCAGAGAAGATGGCAAAGCTGCCTTTTACTCAAAGGACACAAATGATGCCCTGCAGGGAACTGAGTTCTACCTGAAGAGTACCTGCGGAACTGGACAGTTTAGTCAAGGTTTAAAGTCAAACACGTGACACTGAAGGCGGAACCGCAAAAGTTGCAGGTAAACCAAGTGCAAAAGAAATCAAAACATTTTGAGGAAATAAAATTCATAACCTTGAATTCACTACTCCATGTGACCAACGACGGCAAACACAACTTAGATCCACGAGAAGATAACTAAAGTCATTCTACCCTGTTCACAGATCCATGCATGAATGATCCTGCAGAATTCTGTTTCAGACTGGATATGGCAGCAGAGCCTAAGTGGCAGAGAAAGCCTCAGAAGGTGGTGTCTGGGCTCCAGAATTTGAGATGGCTCCAACACAAACTTCCCAATGCTCGCTGCGATAAAATCTCCCTTGCCTGAGCTGATAAGGGCATGTTCACAAAACAGAGCCAGGATCTGGGGAGAGATGGAACGAGTCCAGACTCCCTGGGTTTGGACATTTCATCCCTCCATGTATCAGCGTCTCTGTAGAACACAGCCCATGGAAAGGCTGCAGCCCAGCATGAAAAGTCATCAGAATGGTGGGGGAATCCAGGTCTCATCTACCAAATATGGGCCCAAGAGCACACTGTGATAGAGGCAGGCTCCCCAGGCACCAGGGCTACCTTTAGAGTGTAAAGCGTTTCCATAAGGCTGGCATACTCAGATGGATTCTCCTTCAAGAGGTAATTGTATTCCTGCCAGGGATTTTTTATGGAGCTCTTCTTGTCTGCAGAACTGGTGTCCTGAAAGCCAGAAAAACTGCAAGGGCTGTAGGAGTCCGAGAGATACTTCCCAGCAGTTGACAAAATCCTAAAAACAAGTACACAAAAGTCACCAGCAGAATCCTCTGTACTCGGCAGTCTTGTCCTCATGCTGGCCCAAGGACCAGCACCACCCTTGAGTGACTTCAAAGGAGAGCATTCACTGATGGACACTCCAATTGCAGCCAATCCTCACATCTACTGTGCAACTCACCGGCTGCAGAAGTGCTGAGAGGACAGAGGGATTTGTGCTCTGGGAAATGAGAGCAGTGGGGCCCCATCCCACTGCAGGCTGTGCTCTACTCGAGTCACACCGAGCATTTCAAGGAACCACAGGCCGAGCAGTGTACTGCTTACAACAAGCAGTAGCGAGATCCGCGCGCTGCCTGTGCCTACACTCCTCAGGTTACAGGGAATCCATCAGCTAAGGCACACCTACACTCATTTCGGCACGTGATTCACGCCCCATGTCACAAGGGTGAGGATCTTGCCAATTTGATCTGGTGGAAAATTCCTTCCTGACCCCCATCTGGCAGCCCATTGGTGGCCAGCCACGTATCCAAGGAAAAGGTTTCTTGGGACTGTCTCAGGGAACATGACTGAGCGGAACAGTCTATGCCCCATCTCTGACATGTCAAAGGATGGGGAGGGGGAATCAGTGGTGGCTTTCCCACCACCGTCTATGCAACCAAAGCACCTTGGGGTTTGTTTTCTTTCAACTTGGTTCCCACGTTGACAGCTCATGAATTAAGGTCAGCAGTGCTCACCTGTTGGCTAGCTGCTGCTCAAAGTCTCCACACTGATGAAGGAGTTCACCACAAATGGAAATTATCCTGGGAAAGAACAAGACAAAAACACACTGTGAGATTTGAGTCAGATAGTGCCAGACCCCTCCTCAGAGAACCCATCTCAGACCCACGTCAAGTAATTAAGAAACGCCATAACCAAACTACAGCCCACACATCTGTCAAGAGTCAATTTAGTGATTAACTCTGCATCCCTTTGATAACACACTGATTTCTTTTGCCCAATGGCCTCATCAACATGCTACTTCTTGTCATCATGGGGAAGGCCAGCTCAGTGTCAGTGGGAAAATTTTAAGAGCTGCTAATGTTACAAGTGATATGGGATGCAGCCTTGCTCCAGGCAGGGTGGGGAGCCCCGCAGCCCTCCCTGTGCCAGGAGCAACCTGAAACCCATCACTGACGCTAGTGCTCCCAGCAGCACCGCAGCACAGTGAGCTCAGCCCTGTGTTCTGCACTGAGAACTTGTGTAAACTAACCCCAAGTAGTTCCCTTTCAGCTTTGATACAAAAATCAGCTCTGAGCCAGACAAAAAAAAAAAAAAAAAGCAAATCCTTTACCGGACAGAGTTTTGGAATGCAGTCCAGTCCTCCTGGAACAGGGAATCTGCCAGGACATCATCCAGTTTACATTTCTTTCGTATAGACTGCAGCGTGTTTGTGAAGTCAGATGTATACCTGTAGTGAGAAACGGAGCAGAGAGAAGCACCAGCATAAGAGAACAGGTTGGAGAGCAGCACAAAGACATGTCCTATGATTTGCTCGGTCCGTCCTCTGCAAGGGCCAAACAAGATCCAGAAATACTAGAAGGAGTACAGAAGAGACACTCTGGTTCCACTCCAAACAGGTGGATGTGAAGAACTGATCAGCCATAGCCCATTCAAGCCTAGACCAGAAGACAAGGAGCGTAAAAGATGCTGTGTGGCTGCCTCCGTTTCCTGCATGTGCATTACCAGGAGCTCTCCCTGCCCGTGAGAAGGAAGGAGAAAGACATTTTAGTTACCACTACATTGACCATCTCCTAGGAAAGACCAGGAAAAGTTTATATGGCTCCTGCTACTCCAACATCACTTGGCCCTTACTCCAGGAACATGGTGACAACGATCTCATGAATTTGTTTTCTCAGCTACTCCCCAGATGAGAACATGGATAAAAGGAAGAACATTTTGTTTTCTACACACCCCCGTTTTCTTTTTAATAATGCCCATAAGCTGGAGGCATGTTGCTCTGTAATTGCCTATAAAGAAGGTGAGATCAGAGACGTGTGCTTTCCTCTTCCCCCTTCCCAAAGGGCAGCAGTACCTGATTCATACCTTGTGAGCAGCTCTTTCAGTGTCATGAAGGGTTAAGGAGTTAATCAGTATAGGAATAGGAAAGTGATACTTTTAAGACAAGAACTAAGAGTGAACCTCACTCCGTGGGGGTATCTCACACTTACAGGCAGATCCTGAATGTGAGGTCACTTGTCCCAGTGACTGTGTATTCATAGAATCAATAAGGTTGGAAAAGACCTCCAAGATCATCAAGTTCAACCTCCAGACTTATTTTCCCACTGAGATCTACTTTCATCAGCCTAATTTGCCTTATTTTGTTTTGGGAAACATATTCTCCTTCAAAAGTATTTATTAAAAATGAAAACTCAGCCTAACCAGAATCAAAAACAGCTGGTAAGCCTTTGATTTAGCCACAAAATCTTCCATTTTTCCTCTAGAAAACAGCCCGTGCTCGAATGAAGCAGCAAGAGGGATACGGATGATTCACGGCACAGTCAGAGACACTTTCTGCTCTCAGCCATTTTCCATAAACTACAAAATCCTTGGCCACAAACTGGACACTCACTACTCGCTCGGGATGAATGCAACAGTACCTAAAGGGACCTTACTTTGAGAACAGGGCCTTCAGGGCCTTCAGCAGCCCACACACCCCCAGGCCATCCGTGAGCTTGACGCAGTTGTCGATGGCTCCAGCCGCCAGAATGAAGAGTTTGTTGACTGAGTGGTTCAGTTCCTGGACACAATCAATCACTTCCCAATGCTCCTAAATAACAACAGGAACAACAAAGCTGAGCCTGACTCTTCTTCCAGGCATTAGCGAAAACACACCTTGTGTAACACAGTGCTCTCTGGTATCCTCCACTCTTGTGAAACTCCTAAGGCAGAACCGTGCTGGTGCTTCCACCCTCCTGCCCATGGACTCTAACAGCAGCCAGGCTGCCAAGCCCAGCGTTCACCAGGTCTTCAAGGAAAAACATTTCTGCCAACAGCAGAATCTTCTACAAAAAAAAGAGGAAATATAACCGAACAGGAGAGGAGGAAAGAGAGCAGTAACTACGACAAAGAGCCCTGTATTTAGTGGAAGCGTCAGCCTCTCCCTGTACAGCTGAGCAAAGACTGGTACATTACCAAGGGCACTGCACTGATCTGGATGAGGAGATTCTCTTCTTCCAGGTCTCCATATTCGAGTTGATAGGGCTTGTATGGACCATACACCGCTTCCACTAGCTCCATCACTTTCACCAGGTTCTGCTCCTCTACAAAGAATCAGATGTTTAGTCTACAAAGAGATGAGTATGCTACTAAAAGCCTCATTTCAAGCTACATGCAGTAGTTCTTCCGCTAGAGCATGCTGCCTGCACAGGCTTGGAATGCTGCCCAACAGCTTCAATCTCAACTACACAGACTGGGTTTTTTATTTTTTTAGAAACAAGATTATTATCTCTACCTGCTTCCTAAAACCAAGATGTTCTACCTCAACAAGTGCCTCAAGAAAATTATCACTCACTGATCCAAAACAGCCTGGGTGACAAAAATCTATCAAACATTCCAACCTACAGCAGAAGAATTGAAACCATCTGAGAAGTGAAACACATTACTCCCACGGCATCAAACAGGGGCAATCCTCATTTATCACAAAGCCTGGTTCACACTTAAAATAACTGACACTAATTCAATTCACTCAGCACTACTGTGCCAGTGTTCATCAACCAGAGCTGAACGCGAAGCACAAATTCAGCCTCTCAGTGCCATGCCTGAGCAGGGAGCTGCCAACCCAAACACAAATCAGGGCTGAATGATTATTGCTCAAATCTGAACTGGACACCAGCTGTTCTCACAAAGCTTTGCCAAACTCAGACCTGCAGCAAACCAAAATTACTTTGAATCCTGGATATCAGGAAAGACTTTTACACCCCGAGGACAGGAAAGCAATGGAGCAGTCTGTCCAAAGCTGGCACTGTCTCCGTGCTTGGACATTTTTGAGACCAGACTGAACAGTATCCCAAGTACCACGGTCTGACCTCACAGTAGGTCCTGCTTGGAGCAGGCAACTGGACGAGATCATCTTCCAAGGTCCCTTCCAAATTGAATTATCCTATGAATCACAGCTGAGCCCTCCCCTCACATACACATGCAGGAACTGGTTTGACTCTCCTCAGCTGAGTCACCTGGCCTTTCCATTCTTGAGACATTTTTCTCAAACACCTTACCCCACAGTAAAAGAGATGGAAATAAAGGCTTTGGGGGTTTTTTTAAACACATTCAGATAACAGTTCAACAGCGGTCTTCCTATTCCATCGTCTTCTAGAATCTGGCATTATTTTTCCAAGTCCTTTTTAACAATTTCTGTAATGAACCACAAATTAAGCTAGAAGATGACTGATGTGTATGCAACCAGACAGACAACAGACACAGTCACACTCCCTGACATTGCCCAGCAACCATAATTTACAGGATCAAGTAAGAATCTGGGTTTAAACAGCTCAAGACAATGTTATGAGGAACCAAACACAGGAAGCATAGCATCAGGAATGCTCCATTAGCTTTAATTTTGGATTTTCCCATAGCCAGCCTTTGAAGTGGCCCCACCAAATTCATAAGGGTCTATAAATAGCCAACAGCTCAAGTCAGGCGTAAACCTGTGCAAACACAGCACCTTACTGCTGTGTGGTTTGTGAGAATTACTCAGCAAGTCACGACCAAAATGACAAACATCCCAGGGAGGGGAAAGCACAGGGCAGATTTGCAATCAAACACTGAGGATGCTGCTGGGAATAAACTACTAACAGTTCAGAAAAAAACACTGGGTCCTGCATTGTCACTTGATTAAACCCTAAGCCAGTAGCAACAGAAAAACTACAAAATCAAATACAAGCATCCAATGGATGCAGCCTTCAAGCAGGTTTTCTCTTGTTTAGTAAGGTGTGACAATTCCAGGAAACTCCTCAACTTTTCTGCTTTCTGATCTCTCACAATGGGTCTCACTGCCTCCCTGGAGACATTTCCTCATCTGGGAGACAGAAGAAACAGTAAAGCTCATAAAAGGAGAAGTGCTAAATGCTATTTACCCTGCAGAGCCAGTGTGCTCAGGACAGGGCTGCTTCAGGAAACTCGGTGTTGTGTCAATAGCTCCAGCGTAAGATACACACACAAACACAAAGGTGCAAGTGCCGCGTAACTGCGCATTACTTAGAAGAGATAATCCCTCCCTCCACCTAAAATTAAACAAAATCCCACAATGGGACTTTACAAAGGGGACAGCATATTACAAAGGGGACAGCATAGAATGACAGAATTCAGTGCCAGAGCCTTACTCAGGTTTGGCAGCATGGCTACCTCCAGCCCCTTGGCAAAGTGGACAGTGGCATCGTGGAGCTCCAGCAGCTGGTTCAGCTTGGTGTCCTGGCCTGTCCTCTCCATGGCAGTGCTGAGACACACAGGGATGGAAGGCACCAGAGCTCCCAGAGTTTGAATCAACAGCACAGTCACGATTTCATGGGGGTTCTTGAAAACCTGCGGCAGCGGAACAGCTACTGGCAAAAGCACATTACCTGAGAGGAACGCACAGCAACAGAGAGCAGCAGGCAGCTTCCAAATCTGAACTACCTCACTAGGGGTAAAAAACCCAGGAGCAATCTGCTAAGGCTGCAAGAGTCACGCTGACCCAGCACACAGGACAGCCTCATTGCAAGTTTAGGGCACTACATATTTACCATTGTGCTTTGAGTACAGCCACCAAGAAACTAGAAGATAGGCACAGGTCAAAAACTGAATTCAGAAGAACACAGGCACTACAGTGATTCAAAAAACACCTGGCAGAAGAGGGCATTTGAAACAGAGCACTCAGTTTACACAGGTGTGTTGGGAAACAACACGCATCAGTAAAATATGAAGAAATAGGACTATAGCACAAGCCAAATTACTGGTCAGATAGGCAGAAGTCAGTGGTGGAAAGGCTAGAAAGA
The DNA here is from genome assembly GCA_013398855.1 of Mohoua ochrocephala. Lineage (NCBI taxonomy): Eukaryota > Metazoa > Chordata > Aves > Passeriformes > Acanthizidae > Mohoua > Mohoua ochrocephala. The sequence goes on along the minus strand of VZTA01018762.1, from coordinate 123,411 downwards.
ATCAGCCACTCCGTTAGCATAAAACTTGCTACAGCCTTTCTTGTGACTTTTTCACCAGCTACTCTCCTCATTTGCTTTGAAACCTGGGTTTACCATCAAAAAGGTCCAAGAGTTTTTCAGCAAGTAGAAGCAACACAGGAGATTGAGTGACATGAGCTGTGCCACACGTGCCATTTCTTACAATCCCCAGTTCAAAGAATATCTGCTAAAATGTAACCTGACATCTGACCTGAAAGTCACATCGAATCATTAGGCAGAAAAAATACATTTCAAGGAAACACTGAGCTCTTCTGCAGCACAGGCGTTGCACTGACACTGGCTTTGTGATATGAAGATATGAATCTCTTACCCTTCATGGATGAAAAACTCTTACAGGCTCAACAATATGAACTTATTTCTTCATTTCACCAAAGGACAAAAACTTTTTTTGATCCTACATTATTCTTGGCAGGAAAAACAAGCACACAGACTCCAAGGGGTGACAGCAGAAGCCCTCAGATATCTTACACAGAGCAACACGCATCAGTCTAATGTGACCTTGAGGGCTTCCTCCAGGCCAAGTGATAAAGCAATTCAGGCATTTCAAATGTCTTGCAACAGAACACATTTACAACACCAACAAATTAGTTTTAACTTAAGAAACAGATGAAAGTGATAGAGCAGCTTTAATGTCAATAACACAGCAACCTTGCTGCTGGTGGAACACCAGAGTTCAAAACCTGTCTGCGAGGGCTGGACAAGGAACAGTAAGTGGGTTGCAAGTCCCATCCTGCACCAATCAGGCACAGAGTGTAACTCAGGGAGAGCAGCCACGAGCTCTTCAGAGAAGAGCTTTGTGAGAATTCAGAGGGTGCCCAACCCCGTCCTCTCCCGCCCCTGCAGCAGCACGAATCTGTCACTGCACCTGTGCTGCCCACTGGAGCTGGGCGTGCCAGGTCCCCAGGAGGGTGTCGTACAGCTCGGTCAGCTGGCGATTCAAGCTCAAGTCGCTCTGGCAAAGCTCCTGCCACACGGCCACCAGCTGCACCTGATGGGGAATAGAACCATCTGAGAGGAAAAGTGACAGGCCACAGGTCTTGCTTTTGTTATTCCAAACCCAGCACTCCCCATGCACAGCACTTCTGCCAAAACATGAGGCTCACCCTTGCTCCTCTCTCCACATTTCAGCATGACATATAATTCAGCACCCCAGAAGGAAAAGACTTTCAGCATGAAGCTTGAGGCTTCCTAGTGATTCAAAGATTTAATTAACATTGGTATTTTACTCATAAAATGAGATTGCAACTGATATCCCCACATAATAGTTGAAATACTTGGCAAGCCCCAGCCTTGAACTTAATCCTCAAAAGTCACAGTCATGTGAGAAATTTGAAGCTCAGGTTATGGCTACGGAACTGTCTGGAATTCCAACTTTTAATCTTACCTGAAAAGAGTTTACAGAAGTCAGCAGCTGGCAAGTTGCAGTAATAAAGTCACTGCTGACATAGCCACATCCACGGAAAGCAAAGCAAAACCATGAGGCACAGAGAACTCAAGCAGAACACACATATCCCGTGTCTGCTGCAGGAAGGGACACAGGGACCCGAATGGAGAATTACTCCTGCAGCAAGGGGAGTAACCAAAGCTGGTCAGAGCCAGCAAGAGAAGTCGAAGAAGGAAACACAAGAGAGGAACAGGTGCCATCCCCCCACCACAGCACAGCTGAGATCCATGGGGCAGCAGCTCCCTCTGCAGTCAGAGCCCAGCAAGAATTCCGATTTTTATTCCTCAACGTTAAAATGTTACCAAAACACTTACCTTGTGACACTTATAATAATAAGCAAGAAGCTGGGGCATCCGATCAATTTCAGTGAAGACTTTAACAAACATTTTTGCCTGATCTAAACAAAACAAAATAATAGGCATCAGGATCAGCCTCAAAGTTGAGGGTGAGACATCAGTCTGAGCAAGAAATCCTCTTCTAAGGCAGAGGGCACAATGGTCTGTGCAGAAAGAGACAACTTCATCTCTTGTTTGCTTATCTTCTAATGAGGAGCAGAACTGCCTAAAACCCACCCTCAAACAAGATCAGGCAGCAGATATAAGGAATGAATTTAACTTCTTAACCAGCACATAGTATTAACACATCTAATATTAAAGCCAGATAAAATCAGAGCATTTCCTAGAAGGAAATCATTAGTTTCTAGAAACAGCACTTGTAAGCCAGCACTTACAAACCTAAAGCATACCTGACAAAGGCCTCAGCTTTGCTTTCACCTGTCCTCAAAATGATCCCTGTGCCTAAGACTGACTCATGGCACAGCTGCTCCTGCACAGAGCTTTGAAACACAGGTCCCTCAAAAGTCTGGTTTGTAACCCATAGCCCCAGATCTCTCCAGGACCTCGAGGTGCACAAAGATGAGTGTCAACAACCAGAACAACTACTTTTCAGAAGCGCTGACAGCAATACAGGGAAGGAAGAGCAAAAAGAACTGTCCAAAAAGACAAATTTTCTAAAGAGAATTTACAAAATTGCTTTTACAAAGTAGTAGGAAGTCAGAACACTTCCAAACAAATTTCCTTCCTGATTACACCAACACCACGATAACAGAAAACCAGGGCCCTTCTGCTTATTTGAGCAGCACTTCTATCTCACACATCCACATGGCCCATAAAACCAGCCTGTAAATCTTCTCCTTTCCCGCGGCAGCCACAGGTACCCCAAACCGTACAAAAATCAAAGCAGCACTGGTCTGCAGGCAGCTGCAGAGCCCAAAACATTCCAGGGCATCTGCTCCACCAGGAGAAGCTCACGACCCAGTGCCAGGAGCCTTCAGGACACCAACTCTCCACCCAAACACTGTTTTAAAGACAATAAACTCTGTGCTGGTAGTAAGTGACACCAAGAGCTACTGACCTACAGATTGGGAGTTAAAAGCAGCAACAATCTGAGGGCTGGCCATGGCCTCCAGCCGGTTCTTCAGTGCCTCCAGGTGCACACACTTCTCCGAGTAATCCGGCGTGTCCACCAGCATGGCCAGGCTACTCTGCATGCTCGTCAGCTTGGCTGAAATCAGGGACACGTCCTGCCAGCAGGGAAAGGCAGCCTGTTACCAAGGGCGACCTCAGACAGCATCAGCACCAGGGACGCATTTCACAGTCACTTCAAAATCCGATTTTTAAACACAGCTCCCTGAGAAGCTGGAGGCACAAAGAGCAAATAATTCAGTATTTACCTGTGTTTTAAGAGTCTCTTCAATATCTGCGCTTAGTGTGCTCCATTTGTCTGCTTCCTGAAGTGACTCGGCAGCCAACTGCATCCTGGACTTCACTTGGTCAATCTCTACCAGGACCTGAAGAAGAAAACACAACATTATGTTCCCCACTGAAACAAAAAATGACTGTCACGGATACTTGGGAGTTATTTTCTGCTTGAATTTTAAAAACAAAAAGGTGTGAAAAGATTATGTTATTAGAAGAAGACGATAGACTGGTTTGAATGAGCTAGAGATGTAAAACCATCTTTCAAAGTCAAACAACAGAAGGTTAGTTTAGGTTAGTTTGAATTCTGATCTCGTACTTTTAGTATCCACTTTGCCTGAAAATGCTCTACACCCCAGGCAGAAACCAGTGTCCCCAGTCAGGTACCAGCAGCTCTGAACCGACACCTGAGCAGCTGTTCCGCAGGACACGCAGATTGCACAGGTCTGTATCACACCCACCTTTCCACTATTAATGTTAAAAGAAGTGGTTTTGTCTATCTTAAGTTTGCAAGACTATTTCATATGAACAACTCTGGAACATTTAGAATTTCACAAGTTGCAGATAAACACTAAGACAAGAACTGACCTGCATAGACTGAGCTGTGTCTTCTTCAAACTTCTTTATATCTTCTTTAACTAGGATCATCTGCTCCTTCAGGAATGTTGCCTCCTGTTTCAAGACTTCCACTTCCCGGAGGACTCTGGGCATGTTCTGGAGAGCCTGATGGCTTGTTTCTGCAGAAACACAGAGCAGTGAGGAGGGGTGAGAGCCCTTGCAGGAACAGGTGGTCTTTCAATAATTTTATCTAATCTTTAGTACTTGAAAAAACTCAACACTAGACAACAAAGCAAAACATCAAACAACAAGTCTTCAGCTGTATCTTTAAACTTTAAGTATGTACTTTATCATGGAATCATTTAGGTTTAGAAAAGCCCTCTGAGACCATCATGTCCAACTGTTCCCAACAGTCCAGTCCTGTTCCCCCAGTACTTCCAAGACCATCATTAACTCATGTCCCCAAGTGCCACATCCACACGGCTTTTTAATCCTTCCAGGGACTCCAACACTGCCCTGGGCAGCCTGTGCCAGGGCTGGGCAACCCTTTTGGAGAAGAAATTTCCCCTGTTATCCCATCTAACCCAGCGTTGGCAGGAGCTGCTGTTTCTCAGCGTTTAACGCAGATGTGTTGGTGAATAACTACAAGACCCGAGATCGGTGTGAGGATCTCTCTGTCTCTCGCAAGGCTGGCCGGGCCGGGATCGCCAACGCGCCCTTGGGTGGCCTGCACAGGTCTGCCTGTCGCGCCTTGAGCGCCTCAGGAAGATCCAGGTACGGGGACACAGGGATGCCAGGAACACACGGCAGAGCCGAACCGGGCCGCAAACCCCGCCCCGATCGGCCCAACACATTCCCCCGGGGCAGAGCCCCCGCCCGGCCCACACCTTCCACGGCGTTGTTGACCTCCTGGATGAAGAGCTGCAGCTTCATCACCAGCGTGGCGGCGTGGGCGTCCACCTTGCCCGGGGCCTCCTGCTGCACGGCGCGGAACGCCGCGTTCACCCAGCCCTTCACCTCGAACTCGTCCGACAGGAACCGGGAGAAATCCATCGCCACGGCCGGCCCGCGAGGGGACAGCGGGAGCACAGCGGGGGCACAGCCCGAGCAGCTGCGGCCCGGCCCCGCCGCGCACCCGGAAACGTTCGGCGGTGCCG